>OY804261.1:14993080-15593080 GCA_963680825.1 Meiosimyza decipiens | reverse complement strand
GCAATCGGCACAGCGGCCGTCATGCTAGTACTCTGCAACGTGTATACATACAGTAGACTTCCTGTCTGATTTAATAGGAATGGTATCCAATACTTAAGGCGTGTTCCTATTAACTCCACCTCCTGAAGAAAGTTTTTCCACTTTGTGCCTGCATGTACTTTTTCAATGCCCCTACTTCCCAATCGTAAAAATGGATTTGTGGCGCCCCATAGAAAACCAACAGCGATAAGAGATACTGTAATGAAATAATTTAAATCTTTATTATTATATTATTTTATTTCAAATTATTACAAATCGAGGAAAGCATTTCTTTTTGTTTATATTGACTAGTGATATCGAATAAAAACTATCTAGTTATTCGATAGTCTATTTGTTTTATTCATTCGATAGCTGTTCACGATTCACTCACAGAAAAATTCAATTTTAGAAATCCGAAATTTCGATCGAAAAAAAGTAATGTAGTGTGGAAGTTTGAAAAAGCTTCCAACTGGACTGAAAATTTTGCATAATTTTTTTGCAATTTTGTCCCAGCGTATAAAAAATAAAATTCTAATTAAAACTACGTAACGTAAATGAAAATCTAATTAAAACTACGTAACGTAAATGAAATTCTAATTAAAACTACGTAACGTAAATGAAAATCAGTCAACGGCATTTGTTCCAAAAATTTGTCCGTCCGCATTTGTTCCAAAAAGCGGAAAATTTAATTTGTCCGTCCGAGTTTGTTTACATGTTACATTTTTTTCATTTTACGTATTTACATTGGTTTACAGCCAAAATTTTTTCACAATATTGATTAGAAATGGTATCCGCTGTATTCCCGCTAATTTTTTTCTTAATTTTCACTTTATTTCAAATAAATTTGGAGCACAAAAAAAAAATGACTTTTGTGAATTGTCAAATTGAAACAAAAGTAAAACCAAACTGTGAAACTACGCAGCAAGAAGTAGTTATCAAATTGAAATTTGCTGCGCAGAGAAGTCAGAAGTCACTTTTCAATAGAATTTTCATCAAATCAAAAGCATTTCTTTTTGTTTATATTGATTTAATAAACGGAAACCGGTTACAATCAGCTGTTTAAAATAAAGCTATGTTTCAATTTTAATGAAAGCCCTCAAATTCATCCCTGGAATTACATATTTTTATATTAAAATGCTAAAAATTTCCTTGTTTTAGCATCACATTAGGAAACGCTTGTGTGAACTGAGCCTTGATAAAAAAAGATAGAACTGCGCAAGCATACCACTAAGGCTTGGCTTACACGAGCGTTTTTTCAACGCGCACACCATCATATGTGGCTCATATAGTAATGTGTTATGCTGAAACGCGCGTTAGCTTAAGGCAAAAACCTCATTTTAATGTTACAAAGTAATAATTACTCTACAATTGTTCGTTAAGTGCACTAGCAACCAGGCCATCGGGTCAACAGAGAAATATTTTAATGCAGTTTTTCACTAGAAAATCAGCAATATACTAGTGGTATTTATCTAAACACGCAAGTTTGCACAAATGTGCAAAACGATAATCGTGCAAATTTGCGATGTTTGTTAAAAATCTTTCCATACGATTTTTGACAGTTCGTTTGAAATACCTATACTGCCAAGCAAATCCCTTACAATTCCTCTATATAAAATGACAATACCGCTGTTCATTTATTGACGTACAGATGTCGCTGTCTTTTGACAGCCGTCAGTTTCTTTTACGTCAGGCTTTCATTTCCGATAGGTTGGTTTTAATAAATTTTCTTTAATTAAATCTTGAAAGATTATAAAAATCCAGCTAAGTAAACCAAATTGTTGTTGAAAATTCGAGACTACACTATGGCAGCCAAAAATTTGATTGAAAATTTATCATATCTAAGTGCAATTGTCGATTTAAGAGTGAATACAAAAAAATCAAAATTAAGCGACATTTATGTGGAAATATTTATAATTTTTATGATTTAAATCTAAACACTTAAACGCAAATGAAAGTAACTTTAAATTTTTAACTTCCCGTTTAATTCCAGGACATTGAATAGCAGCACTGCATTTGCACTTAAGCTTATAAAATGGCCAAAACAAAAGTGGAAAAAAGAAATAAATCTGCCATCAATGAGGTAGTCACCCGTGAGTGCACCATACACTTGGCCAAGCGTGTACATAACATTGGATTTAAAAAGCGTGCCCCACGTGCCATCAAGGAAATTAGAAAATTCGCCGAGAAGGAGATGGGCACCACCGATGTTAGGATTGATACACGTTTGAACAAGCACATCTGGTCTAAGGGTATCAGGTAGGTTTTGCTCTTCGGTTGTGCATTCAATTTTGTAAATTTTTTTTTAATTCTAACTTTGCAGGAGTACCCCTTTCCGTGTGCGTGTACGTTTGGCCCGCAGGAGAAACGACGATGAGGATTCACCAAACAAATTGTATACATTGGTTACCTACGTTCCAGTTGGTACATTCAAACAGCTACAAACTGAAAATGTTGAATCCAGCGATGATTAAATCAATATTAACGTCGTCGTCATAATTCCGGGCTTAGGATTTTGTTCAAAGTAAACAAAAAATTAATAAAATACTTTTTTTTATTTTAAAGTTCGATAAATAAACTTATATTGCAAGCAAAATTGACCAATTGAAAAATTATCCCCATAAAGTGTAAGTAACACTGAATGTTTTTGTGCAAGTTTATGTACTTTTGTTTTATCTGGTTGGATCCAAGTTTTAAATTCAATCGAAAATTGAGTAATTTAGCAATACTAAAATTTTCTAGTTGGTCAATTTTACTTGTAATAAGACATGAATTATTTCAAATCATAATAAATAAAAAAAAAAATCAGCGGAATATTTGTAAATTCATATTCCAAAAAATTCAGTCATAAATGATTAGGAGAGCAAACGAATCTGGTGTTACTTAGACCATAAAAAATATCTATAAACCTTATTTTTTCATGCGAAAAATAGCAAAAAAAGTTAAATTCCAACACATGACGGCAAAATTCAAAATCTGGCCCAATTTTTTGCATTAAACTGATCGCTAGCTAATGTTTGGGCAGGTACCTTGTATATTTATATATATATAAAACTATTTCCGATTCAGAATTAGCTAAAAAGTAATAAAGAACAAGATGCACAGACAGTTTTATTCAAAGAAGCAAGCAATTGGTCGAATGTGTAAAAGAAAAGTGGAGAAAAATTTCCCAAAATATGTGAGAATTCTTAGTTGACAGTATGCTCTATAGAATAAATCCTAAATCATTAATTTTTTAAATAAAATGGCTTATGTAAAAATTATATATAATCATTTTTTTTTAATATTCTGAGTCGTACCAGCAGAATTAAAAAACATATGAGTCCCGAATACTTTGAGCACGACTGCAAGTTTCGCCTATTGACATATAGTAACATATATATGTACTCATCAATCCATTTTTTTTAAAATTTGCACTACTATTGGGTTCTTGGCCATCAGCTGTACAAAATGGTGTTTTTAATTGCGCACAATGTTCCATCTGTCGTCAATTTGATGTCAGGAAAGTTGGCCCAGCCAATTTTAAAATTCAAAGAAATTAAGGATGTGCTCAGTTGTGTCCTAATAAAAATTGTATGAGCATAACAAGATATCTGATGCAGTTTTGTCATCCCTTATGGATTGCTGTAATTTCAATCAAACTTTTTTAACATCCAAAAAAAAGAAATGTTCCAAATTGTGTTAAATTATACCGTACACTCAAATTTTTTTTTTAAAAAATAAGCACTGGAAAAGCACCTATTTCAAGTTCAAACTGGCCCAACCATTATTGATTTCTAGAAATTGAGGCAAGCATAAAATAAATGCGTTGTGCGACAATTTTATAAAAAAAATTCCGATAACAAAAATCTTATGTTTATGTTATGTTGGCCCAACCATTAATCATTGTGCAGTAAACTTAAAATAATAAATAAACTTTCTCCAGAAAAGCATACATTTCAAGAACATGTTGGATCATCTGCCTTGGGAATTTGGAAAATTGTGCGAGGGTTGTGCTCTATTGTGCCACAACTGTCTTATTTTTAAATCCTAAATGAGGAAGTTAGCAGTACTTTTTGAAATTTAAAAATTTTTTATACAAAAATTCGTAAACTTATCTTTTGGGCTGTATGTTCGAAATACTCGTGAAATAGTATATAAGTATAAGAGAAAAAAATTCAAACCGGATTTTATTTTAGTGTTATTAATTTTTCTGTTTAGCATATATGCCTAAATAAAAGCAGGATTTCAGGAAAAATGTTCCTCTTAAAATTTTACACAAGCAATATCATGACACTTTTGTGTGTGTTAACACCAAATTCATTGCACTTAAAAAATTCAAATCAAAAAAGAAAAATTGGCGAAAGCTTTTTATGTACCAGTTTCGTCTTCTGCTAGGAAGACTCATAAGTTTATTTGTATAGCTGCAGAAGAACATGTAAAGACAGAACTATCGAGCCATAAGACTTAAATACCAGCATCAATTTCGAAACTTGTAATGGTACTTGAAGTTTTACAGTTCTGGTTGTAACATAAAAGTTATCATTGTCGCTTTGATTTAAACACGATTTCTATTTTTTGGAAAGTTAACTAAGTGACACCAAATCTATAGAATCCAATTCAAAAATAACAGATTCCCCAAATTTCACATCAAATTGCTTTATTGAATGAATTATGTATTCTCATTTGTATTAAAAATTGATATAAAACAATTTTTTTGAAAATCTTAAACTCAAAAGTTGCTCTTAATATATACTTATTTACAAACATAGCTTGGCAAAAAAAACAAACAAAAAATAAAAATTATATGTATGTATTGTGTTTAATCATTAGAAATTTTTCAATAGAACTTCAACAAACGTTATCTTATCTGTTCCCAATAAAGCTATCAGGTGCTGTTCTGTCGAACTCAGTTTAAGTATTTGCATTCCGATTGCCCCAGGCAATGTTGATGCTGCAAGAATTTGCTCAAATCCTGCAATACCTTTGTGCTGAAACACAATCAACGGTTGATCATGTCTGGAAGATAGTATGTATAATAATAGATCATTTGATTGCTGAATAAATGCAAATTTCAGTTGCATTGGATGAATGCAGTTAATAGTTTGTAAATGATGGAAGGTTAAGTTATTCTTCACGGCACTAAAAAATAAGTCATTAGAGTTTATTACACATTTACATTTGTTTAAAATCATACTTACCAAAATAGTTCAACAGTACCGTAATGTAAGGATTTTTCTTTTGGTGTAGATATCACAGCCATACATAAGACATCATTCTTAATGCCGACATCCATTTCTTTTGCCATAACAATCGGTATACGTTGTACTCGTTGCGGATTTGAACTGGTATTCCATATTTCGACAGCGTCATTTAAAAGTAAAGCAATAAGATTTGTGGCTAAGGCTGAAATCTGAAAGAGCTTCGTAAAATCTTTTTATTTTTAATCTAATTTTGTAACACTACCTGTAATACATTTTTCCTTTGAATTGTCGACTGTTCTACGACGATTAGCTGATGATCAGTTTCCATAATTTTTAAACAGTATAGTGGGATAACTTTACTATCATTTGAGTAAAGAGCAAAACAATCTTTATTTTGTATTTTAAATCCAGCTACTTTGCAATTTTTGTTCAGATTTTGTTTAATCAATTTTTGTAGACTTATATTTTTGATAATTATGTCCTCTTGCGAATTTAATCCACCAGTTTTTTCCATTTTCAAAAGGTCTCTTCGTGTAAGAGTCAACATGTGTAAAATGTCAACGTATGCTTCATCATGTGGTTGTGTTGAGATTTCTATAAAAATCAGATTAAATAAAAGATTTTTAAATATGCCTTTAAAAGGAATTTTTAAACATAAGATTATGATTGAATATAGACGATATCTACGTAGCAGTAGCGGTTGAGAATCATAAAACTTTGGTTTCCTGACGAACAAAATAAAAACAGGCTGTCGAAAACTTTTTAGTTCTTGAGCTTCCTAGCTTAAACATGTAAATAGCGCGAACAGAGTTTGTGTTCGAATTAGTTGAAGTTTTACGAAAAACGGGCTTACTAAAACATAGAAAAATCTGCCTTTGGTGCCAAAATACGAGTATGGCGTTTTTGGTATTTTAATTACATTTTTCGTGCGGCTGAAAATACGAACAATATACATCCGAAGTGATTTTTTTGCGGTCCCATAGACCTACATTATAGAATTGAGTTTGAAAAAAATCTCTCAAAATTTCAGATTTCGTCGACAGTTTCATTTCTATTTCAATTCATATGGTTAAAACGACTTTTTTACTAAAACGTAGAAAAAATCTGCCATTCGTTTTTCCGCATTTTCGTTTTTAAATTTATTTGAGGTTTGATCTAGGAGTTTTTGGGCCACAATCTTCGAATAATTGTACGATTTGTCATTTGGCCAGCAAATGCGGTACTTTTCCAGAAAATCCATGTTGTGAACGACACCGCAGAAATAGCGAATGCTCTTGTGTAAAATTTCAACAAACAGATATCAAAGGATGAAGATCAGTTTCAAAAACTACTTGAAGTGGTCGCCGAATCCCGAAAAAAATATCCTCAAAGTGGACAAATATGAAATATTAGCATTTCTTGAACAAAAATAAATTAATGCTTCCTTTTATTAATCGAAGATTTTTCAATGTAAAAGAGGATTACTGCTTTTTCTATATTATTTTTTCGGTTTTAATACCATTTAGTTAGTGTCAGTGCGACATAGAATGGTCTGATATGTAAAAAGATTTCTTGCTAATGAGATGCAAAAATGCATGATTTTGAAGTCAAAAAAAAAATATTCCAATGGAAAACGGAGCTATGTGAGTCAACGTTTACACGAGCAAATTCAGTCTGAGAAATTCTTGTCTATTCTCTTTTGTGAATTTCTTTTGCGTTTACACACGGAAACTAGAATTTGTTTGTGCAAGAAAATTTCAAAGCAATTACTACGCCAACCCGCCACAACAAACGTAAATTCAAAGCATAATATCAGCTAAAGAATAGAACGAAAGGGATTTCGCGTGTACGACAAATTCTGTACACCACCCTTTCGTTTTTCCCTTCTTGCCTACAGACAGGGAAACTTTCTTTGAAGAGTTTCCTCGCATAAACGCTGTCTGACAATACTCTGTTTTTTTCTTAGCTGGCAGTACCTTTGTCGAAATAAAATTGACAGTTTGAGACGCAGTGCAGTGATAACAAATTAAGTTCCTCATTTGTTTACGTTTTTCAAAACAAAAAGAAAATCATTTTAATATTGCGTTAGGCAGATAAATACTTCAAATGAAAATATTTAATTTCACATCCCAGAAAAGGATATCATAAAGGCGCTAGTTTATAGTTCCAGTAACAAAATGTCACAAGAAAATAATAAAATGCTTCTGCTTTCGCTAACGTTCTTCCGCATAATAACAGTGCCAACTACAGCAACTAATGATTTTAGTGGTGGTCTTCCAATGGTGATCAATACCTGGGATTTTATTGAAGCTAATAAGGCGGCATGGAGCGTTTTGGCTCAACAGCAACCGGGTGGTAGTGCATTAGACGCACTAGTAGAAGGTTGTAGCACCTGTGAGCGCTTACAATGCGATGGCACTGTTGGCTTTGGCGGGTCACCTGATGAATCAGGCGAAACGACACTTGACGCTTTGGTTATAGATGGTGCCACTATGAATATCGGTGCAGTGGGAGGCATGCGACAAATAAAGAATGCTGTTGCAGTTGCTCGTTATGTATTGGAACATACTGAGCATACGCTGCTGGTTGGTGATGGCGCTAGTGATTTTGCTGCAAAGATGGGATTCCCACGGGAATCACTTACCACACGGAAATCTCGTGATATGTGGCTCACTTGGTATGGTGCACAGAATTGTCAGCCAAACTTCTGGGTGAATGTGCAGCCAAATTCAAAACAATTTTGTGGTCCGTATTCACCACTTTCTGACTCAATTCCTTCAATTGATGCAAATAGTCGTACCCAATATGAATTTGGAGCCATGAATCATGATACTATTGGCATGATTGTTATCGATGTGAATTCTCATATTTATGCGGGTACTTCCACGAATGGTGCACGTTTTAAAATACCTGGTCGTGTTGGTGATTCACCAATACCAGGAGCAGGTGCCTATGCTGATAATGAAGTTGGTGCCGCTGTTGCTACCGGAGATGGTGACGTTATGATGCGCTTTTTGCCATCCTTATTGGCTGTTGAGTTTTTGCGTTCTGGTCAGTCACCGCAAAAAGCTGCACATAGCGCTATGCAGCGAATTATGAGATTTTATCCAAAGTTTAGCGGTGGCTTGGTGGTCGCCGATCGTTTTGGTAACTTTTCAGCAGCCTGTGTAGGAATGGAGCAATTTCCATTTTCGGTGGCATTTGGGAGTGCAGAAAATCAGTCACACATTAAATATGTTAAATGCTAGAGCAGATTTATGTCTCGGAATGAAATAAAAATTAATTTTGAAAAATAAACTTTAATAAATTGAATTTTACGTGGATGGAAGAAAAATTAACCCACAATAAAAAATTATTCTGATCAACCTAGATATTGTAAGTAATTTTGAATAGAAATTTGATTGCCCAGTCATACGCAAAGATAATTATTATCTTTGATTGTATGACTGTTAGCTCTAGTCACTGTGTTCCCGTAAGCTAAGTCCTATCTCGAAAACTAAATAATCGAATTTCTAACATTTGTGTCGATTTTATGCCTTTATAAATTACCTTTCATATGATACCCATATTTTGGAAATCTATCCAAGGGATCCCAATTAATACCGCTTTTTATAAAAGCTATATCCGCAACTTACGATGTGTATAACTCCGAAACTAGATTCGAGTAATCCTTTTTTTGCAAATTTATTTTTCATTTCTAAAATGCTACTTCCCATAAAACAATATAAAATATTAAACGATTTTCGCTTAAGTAAACCTGCGCCCCCGATTGAACTCATTCATCAATGGTCCTGGCGTTATGCAAGGTACAGACGCTCCAATCTGTTGTACAATGAAGCCTTGTACATAGTTTTTTGCATGGTTGTACAACGAAGTTTTGTGTTGGTACAACGGTTGGATGAAAATCATATTGGTGTGCTTTAGTATATGATTAGTCGTCGTTTATTGTGCGCACACGAAGAGACAATGAGTGACTACGAGGCTGTAGCGATTGAAAACGGTGAATTATAAGTTTTTTGTGAAACAATTCTTCTTTTCCCAATTATCACTTCTTACTCCATAATTTTTTCTAGTTTTTGATTTGTTTTTCTTATCTTCCTCTTCCCATAAAATTTAATCAATTTATAATAAACTACGTTGCTTACAGATAGCATGAATAATAAATAGAAGAACAATGACATTGTACAACATCATGATTTAAAAACGCGGGCACGGCGAGTGGCACTTAACAGTATTGTATCGAAGTATATAAATCGATTCACACGTGCGATCTTATAACGAGCATTAGCTAACGCGCGTTTCAGCATTAAAGAAGACTATGCAGTCAGCCACACATGATAGTGTGTCTTATTGCATATAGATTTTGTGTTATGCGGCATTTGATTGTTTGTCATATATTTAATAAGGGTTGAGGATTAACTGATCATATTATGCATAAATTAGGCTCGGTTCTCTTGAGCATTTTTTCAACGCGCGTTTCAGTAAAATACAAATTTATATGCAATTAGGCATCATGTGTGGCTCACTGCTTATAGTCTTATAATATTCTGAAACGCGAGTTGAAAAAACGCTCATGTAACGCTTTGTTGCCCCTTGCAACCTTTATTAAATATTTAATAAGCATTGAAATGCCGCATGACACAAATTTATATGCAATTAGGCACACCATCATGTGTGGCTCATTGCATAGTCTTGTGTTATGCTGAAACGCGCGTAAGCTAACGCTCGTAGAAAAATCGCTCGTGAGTCGAGCCTTATAATTTGATATCACACTGTTAAGTGCCGCTCGCCCTTCCGTGTCCGCGTTTTTTGGTCTTCTGTAATGGACTTAATTCATTCCAGTTTCATCAAATTTATAAATTATTGAAGTTGTTAAGCTGAATTTTCAACAGCTTTAATTTAAACTTGGACTACCGCGAGATCAAAAGTGTAAGCAGGACACCATTGTAATTTGGGCTAAAGTATGCAGAGTAAAAGAGGTAGTTATATGTGGAAACTTGTTTTCGCCATCCCTTTTTGTTGCACTTTCGCGCTGTATACAAAATGAAGCCTCGCGCCCTTTTCATTTTTCATCAATAGCATTATTTCGGGTTGATGGAGTAGAAGAAAAGAAATAACAAAAATAAATCCAGAACTTGCAACAGCAACGACGGCATAGTATTGTGATAAAAGTTGAAATATTTAAGTTTTAGTAAATGTTTTAATATATTTGAAATAAAACTTTTAGTAGAAGTGCAAATAATCAAATCAAGAAAAACCAAAATGCCCATACAATTGGACAAAATACTCTCAGACATTGCAGAGGAAAAGGTGCTTCATCCAAATTACCCAGATTGTGGTAAAAAACAAGTAGATGATGCCTGGATGCGTGTAGGAAAAAAGAATAAGCTATCAGGTATAGTTAAGTTTCATAAATAATTCAACAAATAGAAAAAAAATAAGTTGCAAGAATAAATTGTAATATTTCCTGATTTCAGTACATGAAGCGCGCTCAATTTTTAAAGTGCTGCAAAAGAAATACGAACAGGAACGTGTTAAGGAGTCTTCTGCGTGGAAATTATTTAGCGTTATGGATGAAATACATAAAAAAGTTGAAATAAAACCTGAAGTAAAACATGAAGAGGAGTAAGTGGAACGGGTTAACTTTAAGAACTACTCGATCTTTTTTATGTGTTTTTGGATTGAGCGGGTGCTTGGATGATATAATAGTGCGATCATAAGTTAGGGGAGTCTAGTTAGGAAATAATTTCTAATAGTCGGTGTATGTTAGTGACTTCGATATATTTTCAATAATGGGTTACATATACATACATAAATATATTAGTTGGTGCAAGCAACTTTGTACGCGAAGCATGGTTATAGTTGCAAATAATCTTACCGCGTATTATGAAAGTCTAAACAAGTAAGTGACTGATAGTGACGCATTCACAACAGCCGTTTCTTAACTTAACTAACTTAAAAACTTTATTTGAACTTAAACAACATAATTTGGAAAACAAAGTTGTATTTGGGTGCGATCCTAATGTCTTATAGGTAAAGAGCCGATTTCAAAATTTGTGTATAGGTAGTAGCACTTGAATGAGATGCCGTGGATGGAATGGGATGTCCATAAAAATATTTTGAAAATCTAAATACGTTATGGAACGCAGATCGACCTTGAGTTTTGGTAATTTCCTCTTAGTGTGCTTTAGACAATTTTTATCAAACTCTAGTTTCCTAATGTGGCTCTTAATATCTACATACATTTGAAAAAATCACTACAATCCCACTGAATTCCACAGTTTTTGACGATTTTTTTAAAAAAATTTGATCTAATTTGTTAAAAAAAAACTGATTTGAATCCTTTAGATAACTAAGTATCAAAGGTTACTTTCTTTTCAATATTTTACATATATACATTAATAACAATACATTTTTCCAGTATATGTTTTTTGCTTCTGTATAAAACTAAAAGGTGTGGTTACGGCTTTATGGATGTTAGGTGACGATATGTACATATCTAAACACTTAAAATTCATACTAAATATTTCAAACAATTTGATACGATTTTAACGGTACCATACATTCTTACCATCCCTACATTTACGAATAATACATACATACAATGTACACTTCATACAAGTGTTTTTACTAGCTTGTCTTAGATATTTTTATGTCTAAGATATTGTTGGGCTTAAAACATTGACCCCAAAACATTCCTTGATTGCAATTTCCATAAGATTTTCAAAACCATTTTGCTTCTAAATCTTAAGCTCAAAGTTTAGTTAATGAGATGTGAAGTACTATTTTTGTAAACTTTTTCAATTTGTAGGGAATCAGATTTACCCGTAGAAGAAGATGAAGAATACGAAATGCTTGAAGTTCAAGAAGAAGAAGAACATGCTGTTGCGGGATATGTTGCACCACCTCTACCATCTACTGGTTCTGCTTCAGATGGTGAAAGTCCAAACAAATCATTTAAATCAAATAGTTCATCTGGCTCACCTGAAAAAGATGACAAGGCACTTATAAAAACCTTAGGTATGCAAAAATCTTCAAATGCTGTAGTATCATCTGCTACTACTACAATTGTAGAGGAAAAAAAAATTTTGAATTCAATGCCGACTGGAACTACCAATAAATATGTAGCAGGTACACCGCAGACGCCAACAGCTGCAACAGCTGCTGCTTTGCAAAAAAAGGGTATTACAATGAAAAAGACTACATCTACTACATCGGTGTCAAGCGCAAAAGCAGCATTAGCGAGTGCTGCAAAGACAACGCCAGGTAACAAATGTGTAATTGAAACGTTAGTTATATGTTAGTCCATTAAATGACTGAGTTAAAAATTACATACATGCTTATTTGTTGATTATATGTATAAAACCAAAAGACTAAACTATAACTTGTATCGAAACTTCAATTGTTCATCTTCAAAATCTAACACTGAACTTATTTCCTTTTAAAGTTCGCTCTACCTTGCTAGAAGTTGGCAAAACTACTCGTATACAACTGCCAGAATCACTAAAACGTAAACTCTCTGAAGATCATTCACCACAACAGCAAAAACGCGCCAGTTTAGCACAAGCAGCAGCAGTTGCCAGCGTAGCTGCATCATTACAACAGCACCACAACAGCTCTTCATCATCATCATCAAAAGTCACAACACAAAAACCAACTCAAAGCAAACACGAACTTGAAGAAGTCTGCCAACAACAGCAGGACCAACCCACTTCACATGGCATTAATCTCATAACAATTCCTGCAAATCCGACACGTACTGATTTATCCAATGGTGTTGCAGTTGGCTTAATTAGTAACACAACTAGACCGTCATCTTCAACAGCTGCAACTGTGGCATCGACATCAACGAATGGTTTTTCGCCACGTATTGAAGATATCGATTTTCGTAATGATATTATTTTTGATACTGGTACTGGTAATGTTACTAATGGTGGTGCGCAACAAAGCGTTAATAGAGTGAATCATCAAAGTACCGAAATCATTAATTTGGGTAACTTTGACAATTCATTGCCGCCTACATTTTTTAAAAATCTTTGCAACTCTTCACGTCATGAGGCGTTAGGCTTGTATGTGGCAAATGTTATGAACCGTTTGGGGATAAGAGCTGCGGCTAAGTTAGAATTGGGTATTTTACGTGCTATCATTGATGTGCAGAGCGATGAATTGGAACAGTAAAATAAGAAGTAGCCTAGTTATAGCATATATATATTTTTATGAAAAGTTAGTAATACGAATACAGTGAAATTTGCCTTAGGCAGACATCAACTATGTTTATACTACTCGTTCGTTCTAACCAGTTATATTCTACACGGGTAGAGTTAACCCACATGCATAAACACTTTTTTAACCCGAGTAGTAAAAAAGCGCTTAAAAAAGTTAAAAATTGAAGAGTAAAAATAGTTGCACAAATTAAAACTAAAAGAATATCAATAAAAAAAAATTATGACTGGTTGAATTAAATTCACTTACACAGTGTTTATGCACGGTTGTCCAAACCCTTGTAAAATACAACCGGGTAGAAGCGTAGCATAAACATAGTAATCGAAGGCTGCAAAACTTTCGTCCGCCCAAGGGAAGAAAGAAAAATTAAATTTTTAGAAGGAAAAAAACATTAATTTTGTCAAAAAACCTTCGCACGATAAGATTCGATTGAATTACGATGCATTAAAGTTGGAATGTTTTAATATTGTAATTACAATCTAAAACCAAAGTTTGTTCAGAAAAATATGTCCGTTTAAAAAAATTGTCCGCTATGGGAGATTTCACTGTATATTGTAAAAATTAAACCATAATTTTCATTCGAAAGTTAGCTGGCGTATTTAAGCTTGAAAACAGCTTAAGATATCATTTTCTTCTATTTTTTTTTTTGTTAACGTCTTCTTATTTGTGGCTGCTGTTTTGCGTATGGGGGTCATATAAATTACCGTTTTAGGCACATGGTTATTCTAACAATGTAAATGTGCTGCGTCATGTAAAACATTTTTTATATGACACAGTTCATGCTATACAAATCTTTCCATATTTATACAAAATAATTTACATATGGTTGTTGCGACTAAAAAAACATAATTATGCTTTTGTACATTCTTACAAAAAAAAAAAACCGTTATCGATTTCGTAGTGAACTTTGAGACACCCATTACATTGGTGTCACCCAGCGCTGAATTAATTAAGACAAAAGACAAGTAGGCTTTTGTCATGTAGATATATTCAACGCATAACAAAAAAAAAAGTACTGTTTCTCCCATAAAACATTCGCAAATCCGCACATCTGGCCATGTTGGGACCCCTTGAGCTCGATATCCGGGGCACGTTGTCCTACGTCTAACCCAGCTTTAATACATTGGTTAAGGGCTCCTTCAGCTCGGGGCTATAGTCCCCTCTAGCTCTACCTTAATCCAGCGCTGGTGCCACTTAATTTTTTCTCTTTACGTTATTGTCTTGGGAAAACTTTCCTATGTGACTTTCTTGAACAAAGTTTTATAACACTGTTTTGGAAAATTTTGTTGATGAAATCAGTTAATGTGGAATTTTACGTTTAATGGTTGTATCGAAATCGTGCCTTAGGACTTGGATTTCGAAGAATTCCTAATTAAATGATGGATATATCCTTAAAAGACCATATATTTTTAATTCAATGATTCCATGACGAACAATTAGGTCCGTAGGTTGAGTCTTATTTAGGCTTTTTACATAAAGATTTTAAGAATTAGAACTTGTTTTAATACTTTTTTACTTTGTTTTAAAGAGTAAACTAAGAGTTTTCTTAGTTAATTTATTAAAAATTTAAAATACGTTTATAAGAGGTAGAACTTTGGCTCAAACCTCTTAAAAATTTAACAAACGGTACGGTAGAATGACGGAGCAAAAAAGAGATAAAGAATATGCCTATAGATTAGAGAAATGTGCAATGATTTTCCATTACCAAACTCAATTTGTGCACAACTTTGAATCATATGAAAAAATTGAAGGAACTGATGACTCACTCCACGAACGACCCATAAAAGTTTTTTGTTGTAAAAAATTTGCCTGAGTTGTAAGACTGTTTGGTCTGAATTAAAAAATAGAATTCCTCTAGCATATCACAATCTAGGTTGTTTATCCTTTCAATATCTTGAAATGCGCAAATTTTAAGTCATGTCTTTTACAAATGTAATGAAATTTTAGGGCTTGATGCATGTTTTCCAAATAGATTTCCTTAATCTTTTAAACAAAAATAACATTAAGAAGGAAAACCAAAAATTCATTCACCCCTTTTTAAAAACTTAATTTATTTTGCAAATTTTAAACATTTTTTTAAGTTTATATGCATATGAATAAACTTATTTTCTTATCTTAAAAAGAGCTATAAGAGATACTGTGTTTTTTATTAGCGGTCGCTACTAAAATAATGCGAAAATTAGTTTAAACGGAGTAACAGCGAACGCAAGGAAACGCGTGCTAGCAAATATTCATGTAAAGGTATACACATTTTTTTGCGCTATTCTGTTTGAAACTCTTTTAGATTGATTTTAGTGCGAAGCGACAGCTCACTATAAACGCTGTATCCCTGTTAATAATTTTTTAGATTAAAGAACAAGCTTTTTTTTCAGTGTATATTTAAAAAATTAATATGCTCCGAACTAGGACAAAAATACTTTTTTTTACTATGAATTATGGGGGTGAAAAAAAACTGTTTTTTAAGTTATTTTTAATTCAAAAAATTTGAAGACCAAAAAATATCCAAAAAGAAAATGTTTGAGTGGAAAAATGTTTCCTCGTTTACACACAGAATTTTTCTGCGAAAATTATTCTTTTATATTGGCAAGAGGGGAAAACGAAAGGGCAGAGTACAAAATTTGGCGTACTCGGAAATACTCTTTCGTGCTGATATTAAAGCATAATTTACGTTTCTTGTGGCGGGTTAACGGAGTAATTGTTTTGACGTTTACAAGTACAAAGAAAACATAATTTTCGTGTGTAAACTCAAAACAAATGAGAATAGACAAGAATTTTTCCTAGTGCAAACCAGCTATGCAAATTTTACGCTTAAACTCTTTCTAACTTTTGAAACAATAAAAATATCAAAGAACGGGTCGTCGAGTTGAAGGAAGTGGTGCAAAAAAAAACGAAAATATTTGCACTTAACTAATTTTTCAGTCGTAACGACGATATGCATCATGATTTGTCTTATTTCATTTAGTTTTTCTTAAATTTTCCGAATTTTCATTTTGTCTATTTAACTTCATTTGAATACATCTTTAATTTTAGCTCATTCTCAAATTCAGGCTTTTAATGCATAACATGTAAGAAAAAAAAAATTATGTTGCTTGTATTATAAACATACTTATACATAAGAATAAAGTATTTTATACATTTTGCATTCTAGTTTCCGTAAAAATAAATTAAAAAATTTATAAAAGGATACATTGTTTAGAAATTTCGCTAATATTTAATTGTAAATCATACTTCTATCGAAAAGTAAGATTCCACTTCAAGCATTAATTGTTAATTTAAATTAATTTGTCGAATCAAAATAAATACTGACATTTCAATAAAAGTAAAACAGTCCATCCTTCATTGTTTACGAAAGACTAGCAAGGTATGTGTGTATGGTAATTCGCCTACTGGTGAGCAGTACGTTTTTGCACACATTCGCATCGATAATTTCAAATTATCCCAGCAGGCAATTGAGCAAGGCCTTACCCGGAGAAGGCCTGCTAGCACTACTGCGATGGTAAGAGGCCTTCTCAAAACTCACAGCAGTAGTGCTATAAGGCCTTCCCACAGTAGCAGTGCTATAAGGCCTGACATTAGAAGGTAAAGAAGAAGGACTTCATGTATTTTTTAATTTCATGTATTGCAATGTTTTATGATTCGATTTTTTTATTTTTTTTTCATTGGATTGTACTTATACGACATCAAAAGTTGATACATGGTTAGAAGTAAGGAACGATGTGCATGTTGCTAGGCTGGTCTTCTGTGTCATGTTATGTTAAAGTGGTAGAGTGTTGTGTATTCAATGTCAAATTATAAATTAAGAAAACGTCACAAAAAATAAACATTAAAAATATCAACGCAAGCAAGGTTGACGCAGATAAAAAAAACATTTAACTAACACGACGTAGTAAGACTTCATTTTTTCAAAGTACTTCTGTGACCCCTTCTACGGTAAGCGGTCTTAGAAGTGCTCTTGACGCAAGCGATGTAGGAAGACCTGCGTGAAGAGTATTTCTAGCAGGCCTGCTAAAGAAGGCATGTTTTATCGGGACGTTTCATATAAAAAAGAAAGTAAGTTTGAAAGGAGGTGGCAAGGCCTTAATCTTACCAGGTAAGGCCTGCTAGAAGGCCTGCAAGCTCCTGCGCTTGCCTACTGGGATAGTGTATTAAGATGAATGTAGTGAAAATAGAAAAGGATTTGAGCTGTTATACAAGAAACACCGAAGTTCTACTAGCGCAGAGATCATGAATGTTTTCCTTATACAATACATGTGTACGTATACAGCCATAGATATATACAGGTAGTCCCCGACTTACGACCGAGATAGGTTCCTAGTCACCGGTCGTAAGTCGATTAAGTCGTAAGTCGAGTTTCATAAAAAATAACTAAAGAAAAATGTTACATACATACTGTACTACTAGTTCCAGCCATTTTTGGGATGATATAAAATTATTCACTTAAACAAACGTATTATTTGTACTGAAATAAATCGAATCCTTGTACATACTAATGTTTTTTTTTTAAATTTTTTCTCATATACATATTTTAGGGACTCCCCGAAACTATTTTAAGCATTTTCTATGAAAAAAAATTTAAAAAAAAATTGGTCGTAAGTGCGAATAGTCGTAAGTCGAACGGTCGTAAGTCGGGGACTACCTGTAAATGGGACCTTTTTATATTTTCTTTCTTAATCAACAAATGCAATTTTAATACGATAATTTATTTTTTTTTTTCCAGATTTTGCCATTTATGTGTCAAGCTCATTTCATCGGCTGAAGTTCGTATTATTATTGAATATAAAGAACACTATTTAAAAATAGTGGTTAAATTTGTTTCAATACAAAATCGAAAAACATTTTAAATAAGAGAAAAGTATAATTTTCTTAATTTATTACTCAAATTTCGAAAAATTAATATTTTGCAGCTTGAGTAGTAACCCTAGGTTTTTTTTTTTAAATGAGGATATACTTGAATATGAATAAATTTTCGAATTTAGAGTGTTTCCGAGGACGCAATAAATTTTAAAACTAGATGCGATACCACGCCCCTGTAAAAGGCATAACAAATTTGAAACCTAACCACATCTAACATTTTGTTCTTATATGCACCAACTGCCCAAGTTTCATCAAAATCGCTACAATCACTTTCGGAATAAAGTTTATCCATATATTTATGTCTGTACGAGTACATATAATTTATTTATTAGCGCGTATTACACCCTATATAAATGGAAAAAGTTCACCGGTGGGGTTACCAGTGGTTCGTTTTGACCCGTCTTTTTGATTTAGTTTCGATAGCTTTGAAATTTGATGTCCGATTGTCAAAAATTTTATATTGTTGTAAAGGTCTCGACGAGCGATAGGTAGAAATGTAGTGCTCGTCAAACCTTTAAAACGACGATCGGTGCTGCTTTGAAATAATAGGTATACAAATTTAAAAAGGTATTTTATTTTAATACCAACAGTTTTTTCATTGAAATGAAACTAAATTTGGTTATTTATACTAAGCATTACTACTGTGTTCATAGAGAAATATTTTAACGGTAAAAGTATTACTGACGGAACTTATTTACATTAAATATTTACATATTGAGTTCATATTTCTTTGTTTGTTAATTTTGTTATCCGTGCAAAGTTAATGATTTGAGTTTTACCCCTCTAGATTTCAATTTAACGTAAGAGTATAGTGTACTTTTTTGCCTATCAGCTTCATTAAATATGGGAAAACATGATAAAGAAAAATACTACCCACTCGGCTTGTAACGTTTCACAAATAGTACGTAACGCACCACATATGATTTATTTGAAATATGCAAACGAAACGATACAGAAATTTTTTTTTGTATATCAAGCAATGTTTCGCTTGCAATCATTGTTAGTTTCTTAATTATATTAAATCTTTCTCGCACGTTATAAATGAAATCTTTTATGTGCAACAATTTTGAAAAGTTTCAGATTCATCGTTTGCTGAACCTCTCAAATGGAATCTAAATAATTTTCACAAACAATGATAATTAAATATCAGTTCGTTTCACGACAAAATAAAAAATTCAGAATCCGAAGACGCAATAAAATTTTTGATTTTTTCACCTTAATACAAGATTTCTGTAACGTTTCAAATGAAATCAAAAGGCGGACATTGACACATTGCAGAAATCTTTCTGATATAGAAATTAAATTCATGTGAAAAATTTCTGGAAGGTTTCTGAAACGATACATGCCGGGTGGGTAGATAAATCTGCAATGACCCAAAATCCATAGTTGTGTTTTCGTTTTATTAACTGAATATCTCGACAGTGTGATTTTTAATAAAACTTGCAAAAAAGTTTTTGAACTTACCGTTATTTAGTAGAAATTGTTGCTCCTCTGTATGCCAAAAATAGAAGTTCAATGAGTTAGCTCGTGAGCCATTTAAAACACCAATTATATCAATAAATTTATTGTTCTTCGAAGGAAACGAAAATGGAATTATTTTCTTGGCTGGAACGTACAACACTTGACGTACTAGAAAACTGTCCAGGATATAGTTTGAACCTAAAATTGTCAAGATTTTAGAATTATTCATTCAAGACTATTTTAGGCTTCATGAGTCTAAAAATTATTTATAGGCAAAAATTCCATAAACTTTCATATATGTACATTTAAAATGATAAAATTTACTCTTTGACAAGTCTGAAATATTGGTTTAGTTAGATTCATACAATTCAGTTTTTTAATTGTTTGTAAAATGTGTGCTAACATTTCTATGCTATGAACGGCATTCACAGGGTTGCCAAGTTGAAATCAATTAACGGCCTTCCCAAAATAATATAGCTTTTCCTCGAAAGTAAAAAATTAAACTTTTTTAAGTTGATTCACCATTTTGAAAAAAAAATTTTATATCCGGAAGGCCGGGAACTTTGAACGGCTCATGAAAAATGCTTCGAGAAATCTTCACTAAAAGTGACGATTTTCTCTTGCCAATATATTGAATGTTTAATCTGAAACTTTATTTAAATTTAAATGAACATAAAAAATGGAACAAGTCCTCAATTTAAAGTTTTAAACGGTTGTTGTGCATGCGCACTCACTTTTTTCGCCCCATATAATAAGCCTCTGACAACATAAAGTATGATCCGATTACAACATGGTCACAAAAATAACACAAATTTTGAGCTTTGAATGCTTCAATTAAGAATATAACACGCTTACATTTTAACTATTGTTTTGATATTTATGATTTTTTGGTTACTTTGTGATAATATATCGAACGACCGATCATTGGATTCAAAAATGACATTATCCTTTTTTCTTGATTTGTGGACATCTTGAGAAATTATGTCTGGGAAAACAAGGTTAATTTTCCCAGTTATTCCGTATAAAAAATTGTCAATTAGTTACTTACTTGAATATGTCGTTTCTATAGCCTCGATATTATGTTGCAACTCTTGCCAACTGGTTATGGGTAAGATTTGTTTCAAGCCCGTAGCATTGTCACGTTTCCATTTCACGGTCTCTGCGAAAACTTTAGTGTCATCTCCGCTGTACTCACGCTCAATATGCAAAGGATTATTGAATATAAGATTGCCACGTACACTCAGCATCGGTTGAAGTTTTGCTTGGTTTGCGTAAAATTGCGCCACAGGCCAGCCATTTATATTTTCTGCATGCAAATCTTCAAAATTGTTGGCTAAAATACGTTGTTGTGCAGGAAATTTATTACGTATACGCACAGGACCGCTTAGAACTTGTTCGTGTTCACTTAGTAATAGCGTGCCCGAGTCGAATGTTACGTTATTTACCGATCCGTAAACAAGTAAATCGTTATAAAAGTTAACAGTCTTCAGTGTTGTTGTACCATGTATGGTATAGTTCTCATAAACAAAAACTGCATCCTTTAGCCAAGTAGCAATATTAATGCCATTTACTAAGCCAGTGGGCGAGACAAAGAGCTTTTTCATGTTTACTGCTGCATGAATGCGCTTTGGTGCAGTGATATGATTCAATCTTATATCGTGTCGTACTATATCATGTACAAAGTTCAAATTGTTTACTAGCACGTTGTCCAAATTACCTTGTAAATAAGCTTGCGAAATATTCCATTGGCCAATTACTTCATGTTGGCCTGATTTTGTGAGTGTATTGACCGCAAAATCGTTGAAATCAAGTGTGGCATTACTGAAAGTAGGAAGGAGGCTCATTATCATGCCATAAGTTGAAGTTAAGTGTGAAGGAGTACAAATAGCTTTCTGGGTCAGTCAGAATTAAGTGTAGAACGAGTAGTTAGTGCAGAGGACGGCCGTTAAATACTTATACGACCATTATGTAGCGTTTTTGAAGTCAGTTCAGAGGTCTTTAACTTTTTTAAAGCTATATCTATGCAACTTCTGACATGTATATATAATGGCGATTGGTGGTCATCACAACAATTAAAGTTGAAAATACGATGAGCACTTTAACAAACTTGAATGTTAATTTTTGCTAGTGCGCTTGTTCACGTATATACGTATATTGGCCGGTGTGTAACTATTTAATTGGCCAACGATTGTTGCCAGTTAATTAATCCATAGTTGCACGACTATTGAGTCGTATATATGCGCAGGTATTTAACAAGAATGAGCTTTCTCGTTCTCGTCGTACGAGAAAGAAATTTTTTATATCATCTCGTTATCGTTATCGGGATCGTAAACGAGAACGATACTTATCAGTTCTCGGTGAAGCACTCGTTAAGAGCCATTATTTAGCGGAGTTCAGACTATCAATCCATAGATCGTCGTCAAAAACTTTGACCTATAAATGTATATAGATATGAAAATTAATGAGAGTTTGAACGTGTGAACACTCATCAAATTGCTTGGTGAAAAGAAAAAATTTGGACGTTCTACCTGTGTGACAAGCAATGTGACCCAGAATTGGATGATGTGATCGCTAGTCAAATGTGCAAGTACAACTGGACTGACCCAATTTACCTACAGTTGTTATAATTATCGAAGACGTTCTGTTTCAATTTAGATCTTTTGATTAATTGGTTATGTGGTCTTACAAAGAATCGATTGTTATTGTGGTAGTCAAAAGGAGTTTACATATATACTTGTTAGTACTTTATCGTTATTTTATTATTTTGAAAACTAGTTTCGTCTTTCAACACCACATCTATTTAAACGAACATATTAAACTGTCCGCCATCACGTTGTTCTCTTTGGTGATCATAACAAAACAAAAATTTGTCTAAATTTTATCAAGTGTTCGATTCACCTGTCAAACAGTTTCACAAACAGTTTGTACAAAAATTTGGTGATCTGAATACCGCTTTTGACATTTCGCTTTCGTTTTGTTTCATTGTCAAATCTTCAGTCTTCTTTAAGCAACTTTAGCAGAGCGTTTTTTTGTAGAAAGTGAATAATTCCTGAAGTTAGCAGTTGCAAACTGCTTTAAAACATTATTATTACATTGGATACATCAAGTTAATTGATAAGGTAAGCGTTATCTTTTAAATTTGCACTTTTAAATCTGCTTTTTTTGGCGAAGAGCCCTTTTATATGCATCGACCCAGCTGTTTCCAAAGTATGCGTGTTGTGCTTTCTCTGCCCTTCAAAACACAGTCGTAATAAAACTGTAGGCTGTGCTTCACAGTTACACGAAGTCTCGTTACCTTGATTAAGGGGCAGACACAATTGTTAATTGAAAACAGGTTCAACCATGCATATGCACGCTTTCATATACCGCAAACAAAAACACAAGTTTTATAAATATGAGCATTAAAATAAAATTTTTGAAGTGCTTTGGACTAGTTAAAATCTGGAAACAAATTTAAATAAGGTACGACTCATAATTTTGCATCAAGTTTGCTTCATTGATATTATGATTTTTCCCCTAAAATGGAGTATTTTTAATAAAAAACGAATCGTGTAAACAAAAATGGTCGCTCGGATCGTGTTTCGGAGATATAGCCATCGGAAAATGCGGATTTAGTTTTTCTAAAGAGGAGTTTGGTTTGGGGCGCATTTATAACATATTTACAAGCGCATTTTCTCCAAAAACTATTATTAAACATTATTTTTGTTACACTATTTACATAAAATATTTTATTTTCTTCGTATCGTGATGTTATAACACCGGCATCGATAAGCGCAATACTTTTGCATTCATGTTGAGGTGCATACTACATAAGTGGAAAGCATTCTGCCGAATATCAAGGCTTACATTCTGTAGTGTGTATGTCCAACACCAACTTCGTTAGCAGCAGTACTTCTGCATAGAAACTAAACCTTCGGCCGCAACTCAGGGTTTCCATCTAGTGTGTGCAATACCGCTTTCGCTAGCTACAGTACATTTGCATACAATTTGACGCAAGTAGGCTGTCTTCGACCGCAGCTTAGGGCTGACATTCTATTCCAACATCGGCTCGTAACTTTTTAAGTTTTGGGTTGTTTTTGCTAAATATTATTTATTGCTTATGATGATCCTTATAAGAATACATATTGCTAATTCAATGCTAACCTCTGCCAAGATAAGTTTTTTTTTGCGCAGATCGCATCACATATGATGAATCATATGCCTAAGAGGAAGTATTAAAAAAAGAGCATTTGTGCAGTTCACACGTGTTAGAAGTGAAACTTTTAGAAAACTAAACTGCAATGGAATGAGACGAAAATGTTTTCTTCGAATGATACGAAAATGTTTTCTTCGAATGATAATTGTTGACGGGATCTGGAGTAGCTACAGAAAGGCTTTGGTAATTTAAAGTGCATTGGTTGACAAAATTTAAAAAAATAGAAAATCTTTCCCCGCTTATATCTCAGTTTTTGGTTAACCGACCTCGAAGCTGATAGTTTCAGCAAACTTTGCTCTGCTCCCGATCATTATACACACCTAATTTTTCGTATCACCCTTCGTTAAAGAAGTTTCATTTCAAAAATATATGACAAATAAAAAGTAAAGATTGAATTTGCATTATTTATTAGGAAAACACTTCGCAAACCTAACGTACTAATTGTAAGTTAAAATATATAAGCAAGACTGTGTTAATAATGTAATCAAAATAATATTCATATAATCATACGTTTCTTGGAGAATTGGGTAACATAGCGAGTTTTTGGAAATAAAAATCAGTCATAATTTTAGAAAAATCAAATCTTGGAAGCTATATCAAACTTTTAAGTACCAATTCTATAGCTTACTAAAATCCGCTTAAGTTTAGGGACACCAGCACCAATTTCAAAACGATATACATAGTGTGAAAGATAATGTATGCGTAAAGTTGTACCATTTAAATTTATAATCATTCCAGTAGTTTTCAAATTATGTATATACATTTTTTTTTTAAATATTCACTAGATTTATCTACTAAACCGGTTTTTATACGTGATGAACAAAGAGTTTGTATGTCACATGATCAATAAAATCATGACCAAACAAGCAACCTAAGTTGAGAAAAAAAAAAATTACATTTTCGACAAGAAATTTCACCAAATCATAAGTTATTAAAACAATGTTCAATAACATTAATATATGTACACATGAATATTTCTGTCTTTTTTGTAGATAATTTTTACTGATACCACCCGTCACAATTTTCTGCCCTGCCATTTAAAGTCTTCAAAAGTATTCTGTTACTAGGACTTGAATCTTTGCCTTTATTCAAGAAGGTGGTCTACATGTCCCATCCGTCACTAATATTTCAAAGCGAAAATATCGAGTTTATTCGCAGATATATATCTTTTTAATGCATCAAATTGGCATATGATCTATTGCTAATGTTGTAGAGAAAACACAGTTAATTTTTCTTATAACACTTCGAAATATTGTAGAGTTCATCTGAAAATGAGTACATTTCTTCTCATCACAACGCAGTGATTTGAATGTTTTTGAAATGTCAATTTTCTTTTCAGTGAATTATAATTGCATTTGTCCAGTATAGTGTCAAAAGTGTAATAGTTTTTTTAAGTCAGTCAAAACGACACATTTTTTTAAGATTAATGTTCAAAAAATATGGATACGAAAAAGTTTTGAATTACCTTGTGCTCTCAATGAGTGGCCCAAACAAATTCAAAAAATTTGCTGAAACGTAATTTTCAAATCGCGCAGCACTCGAAAACATAATTTCTGTTAAGATCTCTTGAGGGCGTGTTAAACTGAAATAGTTATCACTCAAATATTGTAAATTTACATTATTGATGAGACCCTAAGATGAAAGTAAATACCAAAAATTATTTAAATTTGATAAAAATTATTTGAAAAACTACCTCGAAATCCAGTAAACCTTCAAAAGAACCATTCGATATTTCAACATGTTGTTGTAAGTCAACATTTTCGTTTGCCAACCAAACGGTATCCAAAATTTGGCGTAGATCATAATGATTAAAAGTTTCATATAGAGGAGCATTGGTAAAATTTACGTTTTCAACATATAAAGTATGCATGCCATAACCACTGAAATGTTTATCAAACTCTTGTATATTTATACCATTTATAATTGAGTTATTTAATATATGGCCCTGAACAAATAATTTTTGTTGAATTGAAACCTCGTTCATTAATATTTGCGGTGCTGCAGAGCTACGATACAGAATATCCTGAGGTATATGTAGATCATTAAATGTTCTAGCAATCAGAGCTTCTTGAAGCTGTATTGGATTTTCTATGGGAATAAAGATATATCTGTATTTTTTAAAATGTTTAAACTATTTGTTATTTTAACTTACTGAATAAAGCGTTACCAAAATGTTCATCTCGATTTACCCAAAAGGTATTTTTTATAAAATCATTCAATTTATAGCCATTAAGTTTACCGTCAATTTGCATACCCTTCTCACAATGTACACTAGAAAAGGTCTGTGGTGCGATAAATGTTTGGTTCCCATGCTTTTGTAACCAACATAAACCAAATTCTTTCGCTGGAATGGCGTTGAAGGCACCGTAGAATGTTAAGTTTGATATTTTCATATCGTAATTAAATTTATAATTTCCAACATATTTAATATTCCCATCCAATTGGGTCAATTGTCGCTCAATTAATTCAATACTTTTGTTATTGATACTTGAATTCAGTTTAAGATTACGCACATAGATTGAACCGTGGAATTTATGATTCTCTTGGAAAATATTTGCTGTTGGCACATTTTGTGCTTTCTGTTGATAAATTTCTGCAAGATGTTTATTGAAGATTTTGCCATTGGTATGCAAATCATCTAAACTTAGCGTATTTGTTGACAGTTTGCCTACCTCAAGTGTACCAAGTATTTGCTGTGAACCAGATTTTGTGAGATAATCTGACAGATTGCGTGAATTTAACGAAAGTTTAGGAGATTCAATGCTAAAAATATAACAAATATTAAGATTTATATGGACATTAAAATTAGCTTTTACTTAAAATAAATTAACTTTTAGAAACATTATGAGCACTATTAAATATTTAGTCAAATCGTTTTTTATTCAGTCAAACCAAATTTTGGTCTTGTTATGAACTTTAAATTTTCATTAAGGAGAAATATGAAAATCAATATTTTAAAAAACATGACATGATGACATCAAACACAATCAATTTGATATTTCGAAATCTACAAGATGGTCCTGTCCTAAGCAGTCATACTCTAGGATCCGAAGCACTTGTACATTTTGAGTAAAAAAAATTGTTTGGACGGGGGCATCTTTCGTCAACATCGTCTGAGTTACAGGGTATTTAACTAAGTTCCCTTAGAGAAACTCAGAGCATTCTAAGTACGAGTAATAAAGCTAGCAGGGGCGCTGGAAGATCTGTTGTTTTTATTTAGAACTCCACACGCGTGAGACTTCTCCATGTGGAATTCAACACGAGAAATTTTAATTCAACACGGGAATTTTTCGTGTACGACTAAGCTCATTCGTCGCTGAGAAACCGATTTGGAACAGATTCAGCAAACTTTTTCAGATCCCTTGAAACTTTTGTGCTTGAAAAGATTGTGATGTTGATAAAATATTGAATTTTTATAGAGATGATTTCAAAAAAGATAATTTACTTAGTGATCGAAGCATCATGATTTGGCGAGCAGAAATTAAGCTAAATTGAAAACCTTAGGAGATGTAGTAGATTTTTTGCAAAAAGATCTATATTATAAGGATCTCATTTCAGAATTCGTTCGATTCATGAAATTGTTAATGATAATGAATTTACTTGCATCCTTTTGCACTAATGAGAAGAGTTTTCCGAGTCTTAAGAGGTTGAAATCGATGGGTCAAAAACGTTTAACATGTCCCGAGTTAGTTGATAGAATATACATTGAAAAAATGTTTGACAAATTATTTTTTACAAGTTAAAAACGGACAAATGTGTCTGCCTGCCTTATCTGACAAAATAAACGTTTTTGTTATGTACACAATAATCACTGAGAATTTTATTGTAGATATCCTACATTACTTTTTCATAATCATGATTCTGTAAGATTATCAATCGTCAATTTAAAAATTTCATCATTTTCGAACGCCCCCTCAACTCAACGAATTACACACCCACTTTTAGAATGTTATGGCGCCAGTGATAGCTACAGCAATGAAATGATTGAGTTCCATTAGCTAATTAACTCACATAATGTTTAGTAGCTCCATTATTGCTAGCCGCTTTTTAAGTTCAGAGTTATTGCTCTTTGAAGTCAAAAAAATTTATTTTTTGTTAATTTTCAGTTTTTTTTTCAAAAATACCGCAAAAATGTGTGGTTTTCTTATACATGTTATATGAAGTTTTATCCTTGATCGCACACTACTCTAAATGAATTTTCTTAAACACCCTGTAACTCAGAGAGACTTCCCTCGCATTCAATTTGTTACTCACAAGGAATCGAGTTTTAGAGTATTATTGCTCAGAACTGGATCACTCGGTATAATGATTATCTATTTAGTACAGAGTTTTGTCTTAGTAAACAAATAAAAATTATATGAAGTAAATTATAGTCCGGTGTAGTTTAATTTTTAATTTCTTATTTTTGCGGCAACTCTGGTTATTTCGATTATTTTTTCAATTAAATCAGTATATTTGTTATAATGTTTATTAGTTGAAAACTAATAATTTTTTCCGGAGTCTAATAAAATCGATTGGTTGATGATGACTTAAAAGTCGAAATGCATCCCATTTTAAGAAAAATTTCGTTTTTTTTTTATTTTAAATAGCTACGGTTTTTTCTAATATAAAGCGAAGTCATTTAAGGCGGTTTTTGTTTTTTATTAAATTAACTTTTTTACCAAAATTTTATATTTGTTATAGTTTACCTTTTAGCAAGAATTTTTCCAAAATGCATCGGCCTGGTTATAGTTTGATTTTTATTACGTAAAAATAAACGTTTCTCTGTTACCTCCAAGTCAATACCATTCAAATTTTTCACTTCACTAAATCCTTGTTTTATTTCCAAGTTATCTTTAAATATTTTTTCGCCTTCGATAACTTGTACATCCTTAGTGTTGGTGTGAACTAATTGTTGCAAATCTTGGGCATTTATGAAACTGACATAAGATCTATTCGTCTTAATTGGTTGCTGAAAGCTTAGAAAAACATTTTCTAATGGGATATCCATACGTATACCATTGAGTAAAGTGTGTTTAGTTGACATTTTTGTTTTGACATCAATTATGTCCTTAGCTATGAGCAATTTAGATATCGTTACATCACCTGTTATAGTATAATCACCCTGTAAGGTAATGCTATCATGTACAGCCTTGTTTGGCGCCATAGCACGCAAATGTTCGCCTATAATTTGACCCTAAAATGGATACAATATATGTAATTTTCT
The DNA here is from genome assembly GCA_963680825.1 of Meiosimyza decipiens. NCBI lineage: Eukaryota > Metazoa > Arthropoda > Insecta > Diptera > Lauxaniidae > Meiosimyza > Meiosimyza decipiens. Next base: position 15,563,964 of record OY804261.1, on the reverse strand, counting down.
TCTGTGAGTGGAATTTTTATTGAGTGACATTTAAGTTACACAGTCACAACGTTATGTTAAATCTGAAAATGCAAACCTTTTCTCCTTAATGTCAATTTTGTTTTTTAACCGAAACCTTTACCTTGCAACAATTCTAAACAACGACGAAGCATTTCTTATAGTCCAACTATTTTAACGTTTTTAAAAGGAAAAACTTCAAATTTATGTAGATTTGAGCCTAAAAGTTAAAAAAAAATTCCATATTCATTCTATCTCAATGTTCATACTTTTTGACTTTATTTATTTAATCATATGTTGAGTATTGACTATCTTGTGTTAAAATTTGTGGCTGGGACCATAATTCCTATTTTAAACAATTTTTTAAAATAACTATAGTAGTGTTTTTTACATTAAAACGAGTATGTTACTACATACTGGAGAAATATTGATGATATGGTATAAGTTTTTATAATGTTAAGTGAAGTTCAGTAACAGAGGCTCGAACTCTCTGCGGTGTCTTATGCAGTGGCGTACTGTGCACATCGGGTGCCCGCGACAAAGAAATTATTTGCAGCCCTCTACCGGAAAATAAAATTGTGACAGTCTTGCAAAAGTTTTATTTACCTTACAAAAAAAAATCGTCTTTTTTGACTTTCAAAAAACCTATCAAAATGAGATATGTTTCCCTTTAAATTCCAAAATCTCCACCTACAACATTGCAATTTACTATATCCAACTATTTTCATTTTATAAAAAGAAATTCTCTTACTTTTGACTTTCAAAAACAATAAAAAAATTACATAGGTTTCACCACCATTTTCCAGCCCCCCCCTCCCTCAAGAATTGCGCCCGTGGCGACCGTCCCCTCCCATAAATACGCTACTGGGTACATCAAGTGATTCCCACTAAAATTATAGCCACTTCTATATTGAGCGGTGCCCACGAAGAACAGATAGATACTCCTCTACATAGTTAATAAAATAGAACAAAACGATGCGCCAAGACAACTATTCGTCAGTTCAGATCCAAAAATCGGATCTCAAAGCGGGCTCCAGCAGAAATTAGATAACCAGTTTCCATTTGAAGAAAAACGCTTCTGAATCGCATCGAATGCTTGTTGAAGCTTACGGCGAGCATGCTCTTGGTCGTACACAGTGCAATGAGTGGTTCAATAAATTTAAAAGTGGTGATTTTGATGTGATAAATGAGGAGCGCGGCCGGCCACCGAAAAAGTTTGAAGACACCGAATTGCAAACATTATTGGACGAAGATGATGGTCAAACGCAACAACAGCTCGCTGAACAACTTAATGTGACAGAACAAACCATGGAGGAGATTTTAAAGGTCGGTAGATGGGTGCCACATGAACTGACCGACAGGCAGCAAGAAAACCGAAAAACCACTTGTGAATTCCTGCTCGCCAGCCAAAACAGAAAAGGTTTTCTCCATCGAATCATCACTGGCGATGAAAAGTGGATTTATTTCAACAATCCCAAACGAAAAAAATCATATATGAGCCCCGGCCAACGACCCAAATCAACGCCAAGACCAAATCGCTTCGGCCGAAAGACAATACTGTGTATTTTCTGGGATCAGCGTGGTGTTATTTGGTATGAGCTACTAAAACCAGGTGAAACAGTTACTGGTGCACGTTACCATCAACAATTGATCGCTTTGAACCGTGCTATACGTCAGAAGAGGCCCGAATTTCAACTTCGCCATGACAAAATTGTATTCCAAGATGACAACGCATCGCCACATCGAGCAGCGGTCAATAAAAACTTGGTAGAATCGTACAACTGGGAGCCCCTGCCCAACCCGCCGTACTCACCGGACCTGGCGTCATCCGATTACTATTTGTTTTCATCGATGGGACACGCACTCAACGATTCGCACTTCAATTCTTACGAGGAAGTGCAAAAATGGCTCGATGAATGGATAGCCTCAAAAAACGAAGAATTTTTTTGGCGAGGAATCCATAAATTGCCTGAAAGTTGGAAAACATGTGTAGCTAGCGAGGGGACTTACTTTGAAGATTAAATTTGGAACTATTTTCGCAAAATGATTCTTTGAATAAAAAATTACCGGTTTCATATTTGTACACCAGTATGTATTTAAATAGATAGCATTAGAAAAATCGACAAAGATCAGAAAAACGAAAGACATAAGTCTTCTTCTAGGAATCACAAAAATACTGATAAAATTTATTCGAAAGAAGAAACTCTCAAAGGAGTTGACAACGGACTCTAATGAGTTTATGGCCTGTCTAAATTGATATATTAACATGATCCTATATTACGAAAACATGTCAAGCGCATCACTGTCTAAGTCACTAAGTTTAGAATGATTTGATCGCATTGATGTCAAAAACAGATTTCGATGAAGTAATTGAAAAGCTATAGTGGCAAAATATTATGTTTTTTGCTCGACTGCACTTAAAACGCTAGTCGCGTTGAACAAATGTCCGTTATATTAAGATTTTGTACGAGGGTGGTTCAATAAGTCGGTGATTTCAAACTTTCCTAGTAGTTACATGCAATACAATGATAATTCAAATTCAAATTTTGAGACACTTTCGTCATTAACTTGACGTTTAGCAGGTGTTCAAAGCATACAATCTCGTGGATTTTTGTAAAAATGGAAAAAAAAAAAGAATTTCAAGTGCTCATAAAACACTATTCTTTGCGAAAAAAAACCGTCACTTAAACCAAGAAGCTTGAAAAAGAAAGAAAAGCTCTGCAACATCAACTTCAAAGTGGTTTACTAATTTTCGTTGTTTTCGCAGAAGCACTAGTGCCGCTGAACGTTCTGGACGGCCAATGTCGAAAAAATTCACGATATGGTGTTTGCTGATCAGAGAGTGAAAGTGTGTGAGATTGTTGATGTTATAGACATTTCATGTCACTGTGGCTTTGATTTCAAATGATCAGCTGGGACTTAGAAGCTATCCGCAGGATGGGTGCCGCGCCGCGTGTGCTCTCAATTGACCATAAACGCAATCGTGAGACGTGTGTAGCCTCAATAGTAAAATTCCATGAATAGGACTACAAATTGGTGCCTCATCCGCCATATTCTCCGGATTTAGCCCCCAGAAAGAGATTAAGCTCCAACAATGAAATAATTGCACAAACAAATGTCTATTTTGAGGACCTCGAGAAATCTTATTTTTTGGAATAAACAAATTGGAGAAACATTGGACTAAGTAGTGTATTGACCTAAAAGGAGACTATGTTGAAAAAAAAAAATTTTTTTTTTGCTAAAAAAACTATTTCAGATTTAGAAGCTATCCGCAGGATGGGTGCCGCGCCGCGTGTGCTCTCAATTGACCATAAACGCAATCGTGAGACGTGTGTAGCCTCAATAGTAAAATTCCATGAATAGGACTACAAATTGGTGCCTCATCCGCCATATTCTCCGGATTTAGCCTCCAGAAAGAGATTAAGCTCCAACAATGAAATAATTGCACAAACAAATGTCTATTTTGAGGACCTCGAGAAATCTTATTTTTTGGAATAAACAAATTGGAGAAACATTGGACTAAGTAGTGTATTGACCTAAAAGGAGACTATGTTGAAAAAAAAAAATTTTTTTTTTGCTAAAAAAACTATTTCAATCAAAAAGGCACGAACATATTGATCCACCCTCTTAATACATCAATAATTTTTTTGGATTTCTTGCAGTCCCGGAGGCTATTAGCACTACTAAATTGGCAGCATAACAATGGTTCAGATATTCAGAAATGCTGGAGTTAAAGTCCTGCTGTTTTTATCAACTTGTTTTCACCAATAAAATCGATAAACTATTTCGCTACTCAATTAATTGTTTAGCAATTCTATTGTTCTATATATTTTGTTATTGTGTTGTTAAATATTTCATTATTGCTCCTTTAATCATCGCTTAAACTCTTTATTCGTTATGGTAAAAACTTTGGGTCTTATAAATATTGAAACCTACTCAAGTAGTTCAATATTTCACATATCTAACATATCACAAAAGTAATTAAATATTTCCACCCATGTATATTCTCATGTCACGCAGTCAATTGATTTGTTCCAGCCGAAAAATCTCACTACTAAGTTTTTTATCTTACCGTTCAAATACTTTGTCACCTAAATTATAATTTTATTTCGCAACTAAAAATTTTGTCAATTAATCATTTACATATATCGTTTCTCAATCAATTATCACACCACTCACTCAATCAAAAATTCTGCTACTCAATTTAATATTTTTCTACTGAATTTATTCGCATACAATAACTTACCGCTAACGTTATGGGTTCCAACACTCGCACGCTATCCAATCTTTTCGGGCCAGCAATTACTTGGGTTTCATTTGAATTTCGTAGTAAAACATCAAAACGATTTTTAAAAATATGTATGTTATTTAAGCGTTCGTGTATAACAAGATTTTTAGCTTTTATAGGCGCAGCAAATTGTATATCCTGATCCACAACATAACTGCCATTATCTATTGATATAAGTTTCGACAAATTCTGTTCGCTGACTTCATTATTCGTTATGACCATTTTATCGACGTTTAAGTTTTGCAAAGTAACGGTAGCCTTTAGAAATTGTAAACCATTTCGCTTTAGCGTATTATTGCTGAGATTATCCCATGTGAATTCATTAAGTTTGCCAGTTATATGTAACTTATTAATATTAACCGATTCAATGACTTCATTGCTGTCTTTTGTCTCCTCTTCAAGCTCATATTTATCAGTTACTACAACTTTTTTTGCTGTAATTTCTTCAAGTTCTCCGAGGATTGAGCTAAAATTGTTTATTTTTCGGGCTATTAATTTATCTCGCACTATTAGTGTATTAACGTTTAGCTGTTCAAAGTCGTAGGGTGAAATCGACTGGCTGGAATCTCCTAAACTCTCACGTTTCTCACGTATCGTTGGTGTTTTCGGTAACTGTTCCTCGAGTACATCTAGCGCTTGGTGTGCATAACTTAGTGCCTTCCAATAATTGCTACTAATACGCAAGGGTGGATATACCAGCTATACAATTATATATTAAAATTATTAAATATTAGTTACATATAGAAAAAAATCTACTGCGCATTATATCTACCGATGCTGTGATGGCAGTTTCAATATTTGATGTGGGTATATCCGTGACAGTCATGGAAGTTTTAATATTTTTTTGCTGCGCCAATTTCAACTGTGTGTGACATTAATATTACATTACCATAGGTGTTCACTTGAATGCTAATTTTTCTCATAAAATATGAAATGACTCTTGTGCCATTTTTTTTTGCTGTAATGTTTTATAATAAAATCATTTTTAAAACAAACCTTTACATCCTCTTTTAATTTCTCCACATCAATCTTTGATGAACTTTCAATATTTTTTTTAGTCCAATCAATTAATTCTTGCCTCAAAACGTTAGCCTGCTCATCCTGTTTGAAAATTGGCAAGAAAATGTTGGTTTCATTCGCTGACATGAGCTCATTGGCTATAACTTTTGATAATAAATTAAATATATTTACATTAATTAACAGCTTTACACTAACATTTGTGTATTGAATATCTTACTTAAGTAGCTATTATCATATTCTTGAAAAATTCGCATGTGCGAGACTCCTTTTCCTAGAGCACCCTCTGTAAATTGAATTTTAGATTCTTCGAATTTCCAGTCATTGAAATTATAGATTTTAACATCCTGATTTTTGCAAGAAACTAACAGTAAAAATTTTTCGGCATCAGAATTCTAAAAAAGATTAAGAAACACTTTTTTTTTAGCAAGAACGGGTTATAAATAACGGATGTTTTTTTGCCATTTGTTTTTTCAGTGTACATTTTTTGACACCTCATGCGTGATGCGCAACATGTGTCAACGCCAAAAATGCTCAGTAAGGTTTGCCATTTCAACATAGGCTAAACAGCGCTTGCAAATCATTGAATTTTATTATAAAAATTCGCGCTGTGAAGCTCAATTTTGACACAATGGGTACGTCAACAAACAGAATTGCCGAATTTGGTGCTAGAGGCAGTTCAAGAGCTACCAATGCACCCTGAAAAATGCACTGTTTTGTGGGGTCTGTGAGTCGGCGGCATCAATGGACCGTACTTTTTCAAAAATAATGAAAATCGCAACGTTACAGTCAATGAAGCAAGGTTTCATGCGATGATTACCGAACTTTTTCCCCCCAAAATAGAAGAATTGAACTACGGGCCATAACCCGTTGCCATACACTGTTGTCAACCACGCTCACATTTGGCTGAAAATGCGAACAATATAGTATGTACATCAGAAGGGGGTTTTTTGTATGCCCATAGGCCTGCACTTAAGCATTGGACCTAAAGAATTTTCTCCTAAAATGTCAGCTTCCTAGATCAAACTTGTAAACCGCGCAAATTGTCCGATTATGTTTTCGCTGTTAGACTACTTTTGATCACCAACCATTCATTCCCTTATCGAATTTAGCAGCATTTATGGAGATCTGTATGAGTGCACTTGAAACGACCATCAAGCCCTTGTGCACGAAAACCACAAATCAAATCTAAACAAATCGAACCACCAAGCAAGAGAGGTGAGTGCTGCAATCACAAATAATATGTTCTACGAGTTCAAGCACTCGTAGCTTACTGCATTCAGCACCGAGTGGTTTTTTGTCAGACAACAGATTTGTTATGCGGTGTTGCTTTGCGCGGTGAATTTGAACAACAACAGTTTGAATGACGCGTGCCGCTAAGAGACAAACACAAAACAAATCATAACATACGAGTATAACCAATCTTTGAAAACTCTACCGTCGCCCTTTTAGCGACGCATTGACGCGGTGTTGTAAGTGTTTTGCTCGGCTTGAATATTGATGACGGCGAGATACGAGTCAAAGTACGAACGTAGTCAACCCATATCGTGTGATCGTTTTGTTTTGTGATTATTGTACTCGACAGCGAGTACAATAATGTGTTGACTCAGCAAGCGCACTCAGCCAGACATCTAATGCGTTATATACGGTTTGAAGTTTTTCTTTTGTGATAGAAATCAAATGCCTTTTTTCCAAAAACTTATTGCTTTGTTTGAGGTAAAATACAACCTATACTATTTAAAGTTGATTACACTTCCTACCAGTTAATACGTTTCAAAATTGTAGCATACAAGTTAATAGTATACGTGTAAATATCATTAGTTGTTAAAAATTATATACACATTGCTGAAAACTGCAACTAATTTTAGTTAACTGCCTAAGAGCCAGAGTGAAACATCATAAGGCTTATCAGTCAATAAATAAATAAAAATCTCAAGGTGCGTTCAGTTTTGTTTTCTTTTCCAAATTGCGTAACCAAACTAGTTATCAGTGTAAAAAAATTTTATAAATTTATTTGTGTTAAATACCGCGCGTGGTCGTGATTTCGACAGACGGACACAGTTGGTAACGTTAAAAATCTCTAAAACAACCCCTGCTATGCATTATACATATGTAGAAAGACATACCTCTTGCCAAGGGTTAATAACATATATGCACGTACTATCAAACTTTCGTACTCACCTGTACTGGTAAAAATTGAAGAAGATCATAGAAAGACAACTTTTGATATGGTGCAAATTCTCCTTTATCGAAAACATAAAATACCGAATCTGCTTCTAAGTTGCGCTCTTCTTTCTGCTTTTCTTTCAAAAGTTCTGAGGTCTTATGATGTGAACTTATTGAGTTGCCAAATAATAAGAAATGTCGTCTTGCATTATTATATGGTACACTAAAGTATTTAACATCGATGGCACCATTTGTACGTATGCGTTGCAACAGTTGAAATTTTCTTCTTTCATGATTATATTTATATATCTCTGAAAAGGTTTCAGTGCGACCAAATTTATTAGCATAATTTGCAACCGCAACGTAATTTTCATAATCAATTGAAAATGCTTCCAAATGACGTGCATTACTGCATGGTATGTGGGCAAGTTTGTTAAATGTCGTACCAGACCATTTGAAGAAAGGACATTTTAGATTCGGTATAGCTGCAGTGTTTCTAAACGTTTGCAACATATAAAGATCATTGCCAGTCGTATGCAAATGTATGGAAGAAATATGTGGACTAGCAAAATATTGTATAGCCCGCAGTCGTTCCTTAGCGATTTGAAATACAGGTGAACCATGACGTGCATTATGTACTGGTGCTGTTATATTATACGCAATTGCAATGTAACCTTTTTCGCCGATTTCGTCACAGTCCATCTTAATGGCTAACGGTGTGGGTATTTCGGCAATCGTGATGTAGGTATCATTCTATTGATGGAGGTGTAAAAAAAATTATAAGCATTTTGAAAAGCGTATATGAAAGTAATGAAAAATAAACTCGCAAAAAAAATTTATGTACTTACCAACAACTTATAAACTGCAAAATGCCGCACACCATCTTTTTTAATATGTAATGTAGTGGCATATGTTATGCCATTTAAATTCAGCATACATATGTCAAGTGGAAATAACACTGGCACAGAAGCAACTTTTTGAAATCCATCAAAGTGAAAAGATGCTGAAAATAAAAATATTTGCTCAAAAATCACGCATTAAATATTAACATTGAATATTAACGCGAATTGCAGTTATTCGCTAATGCTTTTCTCAAATCACCAAATAATGATATAAACTTAACCTCAAGTTTTTGATCAAAATCAGAAAAGAAAATGTTTTTTTTTTAAAACACAACTTAAAGCAAAACTCAGATGTTAAGCCAAGAAGCTCTCTAAATTCATGAAGTTGACTGAATGAAGGTTAACATTGCTCTAAAATAAATTAAGAATTTTTAAGTTCACATTAATGTGTGCTTTAGAACAACTGACACCAAAAATTACCATAATTGATTTTGTTAGATCTAGTTTTCGAGATATATGTATGTACATAAAAAAATTTGTTTTCAAAACATGCAGACTCAATAACTCTGCAAGTTTTTATTGATTCACCCGAAAATTATGCCTTCAATAAAAAGTATATTAAGTACAAATTTATAGGAAGGCTAAGGCATGTGGTAAGGTTTGACGTTTAGTTATGTAGCCTTGATATTGTTATGCTTTAAAATTTTCATACTTTGTTCAGAAAATGTATTTGTTACCGGCCGAATTAGTTTTTAGAATAATCAGTTTTGTCTAGGCCAAACTAGTTCAGCCGAAGCGTGTTAGGATGACATTATAGTATGGCATTATAACTCTTTAGTGTGTAACATGTAAGCTGACCCCTTTGTCTATTTCACACTTTGTGACAAATTCGAGATCTCTTAAATCACTATAAAATCAGCAACATTTCGTTATATATATAGTATAATATGATTAGACCAAAATTATCATATTATTAACAGGCATCTTCACATATATTTTTTAAAAATATATACTATATAATTTTAAAAATATATACTATATAATTTTAAAAATATATACTATATAATTTTAATATTTGCTTATTTGAATGAATGAAAAATGTTCCTCTCAGTTGTAAATACTTAATACATTATAAAAATTACACTTACTAACATTTTACTATATCAAAGTCTTATCTGCTTTGAAACATAGAATTGTAATAATAACTTAACTAGAAATATCAGAAATGACGCCCAGTATCTTTAATTTGCAATAAAACCGTTTATTTAAAGCAAAATCTGTGAGTTGGAGCAGAACCTTTGATTTGAAATTTGTGTCTGCTTCAAAACGTGCTATTAACATATTTTTAGACTGTTATCTGTTTTAAAACATTGAATTCTATCTACAACTGAAAGTGACAATTTGCCAAAAAGAAATTGTCACTAAATCCTTTATTTAGCTTAAGCGTGCTATGTACATTAAAATTTTGAAGCAAAAATCCGCTACATAATTACATACTTCAGTTTAGAGCAAAACCTGTTGTTTGCATAACAATAAAACATATTAATACCAAAAGATATGATTATATTTATCTTTCTATCTGAAGTCTACAAAACTTATTATTATTTTTTATTTGTGTCTTTCGAATGAGAAGTTGTTATTATCAAGAGAAAAGTATTATGATAGAATAGCAAGTCTTAAAAAATTTTATGAAATCAAAGTAATATGCACTGCAAAATTTTTCTTGTAGGCCTGTGTTCAAGTCCCAGTAATAAAGACAACATTTATTTATTGTCCTCTATTTATATTTAACAATAATTTTTTATTAATAATGCTGGTCTAATTTACTAACATTTTTTTCAAATCACTTTCGGAACAAAAGCTTTAATGTATGTTCTACATTAAAATGTGTAGTTGCCAAAGTGTTTGAAAAAATAAGTTCTTGTATTGTATTTTTTGATATGTTTTTTATTAAAAGTAAAGAGTTTGAAAAATCATAGTGCTTGTTAAGAACGCTATTTTTTAATTTAAAAAGTGTATGATAAAAACTTGTAATGTACATACAAGCTATGACTTTTTGATTTGAGTTATATTAGTCCACACGATAAAAATTTTCCCGCATGTTGCTCTAAACAAATCAAGGTAAGTATATGATACATCCCAGCATCCTTTCCGAATATTCTTAAAACATACAAGTACCAAACCTTTGTTCACCTCCATACTAACTATGCGTATAAATTTTTATTTTCAGCACAATGGAACGTGAGCTGTACGTGGATTGTATCACAAAGCAATTGGAAGAAGTTGACTTGTTGTCATCGATTTTTTGCTCACCCGGTGAAATTCATATTTTTGATCCGGGTGTTATAAGCGATTTCAATGAGTTTTTAAAAACAGCAAACAGCAATCCAAAGAGTGCACTAAAAGCACATTTAGACTATACAATAACTATAGCTGTTTTAAATGGCACACGTAAAGAAAAACTGGATGTACGCGTTGAACTGCCACATTTGTATCCAGCGCTGGAAAATGCAATTATTTCCATACACAGTACATTATTAAGCAAAGCTAAGGAGAATTATTTCAAAAATGAAATAGAACAGTTTATTGCTACATTTGAACGTAATGAAACTTATATTTATCAAATTATTTCGTGGATACAAGAACAAATTGACGATTTAATAAAACGCGATGCTAGCGAAATTGGAAATAATGTTGCGATTGAATTACCAGCGGCAACAGAAGAGATAAATTTCGATTTTGAGCGACTTTGGATTTATTCACATCACCTTAAATCGAAAACAAAGCGCCAAGAAATTGTACGTGAGAGCCGCGATTTAGATTTGACTGGCTTTAGTCGTCCTGGTAAACCTGGTGTTATTTGTGTCGAAGGTTTGCTAGTCAATACACAAAATTTTTGGAAAACAATTAGAACTATGCATTGGCAAAAGATATTTATTTGTAAAAGTGAACTAAAGAAAGGAACACTCAACAAATTACATCGTTTTCGACGCTTTGAAGGATTTAAGGAGCAACTTTTTTGTGATGACTTGGAAAATGAAGATGGCGTCATGAATATGGGACTATTTTTAAAATATTTAGAACTACATAATTCTGGATATATGAAAAAAGAACTCTTCGGCTTGGATTAGTACAAAATATATGAAGAAAAAATTATTTTATTAAACTTGCATTTAATAGCGAAAGTTTTTAAAATTTACTTGTACATACATTTTTGATATCTACAGCAATATACTTCTTTAATATTAATTACTTTCTTGTAAATAAAAAAAAAAGATTTATCAATTTTTTAATTTAACTTTTTTTACTTTTCAAAGTTTATTTTCATAAAATAATGCACATGCCTGAATGACATTATTTGAATATAAAAACTGGTAAATTATTATTAAGATTTTGAATAAAAAATGTTTTGCAATTCCATAAATCTTACCTTTATCAAAAAATTGATTCATTTCACGTTTGAAAATCTGAGTTTTAAACGGTTCCACCTGAATGTGGTAATTTTCACGAAAATTTACATTTAAACACGTATAAAATTTAAAAAAAATTAATATTAATATCATACAAAAATATTTTTTACAATTCATAACGCTTGTTTTCTTTTTTTTTGTTTGTTTATAAAAACTAACAATACTCAATCACTTAAACCGTGGAACAGACTCTTAAGAACTGATTGAAATTTACGAATGGAAAAGTAAAATTTGTAAAAAAAAATGTCATGATTGTAACGTTACTTTTATGTAACGGTTGTTGAACTTTTTGGTTTCTTAATTTAACTCTCTGATGTCGTGGTTACTCAAGAGACACAACTTTAAGGGGTTATGTCCAGGTAGATTGGCGAAAAAAGGCGATTTTTTCAGAAGCTTTTTTGGAAAGCCGTTTACATTTATTTAAAAAAAATCTTTTTACAATTGATTAAGTTAAAATTCTAGCTTATATTAATTTTTTTTTTTCACAAAAATATTGATTTATGAATTTGCTGCAGCCGATATCCGAGAGAATCTCCATCGAAAAAAAGTGTTAGTCAACGTTTACACGAGCAAATTCGGTCAGACAAATTCTTGTTTTTTCTCTTTTGTGAATTTCATTTGCGTTTACACACGAAAACTAGAATTTGTTTGTGCAAGAAAATTTCAAAACAATTACTGCGTCAACCCACCACTACAAACGTAAATTCAAAGCATAATATCAGCTAACGAATAGAACGAATGGGATTTCGCGGGTGCGACAAATTCAGTACACTACCCTTTCGTTTTTCCCTTCTTGTCTACAAACAGGAAAACTTTCTCTCAAGAGTTTCCTCGTGTAAACGTCGACTTTCAAAAATTCAAAAAATATTGAAGGTATAGTTAATGTATAGTAAAATTTGGTCCCTAATCGTCGGGATAGTGTTACGTGATTTAAAAAAATATTGAAGGTGTAGTTAATATATAGTAAAATCTAGTTGTTAGATTTATGCTACAGGCTTTGTGTCAAACTGCCAATGTCCATTAAACTATTTCAGAGTTAATTAATGGTTATGCTACTCGTCGTGGCAATTTGGGCAATATCATTTTCCATCTATAATTGTTTCAACATTATATTCAAGTCAACCCTGGCAACTGACATTCAATTTAAAAATGACGAAGCTAAGAATTTTTTAAATTAGGAAAATTGGGCCCACTGTGCCCCTCTTTTAGACATAAAAGAAAAAAAAAAAAAAACTGCGCAAAATATGGGTTTTTGATGCAGGAAAACCAATATACAAAAATCTCTTCACGTCTTGTGGGCCGATTCTTCTTTAATATGAAATGGGCGATCGTTGAAAAAATTAATTATTTAATAAACATTTTGCAGTGATTTATTTTAAAAGTCATAATATTGACGATCTGTAATATACTCTTCTTGCTAGGACGCATTTCTTTACTTTTCACGTAAAATAATTATTTTCTTTATTGTAGAATTATAAGTAATAATAGCATTAGCTTTATGAAATCATATAAATCAAACTATATAAAAAGCTATGTGCAGTTTCTATATGAAACCCTCTCCCATATCAATTCTATTCTCATGAACCTCTCCGCCGCAGAAGTTTAAAACTTGTTTGGATTCACAAAGTGCTGTTTCTGTGTTATTTATGCGTTGAGCACCGCTCAGTTTTCTAACAGATTTCTTTACTGCAGATGTCAATTGTTTGCAATCGCTAATGGGAACTGCCGATTCATCACCAAAACCACAGCAGAAGAATTTAATAAGGCAGCATTTGGGCGTTGTTGCAGTATTACGCTAAAAAGAGATCAAGCATTAAATTAGTACTGTAAATAAAATAAAAAAAAAAAACAAAAACTTAACAACATAATTTTATATGAAGCGTTCGTATAAACAACGTTCTTCTCATTACTCACCTCTGATGTCCGTGAACCTTTTGCCATATGATTATCGCAACTCTTGCATAGTGGTGTTTGATCATATGCCCGTCTGAAGTTGTCATTATTAAAGCCATAAATCAATGGGTTGACAGCAGCATTTAAAAACATCAAATATTGAGAAACATACCATAAAGTGCGAAAACTACCACCGACCATATTATTTGAGTTAGTAATGATCTTGTCACGTAATATGACTAAAACCGTAAATGGTAGGCGTAATGCTATAAAAACTATTACTACTATAAAAAGTGTCTTTGCAACAGTTTTCTTGTAGTTCACTGTAAGTGGATGCTCACGGTTGAGAACACGTTTCTCATAACGATCCAGCTAAAAAGAGATAAAATAAAATCAAAATCTTATTTGCATGTGCAGAGAAATTTTCTTTAAAATTATGATTAAATTAGCACTAAAAAGATTATGGAGGTCATATATAGCATATAGGTATAGTTCCATATTTGGATTCGAGAACAGTTTTTCATGGTATTACAATTTTTATTCTAGCAGCTTTTAAATTGTAAAGGTTATTAGTAGAGTACACAAGTAGGTACAAGTACAACGCCGAGGAAATATTCGGGCACGTTGAAAAAAATGTAGATAGCGATATGATATGAGTCTGAGAGGTAGCGTTGCATTTTTCATGGTCATTTCATTCCATTTAATTTTGTTTTGGTAATTGGTAGTTTAAATATGCACTCAGGGAAAAATATCCTATAATCGATCAATAATGGTCCTATTGATTTTATAGTTAAAAAAATAATAGATATTAAAATCCCATTATTGTTATCTTACCAAAAAAAAAAATTTACTTTAAATTCTAAAATCTCATTTCTATTTTCATTTACTTTAAAAAAAAGACCTTTACTTATGACTTTCAAAAACTCTAGTAAAATGAGATATATATCACGACCACCTAGGTATGTTACTGCCAATACTACGTCTACTAAATATAAAGTGAATGATATAAACTATTGATTTCATGTGATTTATTTATGATATTGTACTATTAATTTCATAGTCACCGCATTATTATTTTCGTTTCCATCAATTTTCTGACTTAATTTTAACTGTAGCTGAGCTAAATAAGTATCATGGTCGCACTCAAACTATTCAATAAATCAAGCAGGTTCAAATCTTAGGCGAACCAAGTTGTGTTATTCAAATTATTTTATTAATAAAAATAAGTATATGTTCCAAGATTTGCACCCGTGCGTTTTGCGTCTCCTTATATAGTACTATTCTCTTTTTTATATTATTTCATTAATTCAATTTAAAAACGTACCTTATAAAATATGGCCGAGTAACATATGAGCATCACTCCCAATGGTAACCATACCATAACCGTAATTAGCACATACCAATATTTAGGTAAAATATTTTGATTTTCCTTACAATACATTTCACGAAAATTCTTCCATTGGCGAAACTTTTAAAATAGATAACAATGAACTTTATTTATAAATGCAAATGATTCAGATGTAGATAAATTTTTATTTTTACAAAAACTCTTTAAAAACAACTAAATCTGAATACTAATCCGCTGCTAAAAAATTCTTAAAAAATGCACCGATTCGAGATAAATCTTGTCACTGATAATGTCTTGTTTTTTCCAGAGTTTTTGTCAAAAAATATTTTATATTTTTCATGCGCTATTGAAATTAATATAAACTTACCCTGTATGAACGATATAAAGCCAAAGGCATAGCTATGAGAAAACCCGCTAACCAGGTGAAGACGATAATGACTTTTGTAGCCTTCATTGTTAATCGTGTCTCAGATGGCAATACAATTGCCGTCAAGCGATCATAACTTACGGCAGATAAATTTAAAACTGCTGTTATCAGGAAAGAAGCCTCCATGAATCCCTCCATTTTACAACCCACACTACCAAGTTCATAATTTTGATAGAAATCATTTATCATAAACATTGCTGGACATATAAGTAAATTAAGAAAATCTGCCACTGCCATATTTGCTATAATAAGATTAGTTGGTGTGCGTAATGACCGATTCAAAACAATTAAGCGAACTATTATATAGTTGCCAAAAAGACCAAAAAGTATTATTGGTATGAAAGTGGAAATTTTCAGTATCATTTCCCATTCAGGAATATGTAACCAAATGCGGTTTTCCGGAAAATCCCATTTGCTAAAGTCAAACTGAATGAAAAACAAATTTATATAAAAATCGTATAAATAAAATTTATTTGAAACTCACCCCTGTGTCATCGCTAACGGACATATCTCTTTTTGCTGTTTCTTGTAGCATCACTTTCTGCGGAATGAGTGCAACCTGTAATAACTTTTTTAGCTGCACCATTAATTTTGCTAAAAACTCTTTGTCTGAGATGGTCATTTACATGTCGTACACGTTTTTTGTTTGTCACTTGTTTAGTTAGGAGATAACGTTTTATCTATCACAGATGTCAATCCATTTTGTCATAGTCAATTATTATCCATGTTAAAGTACTTAAAAGCATTTACATCAACATAAAATATACGATAAAGACCCATTTACATTAGACATTTCAGAATGACAAGTTGATTAATATACGAGCAGGTACTAATAGTATACTAAGTTGTGAGTTCTATACATATGTTGGGTTAGGTAGGGAGGAGAAGCAGTCAGTTTATGAACCGAATTAATTAGACCAAATGCTGATTAACTTAACCCTCTCGCTAAACCAATCAAATTTTATAGTTATAATAATATTTCTAAGGAAGTTCAATCTAAAAAAGTTTAACTATTTTGAGCAATACAAGTTGTTTGACAGCTGTTTTAATAAAAAGCTTAGTAGCTAAGAAGGGTCATAGCTGTAATAGCTAAACTTTATTATTATTATATATCTGATGAAGTTGCCTTGGCTTTCTTAGAACTACGTTGAAATGTTCAATTTTCCTCAGGAGTGGCATTGTCTAGAACTTTGTTCATATGTGCTTCTATTTAAGGATTATTTTTGAGCAAATGATAAAAAAATCCAAGTTTCATCCACAGACTTACGTGCCGTTTTACTAATGTAAGAACGTTTGTTGCTGTACTTCTAAAATACGAGGGTGGATCAATGATACAATGAAACTTAATTTTTTTAGAAAAAAGTTTTTATTTTAAAACATAGTCTCCTTTTAGTTCAATACACGTTGTCCAACGATTCTCCAATTTTTTATTCATTCCCAAAAATTTCATTTCTTGAGGTGCTCAAAATAGGCATTTGTTTGAGTAATAATTTCATCATTGGAGCTAAATTTATTTCCACCGAGCCATTTCTTTAAGTTTGGAAATAGAAAATTGTCACTTGGTGCTAAATCCAGAGTACCAATTCGTTACGCGATTCATTGAATTTTGCCATTGAGACCACACACATCTCACGATTGGCTTTATGTTTAATTGAGAGCAAACGTGGCAAACATCTTGTGAATAGATTCTAATGCCCAACTGTTCATTTAAAATCGAACCATAGTGCCATATAAAGCGTCTATGGTATCAACAATCTCACGCACTTTCACTCTCCGAATATAGCACATATAATTTTTTCTACATTTTCGGGTGTATTGACCTCAATTGGCCGCCCAGAACGTTCAGCGTCACTAGTGATTGTGTGACCACAACGAAGCTCAGAGTCCGCATAGTACTTATCAAGCTTCTTCTTTGCTTGGTACTCGAAATTCACTTTTTTCCATTTTTACAAAAATCGACAAGGTTGTATGTTTTGAACACCTGTTAAACTTCAAGTTAATGAAGTCTCAAAATTTATGAGTAGTCTATGGTATTTGACGGGAACAGTGTTGAATTTCATGTAACTACGAGGGAAGTTCGAAAAGTCACGGACTTATTTATCCGCCCTCGTAATCACAAATTTGAGCATTTTTGCACGTTTACCAGTAAGTTTCGAAGGAAAGTCGTATGCTCATTTTGTAAAACCTTAAAAAATATATAATTCCTAAAAGGACATAAATCTGCATTTTAATGGTGGACAAAAATTAACACAATGCTTTTACGCCTAGTTATCAAAGGCGTCAAAGAAATGTCTTATGCTGATGATGTGGTATTTTGGAATTGTTCTCGTCCATTTTATATCATGTATTAAGAGGCACACTTGAAGAGCTTTGTAATTGAACTACGTGCATTATTAGCGTAATTGTCTTTGCAGTTTCTATGGTGTAACCCTAGCATCATGCATGAGAAAGATCCTCGCCCACATGCACTTGTGCCGCTTATTTTATATGCAAATGGTATACATATTTGTAAGTACAAGCTAAAACAAACTCTTATTATTATATTGTAACCTTTATTAAATAAAACTAATATTAGCTTAGTATCTAATTTTGTGCTTAGCATAACTTCAACTCTATATACACAAACTAATCTAAGTTGATTTTTCTAAATGAGCCATTTACGCCGAAAGTATTGTCCATTGCTGTGGTTTCTTCATCAAATCCATTACTATAACTTTTACAACTTTTGATATTATCTCCTATAACACCATAGCTCTCTTCCTCTATAAAGAAATCTTTATTTTTATTTAGCTTATCCCACCATGAATTCTGCATCAACTCAACATTACAATCGCCACCATATTCTTGAGGCAATATCTGCCTTGGTATATGCTTATAAAGTGCCTCATAATTGTTGCCATGAACATAGAACTGCAAAATTGTTTTCATTATAGAAGAATTCACTTAACTCAAAGACAACTTACCCTATCTCTAAGTTTCACATTAATAACACTTTTTATCATATTGAAGAGTTTTTCAAATATCGTCGGCACATTCAGAAAGTAAAAACCTTTCATGCGTGTTGGTGATATTTTATTTGCCAAAATGGTCAACTTTCGTACAAAATTCGGATCGAATTGACGTAATACTGCTACAGGCATGTTGGCGAAATCCAATATAATTTCATAACCAGCTACAATTGCATTATCATCTTCGTATAGCAATAAGTCTGTTGCCATGGAACCCACTTGAAATACATCTGGTATGGTATGCTTATCCAAATTGAAGCAACTAAGACGTATCATGATTACTCGAGGTCCATCCGCTGCAACTGGTTCGGGTAGATGGAGAATGCAACTGTGAAGAAAGTTATGTTAGTAAAGTTTTATTTTCTTAGAGATGAATTCATAAGTAAGCAACTGGTTATGAATGTCCCTAATTGAATGTTGCCAGTTTTGACAAAAAAATGTATTTTTTGCCTTAGAGTAATTTATTCTGAAAGGTGTGCGATGCGATTTAGTAGCCCTGTGAACTTAATTCTGTCTGTCTATAATATAACATAGATGGGAATATTACTTAACTTTGGCTTTATTTTTCTCCTGAAGATTGCTTTTGGCTAAAAAACATGGAAATTTAGTTCTTAAAAATATTTTGGCCTAAAAAATCATAAAATTATTTATTGTTACACTTAGTAGCAAGCCCCGAAAATCGATTATTTTAAATTTTTACATATATATATTGTGTTTTGATCCACTGTAAAAAGTCTTTAATTTTTATCAAAATGGTATTTTTTCCACCACATTAGTTAATTAGCTCTCTGTGTAGCGTTTTGAAGCTTGTACTTATATGGAATGTGCCACGCCTTTCTTTCTAAATTCGCCAACTTTTTGTCTTATACTTGAAAAAAGCATATTTTGTATTTCTGTGAAATTTGGTTTTATTACTTTAAATAATTCTCTTATTGTAGCGTTTTAAAGTATTTGTTTCTATGAAGGGCGACACGTCCACCAAGTTCGCCAAGCTCTTCTCCAAACACTTTCTCAATGGTTCTTACTATTTGTGTCAAATTATTTCCATTAATTTAAATAATTCGCTCTGTATAGAATATTGAAGTTTTTGCTTGAATAGGAAGTGCCACGCCCTATGGTAGAAATTCGCCAAAGTTTTTTCCCGAGCTTGTTTAAGTTTTTCCTAGTATTTTTGAGAAGTTTGGTTACAATACTCAATAAACTTGCTTGGTTTACCCGTATTCATTATTTCCGTCCGACACACGGGCATGGTTAAATCAACTCAAGTGGTGACGCTGATCAAGAACATATACTTTGCTATACCTTCCGCTCCCTCTTCTATGCGATACAATCGGAATGACAAAGTGAATATACGCTCTTTTTAGGGTTGGAAAAGAAATCGCATTCACTGTTGTTTCCACTCATAAATTTCACTTTTTGATACCTAGATTTCCAATCAATTTTATAGACCCACATTAAATCTAAGATAATTTTTGTCGAACTGCTTCCAGTATAGAACTTCCTTTTGTTGTTTTGAAATATCGCGATTTATCAAATCATGAATAAAATTTGTATACTTTTCTTACACAAATGATCTTAATAAATTTCGTAGATCTTATATATTTACACATACCATGTTAAGTAAAATTACTGTCCGATTTTCTATACTTTTATTATGTCATCACACTCACCCCGACTTAATGATCATTTTCACTTTAGGATTGTCTACAAGACGATTTTGAAATATTTCAGGCATTAATGCACGATATATATAAAAGTTTTTTAATCTATATTTTGCTTTTTCTAAACTATACTTAGAGCTGCGTAGAAAAACGATCAGAAATTGATCACATGTGCGTGATTTAAAGCGCGTTTGATATTTAACCCAATCGCGGAAAGTATGCAAATAATTTTCGATTTCCGTGGGGTTTTCATTTAATTCTTCACAAGCCTTTTTGGCCAACACTGCGCTTAACGGGCGCAATTCTAGCATTTTAAGTTATCTCTTTTGAAGCTCACTTGTATATCAAGACACGATCGTTAGCCGGTCAATACGTTATTGAAGCTGAGATGCTGCAACAACGTTGCATTTATGCCTTTTTCGCCAGTAACAAGCGCATGATTTGCTGATTTAATGTTGCAAAGCGAACAATTATTTTTTTGCTGATTGAGTTCTTTAAACTTGCTCTAGTAACTGTGTAGGAGCGGCTTAGCATCGTAAAGAATTTTTTGTTAATTTTTTTTTTATATCAAAAAGACCAAAGAAACGTAATTTGATCAATAAATTTTATACGTTAAATTCAATAATACGAATCTGATGTGATGTAAAAAAAAAACATCTAAAAAAGGGCTGTATTTTGGGCAGTGCTATAACCAAAACAATAATATACAGGTAGTCCCCGACTTACGACCGTTCGACTTACGACTATTCGCACTTACGACCAATTTGTTTTTCAATTTTTTTCATAGAAAATGCTTAAAATAGTTTCGGGGAGTCCCTAAAATATGTATATGAGAAAAAATTAAAAAAAAAAAACAGTAGTATGTACAAGGATTCGATTTATTTCAGTACAAATAATACGTTTGTTTAAGTGAATAATTTTATATCATCCCAAAAATGGCTGGAACTAGTAGTACAGTATGTATGTAATATTTTTCTTTAGTTATTTTTTATGAAACTCGACTTACGACTTAATCGACTTACGACTTAATCGACTTACGACCGATGACTAGGAACCTATCTCGGTCGTAAGTCGGGGACTACCTGTATTCGCTATGTGTTAGAAGAAGAAAAGCCACTAGAACCATGCAGACAACTGAGCGAGGCCTGCTGGCACTGCTGCGATTTTATGGGCCCTTCTCAAAACTATACAAATAAAAAACGTAGGTATGTACTCAAGATACCTTTCCACAGCAGACGTGCTATCATTAATTTTAAGGTTTTTTATGTATTTTTTATTTCATATATTGCAATGTTTAATGATTGGTCATTACTTTTTTTGTCATCTGCATTTTACATATACAGCATCAAAAGTAGATAATTGATTAGAAGTCAAGAACGGTGTCCGGTTTTATTGGGACATTTCATATCAAAATGAAAGTACGTTTGAAAGGAGGTCGGAAGACCTGATACTTCCCAGGGAAGGCCTGATACTTCCCAAGGAGAGCTTGATACGTCTGAAGGAAAGTCTTCTAGAAGCGCTGTTAGCTTGTCTACTGGGTTATATTAACGTGGTAGAGTGTTGTGTATTCAATGTCAAATTATAAATTAAGAAAACGTCACAAAAAATAAACATTAAAAATATCAATGCAAGTGAGATGACGCGACAAAAAAAAAAACAATAAACTCAGAGTCTTACGTTGTATTAAAATTTAATTTTTTCTAAGCACTTTTGTGGAGCCTACTACTGCAAGCGGTCTTAGAAGGCCCGTTTTATCGGGACATTTCATATAACAAAAGAAAGTACGTTTGAAAGGAGGTCAGAAGGCCTCATACTTCCCAAGGAAGGTCTTGTAGTAGCGCTGCTAGCTTCTGCCCTTGCCTACTGGAAATCAATGTAACCAGCTTTATAGAAGCTAGAGCGGGAGAGTGCAAAAGTGAGATAGCTATATCAGATGAAAGAGCGAAGTATTTCTGTCGTCAGCTGAAATTTCAGTAGATTTTAGGATTGCGCGAAAATGTTGAAGGGTTTTGTAGAAGCCAGCATTGTCTGGCATAACAGTAAGTCTGTTTATACAGTTTGCCAGTTGAATTTTTTATATGTATGCGCTGATGAACGTCGTTTACAGTGAGAGATTTTAGTTAATAAAAAAGTTTTGTAAAGACATAAATTAGTTTAAAGTTTGCAATAGATAATTTATTAAAGCAGTTCTTTTTATTTGCAGTAAGAATTAATTCTGATTGAATCACAATCCATAGGGTTAAACTCTTAAAAAGTGCATACATTAGTTTGAGAACTAAATAACGTATATTGCAAAGACTAATAGCTCTTAAATTAAGTACTGAGCAGTTATTAACATGTGCAATTTTTTGTTGTTGTATAGAGACATTAAAGCTTGCAGTTAACTGTAAGCAAACCATTTCCATATAATTTGCTGAATCATAGCTCCTAGCCTGTAAGGAAATATTGACTTATAATATGTCTCCTTTTTTGTACTAATTGTATTAATACAAAGTAATTATTAAGGATCAAAAGTTAAATTTCTTACGATGATAGTCCTTTCAATGTTTATTCTTATTTTTCCATAATTTTCGACATTTTTTTTTTTTTTTGCGATCGTTCCCTGCGGTCCCACTTACCCACCTGATCGCACGAGAGGCGATCGGATTGACTTTTTCAATGTTTTTCGATACCATTCGACTTTTTCGAAATTTTTGTTTAACGATTTTTCGATGTCATTCGATACTATTTGATACTTTCCAACTTTATTTTATTTTTGATTTTAAGTTTAGTATATGATGCTTAAGAAGTTCCTTCTGTGTTCCAATTAAAAACTATCCTGTTTTATTCTAGAAACTTAGTTATTATAGTAGTCAAAAGCTGGACAGTTTCATTTACAAATAAGTAATTGATTTGCTTATGGAAAAGTTTTATATGCATACGAGTATCTTAAGTCTAATGCTGCCTTAAAACTTCTATGTATGACCTACTAAAATAACATGAAAAACAAAAATACTAAACGCGCATGTGTTATTACCAAAACTTTGTATAAAATTAAGGGTTACAGTAGCAACACGCTTGCATAGTGCTATTAAAGCAATTATGAAACTATTAGCTTATTATTATGATTTCCTCAAATATGTTGTTAAAACAAGACATAATTGTTTTTATAACCACAAAAATAATTTAAAGTTTGTAGAAATATACTAACCGTCAGTCACCTTGTACGCCTTGACCCCCAAGTTTTTTAACTCCATGTAGCTTTGCTATAAAATTACAAAACCATTGAATTTTTGAACGTATTTACGCCAAAAAAAACGTCGTTATTAAAATCATTACCAATTGTGCAATAATGCACCACAAATTTAACCAACGTCATAATTGCAGCATGATTTTCGCCGCAAAATTGGCTAAAATGTAATTCTGTCAGCAACAGCACTATTAAACGTATCTAATCACTAATTCTACACGTAGGCTCTATAGTTGCTAATAATGTGAAGGCTGTATATGGCCAAATACAAATTGTTAGCTGCAATGTTGAGTGCCAAAGCTAAAGCGAGATTAACGCCAAAACTTGCATGCAGTCTTGAGTTGTTTCTGTGAAGCCTTGAATGTGTACGTACTACCATTTACAAGTGTATAGACAAATTTATTACCATATCTTGGAGATTAAGATATTCATCGTGTGACGAGAGATTGAAACTATTGCTTTTAGCTTAAAATTTATGATATGATAAGAATATATGACTTTTGCACTAACCTTGACAAAGACTTTTTTTCTTGATCTCTTGCTGTTTATCAAGGTCTATTCACTACTAGTTCTTTAAAGGTCAACATGCATTTTTAAATAATTTATCTTGTTCAAATTTTGCTGCAGTATTTGCATGTAATTGTGATATCACTTTCAAAAATTTAGATAAACCAGTGCATATTGTCTTTACAGTAATTGATTTGGGCAATCAAATTACTGTATTTTGAACATAAAGTAAAGTTCCACACTCTGCGTTAAGTCACATGCTTGCAAGTTATACCTATAGTTTAAAGATCAACATTCGTTAGAATAATGGAAAATGGTCCCTCTGAATTCACTTTCTTTATATCAGAGATCGATGTTTATTTAGAAAGGAGCAGGGAAGTGCTATGGATTCACCCTATCCGATAGGAGGTCTAAATAGGGAATACTGTCCCAAACATGGGTTGCCACTCATTTAAGAAAATTTGGCCCTAAAAACGAGTAGGAACCCATGTTTAAGGCAGGATTCGACTAGTCAACTCCATATATTCCTTTTAAGCCTTGCGAGCTCTATCGTTTGGCACACATTTCAAGTATATTTCGAGAATGCAACCCCATATATTTCGATCTGTAATATTATGAATTTGAATTAAAATAACAAAATTGAACAAAATTTGTTCATTTTCGGGCATCGGTGCGAGCTTTGGCAAGGCAACCCTGGTTGGTATATCTTATGCTGTAATCTTATACACTCGACTCTTCTACAGCGAGCTCTTGGGTGTTAGGGAAATGGGCTCGATATACGCTTAAACAACGTTGGAAAATAATAAAATTTCATTTGCAAAATAGTGAATCTTCTAACGAAACTGTAAGAAAATTTCCTTCCAGATTCGGTATAAATGAAAAGAAAACAATACGTTCTCGTGCTCGTACAGTGCGCATAGCCTAAAAAATTTCTGCTCATGTGGTTTCTGAGATGGCGGTATCAGGTCATTTTTCTTTGAAAAAAAAAAGCGTTATAACAAATGGTGAGCGCTACCGTGCAATGATAACTGGATATTTGTGGCCTATTTTCAAAGATATGGACTTGAATATCATTTAGTTTCAACAAGATGGCGCAGTTTCTTATATATTATGTGCCATTTTTATATATTTTTATTAATCAGAGCACTATGTGAGTAAAAAGATAACAATAATTTTTGTCGTTAGACATATTTTTTAGAATGTAAATCTTATAACTAACTCCTATTATCTAGTGGTGTTATCACAATGTTTGTAATAGAGGGCTCTATACCAGGTCTTAACATCATACTAGGTGCAGAAATTGTCATTAACCCAATGAAGAGAAAACCATGGAATATCTTTTGTGCTATTGCCCTGCTTTGGCAAGTAATAGACTTAAACACTTCGGGTAGTCATTCTTTATAAAGGGTGTTTTTTTTAGAGGTATAGAGCTTCGAATTGAAATAAAACACAAGAAAATCGTTTTAATGTCTATTAATTTGGCTTTAGTGAAAGGATAATTTTATGCCATTAATGTTTAAATATGATTTCGGGCATGTTGCCGCCGCGGCTGGCTCGAATAAAGCCAATTCTACAGGTCCAATTGTGAACCACTTTTTCGAGCATATGGGGCCGTATGTCGGCAATAACGCCACGAATGTTGGCTTCCAAGTCCCCTAACGTTTCTGGTTTGTTGGCGTAGACGAGCGACTTCACATATCCCCAAAGAAAATAATCCAATGGTGTCAAATCACACGATCTTGGTGGCCAATTGACAGGTCCATTCCGCGAAATTATGCGCTCATCGAATGTTTCCTTCAATAAATCGATTGTGACGTGCGCTGTGTGGCATGTAGCGCTGTCTTGTTGGAACCACAACTCATCCACATTCATGCCATCCAATTCGGGAACAAAATAGTCGGTTATCATGGCTCTATACCGGTCTCCATTAACGGTAACTGACTCTCCAGCATTATTTCGGAAGAAGTATGGCCCAATGACTCCACCAGCCCATAGAGCACACCAAACAGTCAGTTTTTGTGGATGTAATGGCGTCTCAAGGGTCTCATGTGGATTCTCTTCACTCCAAATGCGGCAATTTTGCTTGTTGACGTAGCCATTCAACCAAAAATGAGCCTCATCACTGAACAAAATTTTGCGATGAAAATCAGCATCGAGATCAATCTCATTTTCGGCCCATACACCAAAATCACGACGCATTGCATGGTCTCGCGGCTTTAATTCTTGCACAAGCTGGATCTTGTAAGGTCGCAAGCCAAGATCTTTGCGCAAAATCTTCCATAAAGTTGATGGACAAAGCTCCAATTGCTGTGCTCGGTGGCGAATCGATTCATTCGGGTCCTCTTCAACATTTTGCTCTACAGCGGCAATTGTTTCTTCGGTGCGCACTGTTCGACGTCTCTGCGGATGCGTATTATCACATAGAGTAAACGTAGTGCGAAAACGATCCATGGTTAACCGAATTAATTGCTCTGATGGACGATTATGTCGACCATAAAATGGACGGAGCTTGCGGTAAACTTCGCGAACTGAACCATTATTTTCGAAATAAATTTGCACGATTTGCAAGCGTTGTTCTTTTGTCAACCTGTTCATGATGAAATGGCAAACCAAACTGAACATAAATGACATTAGAGTTGCCAGATTTGACTATAAAATGCCAGTTTTATCTCTATTCGAAAAACAAACCTCTAAAAAAAACACCCTGTATCTCTGAATGAATTAAATAAAGTCTACCTGAGTGAAATCAAAAGATTCGCTGTAGCAACATGTACCTTCATGTTGGACGTGCACCACAATGAAAGGACCAGAAGTTACTACTTAATAAGACTGTAGCAGAGTGTTTGGGTTAGCACTGTACCCCTGGTCTAATTGAGGCTCTGTTGAAGGCCGCCACCATAACATAACCTAACCATTTCCCAAAGTTTTATTAAAATCGGTCCATCCGTTTCGTGTAGAAAATAAATATATATATGGTAGACTAGTATGGCTGTAATTTGTATTGTAGACAGCAGAACCGCTTGCAAAAGTCTTAAATTTTTGTTGTGATAAAATAGCTAGAATTTACCTTTGGCGTAGCTTTTCGAAGCTATGTTTACGTATGCGTGTGGAATGCTTACTTGGAAAACCTCATCCATAATTTATTCAGGTTTTACTAAATATTAATATTACGAATGTGGTAAATTACTCTGCAGTTTTAGTTCGGGAAATGACTTTTCGTCAAATGGCTGAAACGTTGGTATGATGTCCTGATATAAAGTCTATACAAGACTATTTACGAGTATGTCTAATTGGGATCACAAATTAAAAAAAACCCCTTCGGTTATATGTTGCCCTCATTTTCAGCCATACGAAAAATATGGGCTTGGTTTAACAGCAGTGGGTGACACTTCCCATACTACTTAAATACCATAGAGGCAGACTTTTTCTACGTTTTAGTAAGGCAATTTTCTCGTAAAGTTTCAACGAAATCGGACACAAACTCTGTTCGCATTGTTTACAGGTTTAAGCTAGGAAGCTCAAATTTTGTGTCAATTATTTTTAAACCTCATGCTAAAACATAGGTGAAAATACAATAGGTACACCTAATGTACATACATAATTCATATTTCTAGTTGCATAAAAACAGAGGTTTGTTGGGTTGAATCAGAAGAATACTTTTTTTTTCTTAGCATCGCTTAGGACGTTGCCACAAACGATCAATTAGTAAATAAAAATGTTTAGAGTCGGTTACATACATACACATATATATGTTAGGAGTTAGCGTTGCTTCAAAACGACTTTATGACATGCATAAATATCCAGGAGGTAGCGTAATAATAATGTACTCATCCGCAATCGTAATTTTTGCCATTCTTGTCAATTTACTCGAAATTATGTCTTAAATAGAAAAATTCAAGTTAATAAACTGCAGGCAGTCTGCGAATATCGACCTTAATGACATAAAAAGTGATGACGTAGTTCAGGTATATTAGCCATAGCAGCGCTAAATAAAAACGCACTTAGTAATTGACGCGTCAACAGTTTATGGCAAAAATACTTGGTATTTAAGGATAGAGCTTTGTTATGGCAAAAATTATTTCATTTGAATTGTGGCCGAATGATTGTAGCAGATGAAATGTTAAGTACTACATTTAAATATGTAGGTTACAAAATACCACTTATACACACAATATAAAAAATAATAGTAGTATATAGTTAGTTAGCTATGTCGAAACCTGTCCCAAAAATTTCTTATAAGTATATATATATATTATTGCGTGAAATGTGTGTCAAACGATAGAGCTGGATATGCCTAAAATGAATATACATATGGGTCATTCCATCTATAATGGGCCTACCATTACCCTCTTGTTTTTTAAATAGACTAAAACTTTTTTCAGTGATTGATCTGTCATGTAGAAGAGCCTAAAAAGGCTGAAATCGATTCAAATTTTATTCTCTCGGACTCATTCTCAATGTTTCAATTAACATTGCAAATCATATAACTTAGGTTTAAATGCTTATAAAAACAAATAGGGTAAAAAAACATGGATACTATTTTCAGAGATGGTACTCCTATGTGTTCTGAAAATTTTGAGCCTATAAAGGCTGAAATCGATGATGGAGTATTTGGGAAATTGATGTTTTCTTGCAAAGTCAATTTTTTTATCTTTTACCACAGAGAAACCGTTCAGGCCTTCATTTATTCAGATTTGCAGTTTTTTTGCCATCTACTAGTACATATCTACCTAAAAATAATATAAAAGCTAATTTGGATTGTGTTGATTTGTTTATATTCATCAATGAATTCTTTCGTTTTATTTACGAGCTTTTTTGAACACAATTTAAAATTTTCTTTCAAGCAATAATATTGGTCAAAAATATTTTATCGAATTTTTTTTATCTTCTACATGAACGACCAATCACTAAAAAAAGTTTCAGCCTATTTAAAAAACATGAGGGTAATGATAGGCCCATTATAGATGGAATGACCCATATAGGGTTAACTTGTCGAATCCTGTCTCGAACATGGCTTGCCACACGTTTTTAGGACCAATTTTAATTAAATGAGTGGCAACACTTTTTTGAAATTGGATTCAACAAGGCAACCCAATATATTCTATTTAGGCTCTTTGCGCTCTATCATTTGTTACACATTTCGAACTGTTATCTTCATTAATGGAAATTGACCAAAATTTCATATTTCATGTTTAGGTCTCTTTGAGTTCTATCATTTGTCATACATTTTTAGGTGTAATATTATATAGTTTTGATTAAAACAACAAAGTTAGGTAAAATTCGGTAATTTTCGAGCATCGGGGCGGGCTTTGGCAAGGAAACCTTGGTTGGTTAGTTTCACCAAAAGAGCTAAAATTAATTCAAGTGTGGGACGGCACACCAGTTCCTTAAGCCTTTTAAGGCAGGCGGTCAAGTTAAAAACTAAGACAGTTATGCTCTGTCATAGTTAGCAAATCCATACAAATTATAAAAACAATATTTTTTCTTTTTTTTTTTTATAAAACTTTTGTGTATTCAAAAAGATCACAATGATTGTATAGCTGTTTAAAGAATTAACTTTAATCTATTTCTAATTTTCTAAAAGATCCATCAATGCCAAAAAGTGAATCGGCATCGAATTTCTTGCCAGGCCTTAAGTTTTCATTAACACCGTACTTATCATCTTCAATAAAATATTTATTGTATTCTGAAAGACTTCGCTCTGTTTCCGCCTGTATGTCTGCAATACAACCATTGGTGCCACCATATTCAATTGGTAAATATTCCTTTGGTATCACTTTGTAAAGGTCATCAAACGTTTTGTGCAAGTAGAACTGAGAAATAAAATTTGTCAATTTCGAATTATAAAAATTAACATACCTTCAATTAATACTTACACGTTTTCTCAATTTTTCACCCATTAAACTACGTGCTATACTTAGAATCGCTTGCGCCTCCCTGGGGCAGTTTATGAAATGTATGCCTCTCATGCGCATGGGTGCAGCTTTATCAGCATAAACACCAAGCTTTTTAATCAAAATCGGATCAAATTGTGCTAGCAGGGCCAGACTCATTTTTGATAAATCTATTATCTGTAAATAGCCACTAATAATAAAATTGTCATCTTCGAACATTTGTGCATACATTATTAACGTTTGGTAGCGATAAAGATCATTTATTGTGAATTTTTTCGGATCGAATTTAGAATAGATGCTCAAAGATATGCTTGGCCCAGCAGCGCCAAGTGGTTTTGGTAGACGTACATAAGTGCTGAGGAAAAAAAGAAAATTTGTAAAAAAAGAAAAACTTAAAAACAGAAATTATAAAAAACAGCATACCCCGTGCGGCACAGCTCAATAAATTTCTCATCAACACGCTTGTTGGCAAATATTTCTGGTAAAGCTGCCTGTATTGTATAAAAATAGTCTAGCTTCGATTTAGTTTTTTCAAGGCTATATTTACAGCCTCGTAAAAATGCTACTAAAAATTGATCATCTGTACAGGCGTTCAAGTGTGGCTGTTTTTCGATCCATTCTCGTAGAACTGCAACATCGTCTGGTATTCGACTTTCAACTTCATTTAACTCTTGTTGGGCGACTCTTTTCAAATCGTCGTTAAGCACACGTATAGCTAACATTTTTTTTAGAAATATAAAATGCGTCTCGCCACGCGTATTTTTTCGCACATACTAAATTCTGAGATATAGTAGCCAGTCAGTAGCTCGTTTAACATATTGTTTATGTATGATGGCCTAACAATTGCTAAGGTTTAATTAATTTTTATCGCTTCAACTCTACTCAATGAGTGAGTTTTTTTTTTTTTTTTTTTTTGTGAAAAATCATCACTCAAAAAACGAAACTATGAAGTAGCACGTTTATCTTTTTAATTGGTATTATTAAAAATATACATAATCGAATCACAGTGATTTAAACAAAAAGATAAAGTTTCTTGGGTTTCTTAAGGTTTATCAGCACACAGTGAGCTCTAATTTATTTTATGTATGATTCATTCATTCATTATTTTTATGAAAAGTTGTAAACTTGAAAGTAACTTTCAAAAGAAGAATCCATAAATATTAGAAGTGGCATATTTCTCATAGTGTTTGCTCTTTATTTAAAGAAAAGAAAAAGCTAATTTGAGAAGTAATTTTTCAAAAGGGCTTATTTCCATGTTAAACATAATTTCAGTAATAAGAAAAATCCTTTAAGAACTGTTTACAGTTTTTTAATATCTCTAGTGATATGGTGCGTTGATCAAATATTGTAATCCGGTTAAAACTTTTATTCTAACATATTTGTATACATTGGAAAAATTAAAAAATATTTGGAAATGTGCTCTTTTGATGTAAAATATTATTACTAAACCACAGATTATATTCTTAAGTCGCCACAGTTAAGTTCGTTACAATCGTAATCATCGTTAGGCGAATCCTCTTCCCTTCCTATATTTTGATCATCAAATACAATCTTATACAGGTAGTCCCCGACTTACGACCGAGATAGGTTCCTAGTCATCGGTCGTAAGTCGATTAAGTCGTAAGTCGAGTTTCATAAAAAACAACTAAAGAAAAATATTACATACATACTGTACTACTAGTTCCAGCCATTTTTGGGATGATATAAAAGTATTCACTTAAACAAACGTATTATTTGTACTGAAATAAATCGAATCCTTGTACATACTACTGTTTTTTTTAAATTTTTTCTCATATACATATTTTAGGGACTCCCCGAAACTATTTTAAGCATTTTCTATGAAAAAAATTGAAAAAAAAATTGGTCGTAAGTGCGAATAGTCGTAAGTCGAACGGTCGTTAGTCGGGGACTACCTGTACCATGAAATCTCTTTTAAATACCTCCACTGTTTGTGGACACTTAAGTGAGCGAGCAGATAAGGTTAGCCGAAGCGTGCGACGAATGCGCACACACCGTAGCAGAATTTATACATATAACTTGGTGCGTATAAACAATAATAAAGGTTTCTTCAGCGACTATTGAGAATAACTCTAGAAATGTGTAGTTTTGTATGAAACTAAGATTTTTAATTACGAGTTTCCCTTAGGAATATGTCTTCTTTGTGATAGATTGCTAACTAAAGGATGCAATTTAGCATGATAACGGCGATAGGTTGGTTCAAGATCATAAGTGGAAATAAGGCCTTGAAAAATTACTCCTCATTTTATAATATAAATCTCACTTACAATAAATATTTTCCAAAGGACAATTAGTTTAATAAAAATCCACTTAAAATTTAAGGCTATGATAACGATTACTAACTTCTATATACCGATATTGCAACTTATTGTTAGTAAATTTCTCGCTCAATTTATTATGATTTTAAGCCACGAATTCGATCGCTGGTACCGATTTCTTTTGGCCAGATGTAAGTTGTGTCATTGCATTTCAATATTCACAATGGTGTGGTTGGTACACTTTTGTTTTTGGTACTCGTAACGCAAGAGAATAAGTTATTGGGAAAAAATTTAAAAAGTAATCATGGTTTTAGACAATTTTTCGTTAATATGTACTTTAAATCGCCTTGATCAAAATTCTATATCATAACTCTGAGCTATACACAGTTCTAGAGATATGAAGGATAAAATTTAATTGATATTTAATATGCGGCTTATTTATATGGGTTTCATTGACTTTTTGTCACCTGTTGGCTACAGGTTACTAAAGAATTATAAGTACCTGACGATTGCGATGGAATGGACAGGTCCGTATTAAGCGTACTACCGAAAAGGAGCTCACATGCAGCGTCAAATTGTAGGGCTGGTAAATTTTGGTTAATTCACCTTTTTTTTAGTAATTGACTTTTTTTTTATTATTTAAATAGCAGAGGTTAGCACTTATCATGCCACACGAACTCTAAAAGCTAATACTGTTCTCGCCAACTACCCTCATTAGTAATCTGCAGTAGTTTTGTAGTTTTTGGCCTCAGATTTCTTGTGATGTGTTAAGAAGTATAACCAGTACAATAGTCCAAGAGCCCGCTGTAGAAAATTCGAGTGTATAAGATTACAGAATGAGATGTATGTGAAAGATAGAGATGCGTTTTAGTGAAATTATCTAATCAAGATGGCCTTCCCAAATCCCGTCCCGATGCCCAATAATGCCCGAATTATACCCAAATCGCCCGCTGTAATTTCAACACATGATTTCACAAAGATGAAAAAAGATATCCAGCCAAATTTAAATGCGTTTTAAGGAGAGAAGAGTATTTTTTTCGGACACAATTAATAGTTTTATAAAAATAAATTGTCTTTCGATGTAACATACACTCAAATATCTCAAAAAATCGTGATATACACACTTTTAGGTTAGCATATCTCGAAAACCGGGACCATCAGAGAAATTCTGATGTCGAATTCGAACTCAGCGCTTCAAAAACATTCGGAAAATTATATTTTAGTTTCAGTGTCAGAGGTTTTGTAAAATTTTGTGGTTCTGTGTAATAATTTGCCTTTGTCTTAGATCAAATTTACCGAATGCATGGAAAATTTCTTCTGCTTTCGGTATATGTTTCGGAGAATAGATAAATTTATTTTTTTTTTGCTTATCAAGTTTTCCGTTTGGCTTGAATATTTTTTCCTGAGCGGCAGCAAATATTTTTGGGCCTACCCTTAAAAAATGTTAGTCTGGCAATGGTATTTTGGCTCTTAAAGAATCAGAGTTTTTATACTCTACGCATTCGCTTATAGGTTAATATCGTTACCAATTTAAAATGTTTATGTATAATTTCTATGACTGGATATAAATATGTATGTATTTGTATTTAGTCAAGTGATTGTTTAATTTACTTTGACTTTTTTCCTCTTTTCGATCCTCCTAACACTGTTATTGTTTGTATTCATAGTATCGAAATACGATTTGTAATGTTTGATAAGAGTTTGGCAATAAAACTCTGCTTATCTGTTGCAAATTCATGGTCTGATGCAAATTGAATGAGTACACAACAAAAACAGTTAATACCTATGAAATTGAAATAACTTGATAAAAAAAGGTACATTCTTAATATTCAGTTCGACCAATGTCACAGTTAAAATTTAAATTGATTATTAATATATCAATAAAGAGTTTTGACAAGACTTTGATTATGAAAATAGCTTATTTTTTTTGATTGATATTTCTTGTAATATGTTGAGACAATATTTAAATATAAAAATAGCCCTCTAAATAAGAAGGCTTTCTTAAAAGTAAAAATGTCAAAAATTAGAGAAATTTTTTTTTTTCATACCAGAAAGCGGAGTCCGATGACATTAGCTCTGAAAATGTGATAAATAAATAATCCTATTGAAGTTTTTTGCTCAATTCTCGTACGTCATTAAAAAACTTATGCTGAAAGTTAAAACCTGGCGTAAATGACTTACAGGATCGCTGAGTTTGCAATGGAATTGAAAATATTTTTCACACGAATGTGCTACTAAATAATTTTTTTCAAACAATAACTTTTTTTTTTTTATTTTACAGGTTTACCATATGTTAACAACAGAGTGCTTATCGTACGATTATTTTAAAACAAGAACAAATTCCTCATGAAATAAAATAAATCATTTAAATAAAACTTACAGATATATCTTCTCCATGTAAAAGAGTGTTTTATGTCCGATAAAAATTGACACCGATTAAATAAATGTTTGGCATATAATACTCCTATCTTATCTACGAATTTATACGTACATAAACCGTCAAGCGAAACCGACGCAAACTTACAGGTACCTTAAAAAAAAAAAAGTTTCCTACAGTACTATTTCATTATTTCATGAATGATGTTCAATTAGTGGTAGAATTGAATAAGCCAAATACCCAAAACATACGAAAAAAGAAAAAGAAAAAACAAATAGCTATTATACTGTGTCACATACCACAAAGACCGATCGCTTAAATTTTTTCCATAATCATGGCATGCCATCATAAAACTGTTATACGACCTATCGCACCAGAATTGGCCGAAGTTGCGCGCATTGAGTTAAACGAAGTGGAAAACGATATACCAAAGCATATAAAAGTGTTCAGAGATTGGATCGAAAAGCAACCCCATATAAAAGCACGCACAGACTCTCAATTTTTGGTCGCATTTTTACGTTATTCCAAATATAATCTTGAGCATGCAAAGAAACGTTTTGAATACTATTATACTTATAAGTCAACAACAGCGTTGGAATTATTTAAAATACGTGCGGTGATCGATGATAAGATGTTGGCCATTTGTACTTCAGGGTAAGTGATTTTGAGAAAACTAAAGCCCAATTATATTATAAACTGCTTTCTTCGTACAGCATTTTTGCAACGCTTCCAAAACCTGTTGGTCCCGGTGGTCCACTTATACATTTTACACGTATGGGTCAAATTGATACTTCCATTTTTTCGGTACATGATATCTTCCGCTATCATACGATACGTTCAGAAATTGAAATTAACACCAATGACAACTGGATTATTAGCGGTGTATTGGAGATAATTGATTTTAGTAAAATACCGTTCTCGTTACTGAGGCAATTTGAGCCGAATTTATTCCGAAAAATGTCTGCATTATTGGAGCATGGTCTGCCGACAAATCTGGTTGGCACGCACATAGTTAATGCTTCCAAAGAGGCTCAGGTTATATTGTCCTTGGTGCGTTTAGCAATGAAACAAAAAGAGTTGGTAAGTAATACGAAAAATTATTGCGTATTTATGTACGTAAGTATGAAGTAGTCTTGTTAAAGATATCCGTATGTGATATTTTAACTAAGGCATATATATAGTCTAAGTACTGATACTAAAAAGAAAATATCAATTGACGATGTATATCACTTTGTATTTATTTGCTGTTAAATTTTGCTGTGTGCAAGCAGAGATTTTTTCGCTATTTTGCCTGAAAATCTACAAATTTTCTACCATCTAGCTGTAATTGCGAAATTTTTGAACTCTTTAAATTATGTTCTTCAAGTTTATCTTCTATCTTCTTAGCTATTAACGGTCAAACATTCATTCAAATCTATTCGTTTTGTTTTGACAATATAATTTTGCTTGATGAAACCAACCATTCATCATAATCAATATTCAGCCTAACATTTATTTCCCGCTCTTTTTTCGATTTTATTTTGACCACAGCATATTACATAGGAATTAATTATGGCTAACAAGCTTAAACTTTATTTTTAAATCAAATCATTAGTTCCAATTAAAAATCCATTTTTAACTAGCTTAGCTATTTTTACTAAATTACTGACCAATTTTCCTATCTGTGAAAGGATTTGTATCAAAAAATTGTTTGTGTAGAACTATTTATGTTCTTTTGTGTTTCATGATTAAGGGCCTTAAAGGATTCAAAGAAATAGTTATATTGACAATTATTTTTCAATCAAGATCAGGGAACAGAAACAAAAATCATTTATTTCCAACAATCTCGGACAGTAATTCATCACATAAAATATTTTTGAATGAATTTTCATAGATCAAATTAAAAGGTCAAATAAGTATTGGTGCCTTAGGTATTTAAAAAGATCTTACACAAATTTGGATTTTTCTATAAGAGGTTATGTTTCAGTCACGTTAAGTTTTCCATTTTTAAATATCCAAAAACTATTAAAAAAATTATGTTTTCTTTCACAGCTCAACATACACACTAGCTTGGAATCGTTGCATGATGCAATTGGTAAAGAGTATTTACCTGTTGAATATGGTGGAAATAATGGTACCTTAGAACAGGCTATGGCTAATTGTGAACAGCAGCTGTTGGAATATAAAGATTATTTCATTGAAGATGTAAAATATGGTGTCAATGAAAAATTACGTGGCTCCGAAAATAAAACTACTGGAAATCAAGCGTGTCCTTCTACTGAAGGTTCATTTCGTAAATTGGCCATTGATTGAGCTAAAATGTAATTAATGTTGATGATGGTGCAGTTGTTGGTGATTTTTTTTCAGTTTCTTTTTTTTAAACTTAATAAAATTTTAATTACTTAATTAATAAATACTTAAGTACATACATACATATATGCCTAATAATAGTAATAAATAAAATATTTAACCATTTTAGTTGTTAAACATTAAGTTGTGTGTTATCTTTATGTGTGCAATGATAAACTAAAATCATTTTCGAAGTTCTAAAAAATGTTTATTGTGTTATTGTTGTTGAAAGAAGCTTAAAAGTCAATCCATCATGACTTAATTGAATAAATAAATTACATCATTCATTTTGGACGAGTCCTCTGTTGGCCCTAACATAAGGGCGTTATAAACATATCTAAGTAGTATGATTTGAACCTTATCTGACTTTATATGACATATGGTAATGACAAAGCAATATTAGCAATGTATGAGCGGCAAATATCGCAAGAGCTCACACTTTGGCTTTGAAAGGAAATTAATTTTTCAAACCTCAACACACTGTTTCCATTTTGGATGCAAGTTTTTATGGCTCTAAGGAACAATATTCTTTATACATAACTAATGTTAGACTGAAGAAATTTTGATATACTTAACACTTAATTGCCAAACGTGCCGATTTGCTTTGTTCAGTTATTACTCCTTCAACAATCTACATAAACTTTATCATTTCATAGAAATAACAAACAATTTAACGCATTTGCTTTGCTCTTGAAAGTATTAGATATGAAATTACAAGCATAACTAAAATTTTCATCGTTCAGTAATTAGTGATAAAACAATTATTTCGAAGAAGTCAATAATAGGATATATGTCCATATAAGCTCTTGCACTTAGGCAGCGCCGGATTCAAAATTTGCAGGGCCCGGGTCTAAAACTTAACTTAAAAAAGGTCATTCATAAAATAAATACGATTTGTTTGCTAATTGAAAATATTTGGGTCCCCTGAGGTCAAAAACGCAAAAGCAGTATTGTTTTCATGATTCTTATGGCATCGAATAGCTTAAGAAATTACGCGTCTAATGAACTACGCCAAATCCAGGTATCTTAGTTCGAAAATATAAAAAAAATCTAAGAGAATTTTCTCTATCTCAGTTTTACAGGTAATTTCAAGAATACTTCATATACAAAACATCAATTTTCTCGAAACTCACTTCGTCTGAGTTACGGCTTCTTCTGAAGGCAGTATTTACGGTGTAACAAAGGTAAGAATCCAAAAATAAGTCTTTATTTTCCGATTAATGTAATGCCATCGAGCTCGGCTCCAGCATGTATGCGATCAAAACCTTGGGGTCTCCGATTTGCCGTTTTTTTTGTTGCTCTTTGTTGTTTGTGGGTAGTATTTGAGCAGTTGATGTATCATTTATTATTTCGAGATAAATCGAACACAATCGAAGTTATATCTACATACAGTACAACCTTGCTCAACGCAACTAATAGAAATTCGGTCAGTTGCGATGGCTGAGGTTGTTGCAAAAACCGAGTCAAGATATGTTT
The DNA here is from genome assembly GCA_963680825.1 of Meiosimyza decipiens. NCBI lineage: Eukaryota > Metazoa > Arthropoda > Insecta > Diptera > Lauxaniidae > Meiosimyza > Meiosimyza decipiens. Next base: position 15,525,760 of record OY804261.1, on the reverse strand, counting down.
TCGCCCAAAAGTGCTGTTTTTGAATAATAATGCATATTATTGCAATTGAATGCTTAAACACAAGTGGAATGGGAGTAAAAGTATTTTATTAAAAATACTGCATTCATTCAAAAAAAAAAACTAAAATAAATATTTCTGACGCTGTTGTTATATAAGTACTATGGAATTTAATTTCCACATATGTGGAATTTTCAAAAAAATCAAAAATTTTTGAGAGCTTTTTGTTGTATGCCATTATATGCTGCACTGCTTTTTCGCAAAGATCTTACAGAATCAATATATTTTTTACGCCATTTTCTTCAGCCCATTGAATACAAAAGCAGTGCTAGCCTTAATCTTCGATACAGATGGAGCTATTCCAACATTGGTTTCGTCTGCGCTTTCAATTTCTTCCACTTGATCTTCGTTTTTCAATAACTGGCATTTTATAGCACACAGGAAGCAACCGGTCGCAAAATAAATTTATTAAAACTGAATAAGCAAGAAACAAATGTACACGTAGTTCTTAAATATTGTACTTACATACATATATTTGTTCTGAGATATACCAGTAACACTTAAAGAAGCATTTCAAAATCAAAAAAGAAGTCAAAATAAACTAGACCAAAAGTTAAAAAATACAAGTTGCGATAATTGAGTACTGCTTTTTTTAAAGTTGCGTTAACAGAGTCTACAATGTAAATAACTGAGGTGTTGCAATAATCGAGGAGTTGCGTTCATCGAGGGTTGCGTTGAGCGAGGTCATACTGTATATGATAAATCGATTACAACCGCCTACATAAAAGCTCCAATAAGTACTAGGCAACTTTTCGACTTTCTCGATATATGTACATACATTAAAAGTTTACTGGTCTCGGTACTTTCTGACTTTTTCTCATAGAAGTCGAAATGGATTTTTATATTGACATACTCGTATTTCGACTTATCCGATGATCCTTGCCATTCCTTAATTTCAAATGCTATCGACTGATATTATTTTTTGACTTGTGTGTATTCCACTTACGCATTTTCTTTTATTCCAAGCATAATATATTGCCATTCCGTCAGAATAAGATATATCTTATCAGTGATCGTTGAAAAAAAAAACGACGTTTAGCTTTATTTACAAAGTTACCATACCCTTTTCGTGACTACAGTTGAACACATTATTATATAACACACCCATTTTTTGATGATCAATGCAAAAAACGCATTGTTCATTCATAAAATAATAGATAATGCATAAAATAAATAACTATTTACAAAAAATTAATGTATTACTAAAATAAGTGATGATGGCTTAAAAATACATTAATCATTGCGAAAATAATAGATATGCAATAAATGGAAAAGGAGAATATTGCTGATTTCGAAATGATGCGCTAGCGCTGTTTTCAACCGCTCTTGGGTGGAGAAATTTTGAAAAAAAGTGTTGGGGTCCCGTGCAAATTTTTTCAAAAATCACATTTTTTTTCAAAAATCACATTTTTTTTTTAAAAAATCACATTTTTTTTTAAAAAAATCACATTTTTTTTTTAAAAAATCACATTTTTTTTTTAAAAAATCACATTTTTTTAAACTTTCTTGCACAAATCGATTGGGAAAAGTCGAAAATAAATTTTGGATACATCAACTTTTCAAAGAATGTGTACAATGTGGGCTTGCTGGTGTCCTTGGCATGCATTATATATTCCATTATTTGCGTGAACCGATATTTTGCAAATGATTGGCCCCTTAGGAAGACACTGAACATTTGAAATATGTATATGTTCTTATTTTCGTCGGTATTGTTCACATTTATAAGAATTAGAGAAACTATAATTAAATTTTGCAATTGAAAAAAAAAACTAATTATTTAATCGCGTCTGCCTCTAGTATATTATGCTTATTGCATTATTTAATCGCGTCTGCCTCTGATATATTATGTTAAGGGCATAGTATAGATAATGAAAATATAAAAGGCAGACGTCCATACTGCTGCTTTTTTAATAATAGCATTTGTTAATATGTATCTTAATGAAAAAACTACTAAGCAGTTTTATGGTTTTTTTCCTGAACTTTGTTGTCTTCAGTATTGCCCCTAGGAGCTGGTTGTACATAGGTATTTGTTAAAATCGTCGATTTTGGTCAACTTCGTTTGTTTTTTTTAGGAGCACCGACATTTTTATCTCCTTTTTTCTCCGCGATATCTTAACCAGTACTAAAATAAAACAAATGTTCACAAAAACTAGAGATTTGTGTGGTGCTTAATTCAGTGTGAATGTGTATGCCTATATACACAGCGAGAAAAATAATATAAAAGATCAATAAAACATAATTTTAAATTTTGCATTACAAAATTGGCACTTAATTAGTTTTACATATGTAGATACATATATCCTCAATAGTATTCACCTTAAGTGCTCAAAAACGTCTGTCTGCGAAAAATCAGCGCTGGAATCGTCTGTTTACTCTATTTTTATGTTCTTTTATAAGTAAAAGAACCAGCTCCAGACGAGAGAAAATGATTAGCGTAGCAGCAAAAACGTCTGCCTATTGCATTTATCTGTTTGTCTGTTTAGACACATATTTTAAAATAAAATGCAGACACGTTGGTACTTTCATCTACGGCTTTAAGGGCTCCCAATTAATAACGTAGAGACAACGCAATAACAGAGACTGTTTTATATTACTCAGAACTACTTGATTTTCAACCTCTGCCGCATGATTATATAAAAATTTCGGTCATCGGCTCCCAAATTATATGAGTTGTTGTACTTGGAGTAAAATAAATTTATTTGCATTTATTGTACATGCTCCTCCAGAAAACAAAGTAGTTTTGTAAAAAAAAAAAACATTTTTTAAATTAATGGTGCATCTTATTGAAAACCGGCTGTACGCATAATCGCCCAAATGCATTTTTTCTTAGTGAACGATTGCCCAAAAAGAGCAGTTCTCGTTGGGCTTTTGTGTATTTGGGCAATTTTTCACATTGAAGAAATAGTCTTTGAGATATTCGCTTAAAAATGACTTCAAAAAATTGTCACCAATGAGATCGCCTAGCAGCGCATGAAACTCTTATGACTATCCTTAGCCCATTTTCTGTTTAGTTTATCTTTCGTAAACGTAATTTTTTTGGTGTTGACACACTTTATAAAGGACATTAAGCACAGCAAAAATAACAATTTCACATTTTTTGTTAATTAACCATGTAACATAAAATGTATGATTTTTCGTTTTGCAACCCTGATTTTTTCGCCACCACTGTTTTTATAATAAAATACAAAGCATATACGTGAGTATCTTAAAGAGAGCTCTCAGCTTTTGTCTTAAAATATTTTCAACAGATACATTTAACATACCCCACATAAACATAAACTGACAAATGTCAGTATAGAGATCGTTGTGAGTGAGCGTGGTAAGTGGCATAAATTAGCAAATGTTTATTTGTTTCGAGTAAATGAGTGAATATAACCGGCCGGAATAAACAAAATAAGTATTTGACAGCAGAAGATAGAGCACCACACACACCCACACACCGTGTTGTGGTAAAATTGAAAACAAAAGAAACAGAAAGTGAAATTGAACTTTAGACTTTCACCAATAGTTTCTAGTAAAACTATTACTTTGGAGAGTTGTTAACATAACTTAGTTTTTCAATTAATAGAAAATGTCCAAAGTTTTTAAATATTATTATGACTTAATGTCACAACCGTCACGGGCGCTGTGGATTGGCCTACGACTGGGAAATACCAAATATGAAGACTGTCCAGTGGCGCTAAGGAAACGTAAGTGTATTTTTTCTTTAAAATTTGATAAAAATAATTAACATACTGAACAATAATTTAGGTGAGCAGCTGTCGCCAGAATACGAAAAGATCAATCGTTTTAGAAAGGTACCCTGCATAGTGGATGATGATTTCCATTTATCTGAAAGTGTTGCCATAGTGAGGTAAAAAATACCTACATAAATACTCAAATCAAAAAAAAAAAAAATTTATTTAACTTGAGCTTAAAGTTAGCAGAGGGAGACTTTTAAAGTCTCATCTGTTACGGCTAACAGTAATGAACTAATCGAGTTACTCGTCCGTCGCTTGAGAACGTACACACTGCCTGTTTTTTTTTTTTTCAAGAGCTGTCCTTGGCCTCCAAAAGTGCTAAAATACAGAGCATAAATGAAGTGCAAAATTTAGGTTTTGAGCCATTATACAATACAAACTATCTGCGATGGTGCACGAGTCTTGCTGGATAGCTTTTATATAATAGATGACCTTAACTAGTTAAAAAGTCTAATTTTTTCCAGTGTTGATTTTTTCTCAATTAGCTAGTTAAGATGTTCACACATCAAAAACATTTAAGTTCATATTTCATGATCTGTCCTCAGTGACGTATCCAGGATTTTATTTCGGGGGGGGGGGGGGGCGATTGTGGATTTGAGATTTTTTCTACGTAGTGTATATTCTTTGCAAAAACGTTTCTATATAGTGTCCGTCAAAATATTTCTGGGAGGGGGGGGAGGTTATATCCCCTAGCATCCGCCCTAGATAAGGCTCTGTCTGTCCTTGTACACGAAGGCTCCCATTCGTAGATCTTTGCTTATTTGTTGCGAAAATATACGATTTTTTGGCTGTATCTAACATCTGTATGTAGCTGTTTTTAATGTCCTTCTAAAAATCGTTTCCAAATTATAATTAAAATTATATTCTTTGTACACATTATCTATAGATATCTTTCCGACAAAAATCAATTCAGTGAAAAGTTATATCCAAAGGACTTACGACTACGCGCACGAGTTGATGAATTTCTGGAGTGGCATCATCTTTCGTTACGCTATGGATGTGCATTTTATTTTATGAATTTATGGTTATTGCCAGCGAACGGCTTAGCACCGATGCCATCGGATGAGCGCATTGCCACAATGAAAAAAGAAATGGAAAATCACTTGAAAGTATTGGATAGGGTATTCTTGAAGGATTCGTCCTATGTATCAGGTGATAAATTAACAATAGCCGACTTATTTGGTGCCTGTGAAATTGAGCAAACAAGTGAGAGAAAATTTATTTATAAATACAGCAAGGATATTCTAATATTAATATATATATATATCCCAATGTTTCTTTGCAGAACTAACCAAGTACGATGTTCGTGAAAAGTTTCCAAGAGTAGGTGATTGGCTAGATTGCGTGCGTGAAGATTCAAATCCATTTTATGATGAAGCACATGCATTTATTTATAAGAAGTCAGGCATGAAGCCTGAAAACTGAAGAGATTTTGTGTCTTTTATTAAATGTATATGTTTGTAGGTATTAAGTTAAAACACTTCAAAATTGTTTGAAGCATATGTATGTATGTAAGAAAGCAATTAAAATTATTAAATATCTTGTATTTACATCAATCTAAGCAGTAAATCTGAAGAATTACAAATTAGACTCAAGATGAGCTGCATTGAGTCAACTAAACTGAGCTTTCATTTTGATTATATATTAGATATTGGCAGCAACTCAACGGAGAACGTACCCGCTGAGTTGCAGCCAATATTAGAAAATAAAATAAAAAACAAAATGAACATTTAAAAACGCAGTTTCTTGACACTTTATAACAAAAGGTATATTTCAGTTCAAACACTGTTTCAAACGGGAAACTCTAATTTTCCTTCTCTTGCAGGTGAAAGAAGTAAGTGCACCGGACTTACAACCCCAGAGTTTCCTTAATGCAACAGTGTAGAGCACAGACGACTTCTTCTTCAGTTGTCAAATGAAGTGTGCCGATTTTTACAACTTTGTTAGTGTAATTATTATACTGCCTTTATACCATGAAGTCGAAACTAAGGACTATATCAGAAAAAACTTACGTTTTTACTTTTTAAGGTTATTCTCTACCTAGAAACTTTATAGATCTAAAAAGACATGACATTTGTTCTACATAAAATAACGTTTAATATGATGTATAACACTTCGTGATAGCACTTCAAGCCACACGGATGTCTTTCAAGGAACCAAAAGTGCGCGTACTGAATTTGCCCATATATCTGCAAAATCCAAAGTTAAAATATTTAATTTTAGGAAAAATAGTTGGTACATCAGAAAAAACTGTCTTTACGGTTATTTCCAATTATAAGAAGCCTCTATCTGATTAACGATGAAACGTATCAGGCAGAAAAACATAGTTTTCTAACCCAAAGCTAGCGGCGAAGGTGAAGCGTCTTTTTAAGCAGAATCCCAATACCTCAGTGCGAAATATGGCAGCTAGAGCATGTACATCAAAATCTACTGTACAAAAGATAAAGGAGAAAAATAAGCTGAAGATATACAGAGTTCAACAAGTGCCACACCGTTCTGATGAGAAGCAGTTGGTGGCTCAGATGCGTGCCTGAAAATTTAATGAAATATATCTAAATAAATTTTATTACTGCGTTATGGACGGCGAAACTTACGTTAAAGCAGATTTTAAGCAGCTATCTGGGCACGAGTATTTTAAGCCACGGAAAAAGAGGCAAGTGTCAGTAAATACAAAGAAAAAAAATTTCGAAATTTCCGAAGCAATATATGGCTCTGCAGGCCATATAAACCTGTGGCCTCAGAAGCAGTTTCTTTGTTACACAAGGCACAATCTGTTCTGAGCGTATATTGATGCTCTGGCCTGACAACCTCTCATTATTCTAAAGCTACGATGGGATAGTACCAAAGTAAAAAGATCGATTTTGTTTCAATAGCAATAGCAAATCCGTTCAACTGCACAGAGCTTACCCCAATGAAGAGACATTGGGCTCTAATGAAAATAGATCTTCGAAAGAGTCGTAAGACTGCCTATACGACTCCAGTTTTCAGTTTGATGGCAATGCCATTTAAAGCAAAATTTTCAATAGATTACCATAAATTAATAAAGTTTTGTACATAACCATTTTCTAATATTCATTTAATTATTATTATATTTTAAAAATTAATTATTCATTAAATAAATAACTTAAAATATCAAAGGCAATAAGCCCATGGAAGAAGAAAACAAAAATTTAATTTTAAATAATCACATCTATTTTTGTTTAAACTAACAATTGTATAACAAATTAAAAATGTCCTCTTTATGAAATGAATTCAATCAATATCTAATTTCCTAAATGAACCCTCAATGCCAAATAATGATTCTGCATTCACAGGACTGCCACGGCGTAGTTTCTCATTGGTGCCATATTGAACCTCCTCTTCAAAATAATCCTTATAACTTAATAATTTCTTTTCCCAATGATCGATGACATCTTGTATGGTACCATTGCTGCCACCATATTCCTCCGGCAGGCAATCTTTTGGTATAAATTTATATAGAGAGTCGTATTTGGAATGAACATGGAACTATGGGAGCAAATATAAAAAGTTTTCATTAAATTGCTGTTTCCTCAAAAATATATAGTATACAATACCCTATCTCTTATTTTTGCTGACATGAGATTTTTAGATATCGATAAAAATTTTTCTGTGCCCGCTGGTGCATTTACAAAATGAAAACCTTGCGGACGATATGGCCACGCTTTATCGCCAAGTACTGCCAATTTTTTCACAAGCACAGCATCAAATTGAAAAACATGTCCGACGCCAACACCTTTTAAATCGATAATTTCAATAAAACCACACACCATGGCATTATCATCCTCAAGAAATTGTATTTCGCCAATCATGGTGCTAACACTAACCACATCGGCGATTGTATACTTTTTAGCATCGTATTGGCCATAGCGGGAGATGTGTATACGTGGACCATCTTCTGTCAGTGGCTTGGGTAAGCGTAGCAGGCAGCTGTAAGCAGATAAAGTAGTTTTTCAATTAAAAGAAATTAAAGTCAATTTTTAAGATGTAAAAAATGTAAGCTACCCTTGTCTCAAGATATCAATTTTCTTATTGTCTACAAAACGATTTTTATACAATTCAGGTACAGCTGCTCGCATTGCATAGAAGTTATCAATTTTAAGTTTAACTTTCTCGAGGCTGTATTTACAACCACGCAGGAAGGCAACCAAAAGTTGATCATTGTCACGTGCTTTCAAGTGTGGCTGCTTAGCGATCCATTCTTTGATCGTTTTTATATCCTGATCAATACGTTCTGGTACCTCATCGAGCTCCTTTTGAGCGCGTTTGGCTAATTTTTCATTTAAAGGACGTATTTGGGACATTGCTTATGTACAGGTAAGTGTGTTTCTTCTTTTATCTGCAAAGATTAAAAACAAAATTTATATTTAATTTGGAATTATTCTAATAACATCTGTTTTTTTGAGATAGCAACAGTACAGTTTTATGATAAGCTTATAATAAGCAATTAGATCAATCTAATCGCTTAAAACTAATGCCTTATTTGTTGTATTTCCACGTGCAATAGTTTGGGTACTTGTTCAAAGCTCTTGTGCAGTAGAATAATGTTAGTGATGCACCTGTATTGGACTTGTGATAATCAGTAGCAATGCTATAAATATTTATTGTAATGAAGCTTATAATTTTATTAGTTCAATAAGTTGGGGATTTGTAAACTTTAAATTCGAATTCATTCATATTAAAGATAGAGAAATCCATGGGATTGGTGTCTGAAGAGTTTGAAAACGAAATGATTAAAACGTTATTTTTTGACCAATTTCGGCCCACGCGAGGTTTGTGTGATGATGCCGAATCTTTTTGAAACGTATTTTCAAGTTTATGGTCAAAATGTATACGTGCCAATGACTTAAGTACACCTCTTAAAATGGATTCTAAAACGTAATCAACCATCAGTCGTACTTGCTCCCCAATCCTGGATGTGAGGTGAATGTTGTGCTCTAGGCGCCAACCACTGTTACAAATTCTCGTACCTTCTCTCCGGTCAGCAGATACGAGTAATTTGTTTGTTTTATATTGAGTTATTTGTATACCCTACATCTCTTGAGTTGATCCAGTCATGTCTGTTTGGTTGTCTATTCGTCTGTGAGTTTAAAATAAGCGAAATCGCTTCATGGACACGCTTATCTGCCACACAGATCCAAGCCTGCCCCGAGTTTTTTTCCCCATATGTTTAAGGTTATCTCAGGATCTACTAAGCCAAATTTATAAAACTCTTCTAGAAAGCGTATTTAATTTATAGTAATGCCATCTATACTATATCATTATTATATAAAAAGAGAGGTTTGACAAGTGGGTACGTCATTTCCCATACAAGCAAAATTTCGATACGCCACGCTATTTAAGCAAATTTTAACAATTTCGATACGGCAATCTTTAGAGACTTAACCAAGCGCTGGACGAAAAGTCGGAGGGGTTGAAAAGTGCTTTCATACAAGCGATAGTTTAATACGCTTTGAGCAGAAAACTATTCACGCCAATTTTATATGTAAAATAGGCTCCCACATTGAATGCCGCTCTATTATAGATCGCAAACTTTTCAAAAACTAGATTTATTAGCATTGAAAAATGTTAACGTTTTTATCTCAGATTTTGATGAGCTTTTAGTACAGTACTTTTTGTGATTTTCAATTTTATACAGTACTGGGCGGCCCTTGACAAAATTTATAGAGATATGTATAGCCATCAGAAGCTGCTGATATAAAAATCGCTATAGTTGGGAATATCCAAAACTTATTCAACATTATGTGTGCTTCATTTGAAAGGTAATTTGAAAAATTGTAAAAATAGCATATAAGTAATTCTGTGTGATCGGTCCAGAAGACTGAATTAAAATAATTTTTTGTTTTCAAAAATATGCTATGTATTATGTTATTAAGTACCTAATTAAGTTACACTGCCACTGATTATCAGACGACATTTGAAAATATTTTATAATTTTAACTTTCGTTAACTTTGAACTCTTTATTTAACTACATACAGTAGGATAGCAAGGGTGCCGTGAAGGGCCAACGGCTTGGAGGTCGGGAAAATGGTCTTCGGAATATGCTGATCATAGCCCTTTCTATACTAAACAGAGGGGCGTGGCAGGTAAAAAAAGTATATTCTTGATCAGCGTCACCACTTGAGTTGATTTATCTATGTCCGTCTGTCTGTCTGTCTGTCTGTGTGTCTGTCTGCCTGTTGAAATCACGTTTACGGAAAAACCAATCAAGCTATTTCAATGCAATTTGACAAACGGGTTACAGCTTCTTACAAGCTACTTGGCTATAAAAATAGGCGAAATCAGTTCACGGATACGCCTACCGCCCATACTTTATGTTAATAAGGTCAAACCTATTTCGACTAAAGTTTCAGCGATTTTGATGAGACTTGGTGATTTGATGCACATGTAAACAAAATTAGGATTGGAGTAGGCTTAAAGTTTTCAAAGGCTCTAATAGGGGTGTGGCACAATCTCAAATTTAAACTTTTATGACGCCATAACTTTTGAACCATACAAGATATTGTGATGAAATATGGTGAACGGACACAGATCATATATACAGTGAGCGTGGCAACTCCCATACAAGCAATATATATTTAATGTTATAGCAAGTGCGCTATGAGAGAAATCTTCATAAAATTTGATGGAATTCGGTAGAATCGAATCAGTGGGTGTGGCACCTCTCATATTAACATAAAGTTGTAAGCTTTATTTTAAGTGAAATATTGCAGCAATTGGTATGTAATTTAATGTGGGTGGCTTACTAGCTATAAGGTACATCTGAATCAAAAGCGGAAAAATAGTACTAGTGGGCGAGACACCTCCCATATAATTAAGTGGCATATCTATCGAAAGATGTGAGCATTCTTACTAAAATTTGGAGTAAGACTGTTGCTTATGGAAATCTATTTCTGAAACAAAATCGGACTGGATTGATCCAGGTGTGTTTCTACCCTAATTTTAAGATTAATTACGGCATAAATTTTGTATGCGTATGTCAGTCACGAATATAATTTATTGAACGAAAAGTAGACGGAATTGGAGTAGACGGATTTGACTTTTTAATTTATTTTCGATTCTTTTCAACATTCTTCATATTCTTTTGACTTTTTCAAACTTTTAACTTTTCCAATTTTCTTCATTATTTACTTTATTTTCAAACTTTTTGATCGACATTGAATTGTTTCAACCTCTTTCAACTTTTTTTGAGCATTTCAGCTTCTTTCAACTCAAAGCACTCCGAATATTATCATTATTCAAAACAAATGAAAATGGTGATTGGCTAGTTTCCTCAGCTCTCTAATCTTCGTAAGAAATTTTAGTAAATTTCAAAACAAACTTCCATATGTATGTTACATACTTTTAATCAAAATATAATTGTATTATTGATCAAAGCTTTATAAGCTTGGGCACATTAAAATATTTAACGCTCGGGCTTAATTCTCGTTCGAGTATCTTATGACTAACTACCTAACTAATATTTTGATGATGATTTGTTGTATTATTAAAAATAATTTTTCGATAAGAGATTATGCATGTCGATATCTACTGTGATTTTCCAAATTGAAGTTACCTATTTATTATTTGAACAATGAGATATAAACAATGTTCGTCAATTTTATTAAATTGTGTAACAACCTCTAAGTTTGTAATGTAAAATAAACATGGCTTTAACAGGTAAAAACTGTCAATAGAAATAAATCAAAGTAGATAAGGTTTTTTTCTTTTTTTGCATTTGTGTTTCAAAATATGATAACAAAATAAAGTTGTCCATCAGTGATGACACTTTCAGTACATTCGCGTTGTGAAAAATACGCAAATACGACGGATTCATAACTTGTTTCGTAAAGATTTTTTTTTATATATATATATGTATGCACATATATATATATGTAGAATAAAAGTCACCCCAAGGAAATTTTTGAATTCGATTCAAAATGTATGGGAGATTCAATATTTTTACTTCAAATGAGGAAAGCAGTGCCTAATTTTCAGATTTAGGGCTACGTCTGGTGGCATTTTTTAGATAATTTATTGCTCTTTAAAATTGTTAGAACACAAATTGCTTTGGTTCAAATATAGTCAATTTTCCTGGCCACCAAAGATTCGAATTCAGAAATTTTCTTCAATTAGATTTAAATTGATGTACCCGACGGCATGCGGAAAAATATAAAATTTCAAGATCACACATGTGAAAAAATAGAATTCAAGTTCACTTTCTAGACGAGCGCTATGAATGATTTTCGCCACACATAAATACATGAACTCTATTCTGATGAACTGTGACATTTTGCCCGTCGCCGCGTGCCCGCGTATAATGACCACCACTATTAGCATACAATATGTTATGCTTATAAGCACGTGCGAGCTAATGTGTATCTCTATAATTTAATTTTTTTTTTTCAATTTTTCATTAGCACATTTAATCAGTTGCAAGATGAGCTCTAGCTCTTTTAGTCAGCTCCAGTGGTTATGTCTGGTTTAGTGATTTAGAAAAATGAAAATATTATAACAGCTATAACCAGTTCTTATTTGATTTTTTTCAATTTCCTTTTAACCGGCTTAAGTCACCAATATATACGTTTTCAAAACGTCAAAAAAGTCCACCACTTACCCTTTATGATCTTAAGAAAAAAAAAAAAAAAAACTACCCTCACATTATCGCGTTATCTTGCACAAGATTAAGTGGCTCAAATATTGTACTTGGATTATACAATTTTTTTTTTGTTTTCTGATATCGGTTGTTTTTCTTTCTCAATCAACATTTTATCAATTGATGATTCACTTTGGCGCAAACGGTAGGTAGCTCAAAAAGTTTGTGACGTCCCAGCGTATTTTTTTTTACTTCCAAATTAACACAGATGTTTAAATATTTCGTATGACTTTCAATATTTCGTATATAGTTATGCAAATACATAGTTGCTAATAATATTCAAATAATTATATAAGTAAAAATAAATCAACACGTACTTCTTGTAATTAGCTCGTGTTTTACGTTTGATAAAATCAAATGTTGCCGATTCTATGTGATACTAAAGATACACTCTATTAACTCTATTGATTTGGCGCCAGACGTATTATATTGTATATTTGAACTGACACCTTCGGCCGCAGGTGCTAAACTGAAGTAAAATAAAGGAATTATCAACTAAATTCGGCAAGACAACAAAACTAGTAATATATATACTCTGTAAAATCGTAATCTATTGTACAATATGATAGTGTACGCTACAAGTGATCTTATGTCCGAAATCTTAATTTTTTTTTTCGTATTATTGAGCTACATATATATTATGTCTAGCATTTGGAGAGAGTTAGTAGTTTAATTTTTAACAAAAATTTTAGAAATTATTTAACAGAGAGCCCATAAAAGATGTTCGACTGTAAGATATTGAATCTCTTGTAATCCGGGAACTGTTGCAAGAAATATTTGAATACTTTATTGTGCTCGTTAATGTATCACTGAAAACTGAACGGATTATTAATTGACTGGATAATGAAGAAAGGGAGCAGGGGTGGGGGGGTTAGTGAAGAGACGTTACAAACGTTCAAAAAATCTTTGTAAAAATATATATATCATTATGGCTACGAATTTGTGTGTAAGTTGTATGTATCATATGTATGGATACAATATCATATAGCACTGGTTCGTTCGTAGAAGAATGAACATAAACTGATGATGCTAATTAGTGAATGATTTTTCTTGCTAAATGATTTCATTGTGCATGAAATTTTTATATCCTACACGTTTTTGTCTATTATTAACGAATATTACTGTCCGCTGATTAATAACTGGAGTCATCACCAACCATTGTTTAGGTTCAAAATTATATAACTTAGGTGGTTTTAAAGCCTCAGCTTATTATTTTCTCTTGACATTCAACCAGAAAGTAGCAGAGTTTATAAAAAAATGAATTTTTCTCGAAAATATTTCATACCTTTAGATTATATTATAATTATAATTATTATATAATCTTATAATTGTCTTTAATTTTATGTATCACTTGCTGTATATAAACAGTGATAATTCTGCTAAAAAATATTTTTATTTGCTTAGATTATCGCTTGGCGTTGGCAACATTACTTCTTAAATTCGATAGTAATCAAAGAGCGCAATCAAATTTTTGCACACCGGTTTATCGAATAAAACATCAATTGAAAGAGGTAAAACCAGACCATTTCAAAATAATCTACATATTCTATTTTTAATTTTTTGTTCGTAAAATGATATGTTGTATTATATTGAGCAACATTATATATTTAATAAAATTGTATAAATGTCTCACGAGGTAACAAAGTCTTAACCAGATTTGATCTGTATTTATATCCTTATGCCTTAAAAAAATTTGATAAATAAAAAGATACGCAGAGCTATGTGGGTGTCAGAGTTACCAAGTTGAAAACAAGGAACTAACGGCCTTCCCAAAATAAAATAAAGAAAAAATAATTTTTTCTGAAAAGGGTACCAAATTTTTTGTTTGGAAAAACTTTGAAGTCATCTTTGATGATCTTTTTCTTATAGCTGTCATAAAACTTAAAAATTTGTGATGAATCTAACAAAAATCTTCCAATTAACCGCTTTATAACAAAAAATCCTTCATATAAAGTCTTTATAACAAAAATCCTTTAAAGGCTTTGTAATTAAAATCCTTTAACTCAGAGCTTTTTCCGAAATTTTTCAATCCCTACAAAGCCACACCCACTTGTTAAGCCTGGTGGGGTAAAAAGTTTCGAGCCCGTGCTCCGATGTTTTGTTTAAAATATTGCCATGGCGATAGATACTGTTGATTAAAAACAGAAGAAATTCCGATAATTTATGAAATACTCTGTGGAGGGGTTGTCAAAAGTAGCCAAAACTGAGTCATCACCTTAAGAACTTTTAAGAAATAGAATTAATTTTTTTTACATAATTCGAATGTATGCAAAGAATATATCATAGAAAGGTAATAGCGAAGTATGGAATATATATAGAGTTATTGTGATGAAAGTCAGAGTACGCATAACGTCACTACTTCGTTACTTTGACAGCTGCAGCAGTGTTTGATACTTTTGAAGAGATACTCTATGACTAATTTTACCCCATCTAAGCGAATCATCCCACTTAAAGGGGTGTCTCAAATATAAGTTAAGTACAACGATATTAAGCTTAGGATACACTCTATAACTACGAAAATAGCGCAATCAAAAAGTCACTATAACTGACTAGAAGCTCTCTCTGTTGCTGTCTTCAGTATACTCGTAAATGTAATTGTTGTTGCTTTCTTTGTACTTCATTCATTATCGACTTTAACACCTCCACGCTGAAAGTTAATGTTATTCTTTTTGTTATTGTTTTTTTTTTGCACTTGATATGTTACTTACTAAGTATATCTAATATGATAACATGCGAACTGTTTGAAATCAATATAAAAATTATATTACTTACGTATATTTTTTTAACTTAGTCATTAGGTTGGTCATGAATTACCACTCCATTTTAATTCACAACAATACAGTGGTGGTGTTGAATATCATTAAGTTTTGAAAAATAAAATCATCCGCAACATCAGGGTATTTTACATTTATATCATCGGTTCCTATGTGTAAAATTAGTGACAAGAATTGATAGGTGATAAAAAGTTCTTAAAGATAAAAAGTGCTAAGTTAACAAAAAGTGCTAAGTGACAAATAAGTGTAAAGTGACAAAAAGTGCTATGTGCTAAAATTATTCATTTTAACTGAGCAACATACTTACATACGTGCTTTTAAATGCTTAAACAAAATATAAAAATTTTTTCCGGCTTAAAAACTAGATAATGTGTATAATATTCAATCTGCATTAAATTTTTAAAGAATAAATCGTGTAAAATAAATATTTTACTGAGCTAACTGTTCAGTGCAGCGAGTGTCAACACCAAACAATTCAACAAAAGATGGGCTGTAGCTACTTATGATAGTTTCAACCGTTGCTAAGCGGAGTCATCAGTGACTCTTAAACCGATAAGCAAGAATTTCTAAGCCCTGATATGTTTCCTTTTCTGCATAGATATGTTGAGAACCTAAGTATTATGTGAAAAGTGAGAGGAGAAAATATCACCATAGTTAACGTTGAAACCGTTTTTCGCTCTATAAAAGCTCATCAGAATGTTTTCGGTAGATGCTGCGTGTGTATTTCAATTTATATTCTATTTTAACAATGTAAACATCTCGAAAAGATAGTTTCTAACCACACTGGAAAACATGGTAAGTCTATTCCATTTTTAAAATATCACTCTAAATGATGTTTTAGTTTTTTTTTTAAATAGTTTTACCATCTTCATTTGAAGTCAGAACATTCATCGAACACAAAATTAAAATTTTGTTCAATTCTGTTTAATGAATTGAGCCGTTCAGTACCACAAATCAATTAACTCCACTTTTCAAAATTTTTAATTTTCATGCGCTAGAATAATCTATTAGAACACTACGTTTCCTATTTGTTACAAATCTGGCTAAAAAAATTGGTTGAAAATCGCAAATGTCAAAATTTATTTATTCTTCACCATACACAATGTATGTTTCTTTAAGGTTTATTATGAAAAGGGTCGCTTGCATATAGCAAGTTTCACTCGGAGGCAGTTTGCCCATTGTGGTACCCTACATATAATATATTCCCCTCCTTCTACTTAAATGATCTAATTGAGTGGGAGCGAAACACCCAGAAGCCTTGGGTGACCAAAATATTTGGTTCGTTTCCTCATTAGTCTCATCCTCTTCTTCATCTCCAAAACTCCTGCAGAAGTCAATGAAAAAGGCACTTTATTCGGCGACTATAGGGCCAATAACACAGTGCCCCTACAGAAGTTTTTAGCTCTTTTCTGCTGAATCTTAAGAGAGTTTGTGTCCTTCCTAGATTCAGCTTAGGCCACATGTTTTGAGATGTTCTGCATATGACGGTAAGGCTCCATCTTCTGTCTGTTTGTTTCTTGGTTATGCCTTCTATCGGATAGTGCAGTTTCCACAAGCGGTCTACCACTTGTTGATTCTCTGGTTGTTCTGATCCTATTTCGGCACACTCATCAGCTTTCTCATTGCCGTAAATACCCTTATGATTGGGCACCCAGCAGAGTTCTATAGTGTGCTGTCGGCTTGAACTTAGTGACTCTCTGCAGTGTTCTACACACCTAGACTTCACGATTTTGGCGTTCAGCGCTTTGATCGCTGCCTGACTGTACACACATATGGTTATGAAAGATCGAGTAAGCTCCCTGCGCCGTATCACCTGTGAGGCTAGGTCTATAGCATAGATTTAGCTTGAAAAACGCTTCAGTAATTGGGTAGTCTGAAAGACATCTCCATGCTCATATTATCTGAGTAAATACCCGTTCCTGCGCCGAATTCCAACTTGAATCCATCCGTGAAGATGGTTATCTACCATCCTTTCAGAATGGAAATAAACAGTGTATGGAAGCTTCAATTTGATTTTTACCCTTTTCTCGACTTTTTGTTGTATGGAGTTAATTGATTTGTGCACTGAATGGCTCAATCAATGTAACAATAATTTGACTTATGCAGAAATGATTTGTGAAAAATCTCTAGTCAAATATCTACTACCCACAAATAAAAAAAATAACAAAATTGGAGACCTCAAGGTTCAATTGCTTTCGTTTTGGCAAAGACTCACGTATATACATACATTTATCTACTCGAATGAATGTATGAATATCCAATTTTAGCTCAAAAAATATAATAATATCTTGTGCAAAAACTTACTCGTTTAATTTTTTACTTCTAATTTATCAAGAAATTTACTTAACTCGTTTTTGCAGCAACTGCATGATACTCGTATGTACATATGTACTTTTGACTTTGCGTTTATCTTTAGTGCCGGCTTAGATTTTAGTGTCATGAATTGTAAAATAGCTAACAAAAGGCATAGGAAATACATTTTTGCTTAGTAACTATATAGATATTAAATATAATATCACTCGTATTGGTTAGTTCGTTCTTTCGACAAATTACACTATGCGGCACGAAAAATATGATATCGAATTTCTTAAGTAAAACATATCGAAAAACTTGGTTAGTCCCATATTGTTGCATGATGTTTCAAATAAAAAAAAAAATAAATGATTTTTTCTCTTATCTTATTTAAAAACTACCATCAGCTAAATGTCCTGTACATTTTGTTGAATTTAGAACTTGACCATTCACCCTAAGAACTTTATAAGTTCAACGAAAAAAAAAATGCTCTAAAAACGGTTGGGAACCGAAGTTTGAGACAAAATTCGACAAGGCAACCCTATATATTCTATTTAGGCTCTTTGAGCTCTAACATTTTTTAAACATTTCAAGCTGTTATCTTTATAAGTGAAAATTTACCCAAAAAATCAGTGAAAACCTATGTTTGGGGCAGGATTCAACAATGCAACTCCATATATTATACTAAGGCCTCTGCGAGTTCTATCTTTTTGCATAAATTTTGATCTGTTAAATTGTATACTTTTAATTAAAACAGAAAAATTGGCTAAAATTTGGACATTGGGAAGGGCTTTGGCAAGGCAGCCCTGGTTGGTTAGTTTTACCAAAATGCCTCGCTTCCTTTCCTGTACATCTTATCTTGTAATCATATACAGCGGGCTCTTGGGCTATAACGCTAATGTCAAGTAATGGGTTTGATTGTTGGCTGATTAGTATTGTAAGTTTTTGGTAACCCTGACTGGATATAAAGCTGATCATTTCGAGATTATTTACGAATGCAAAATTTTGTACGCAATAAATAACAATATCCGGCTGATATCTTCGGATATTCATGATATATATTTTCATTTAAGTAAATGCTGAGAGCAAGCAATTTCTATGTAACTCAATATTTTTATTATATCAAAAACAAATGTATTTAAATAACAATAAAAATTTATTACATACATTTCGTATTAAAAAAAGACACCATCAATCTAAGTCTACAACGTAATGATAAGATTACAACAATATCGCTATACGTAAAAGTACCATGCTTATCAAAGCATACGCTTTAACAATTATCATCAAAGTCATCAGTCAACATTTAATGATCTAAAGGAGCCCTCCATACCGAATATACTCTCAATATCAATTGGCTTGCCTATGCGTAATTTTTCATTGGACCCATATTCTCTTTCCTCTAGCAAGTATTCACGATACTTTAGTAAATTCTGCACATCTCTGTCGATGATTTCATCAATTGTACCATTATCACCACCATATTCTTTAGGT
Source organism: Meiosimyza decipiens (assembly GCA_963680825.1). Taxonomy (NCBI): domain Eukaryota; kingdom Metazoa; phylum Arthropoda; class Insecta; order Diptera; family Lauxaniidae; genus Meiosimyza; species Meiosimyza decipiens. Next base: position 15,506,749 of record OY804261.1, on the reverse strand, counting down.
AGAAATTTTTGTGGCACATGCTCGTAAAGAGACTCCAAATTGCTGCCGTGCACAAACAGCTGCAAAATAGAGATTTGATTTTAATAAATAAATATAAATTGTTGGTAAAAATTCTTATATACAAGTACACACACGCTTTTGTAGTTTGTCTGGTAATATTGGCTTGATAGCAGCAAAAGCCATTTCGGCAGCAGCACCTGTATTGATAGCATGAGATGCCTTCATACGCATAGGAAGCGCTTCTTCGCTGTAATGACTGAAACGTTTCATTTTTGCTGGACTCATTTGCATAAAATGCGCCGTCGTAAATTCAGCAAAATCTACCACTTGTACGAAACCACTGATAACGGCATTATCATCATCAATCAATTGAATATCATGAGCAAAACTGCCTAAGCTCATTAGATCGATAAGATTATATTGGTCTACGGGATAATGACCAGTACGTACCAGCATAATACGTGGACCATCCTGCATTAAGGGGAGTGGCAAATAGAGGCCAATGCTGAAAAAGAAACGTTTAGATTTTAATTATATTTTGAAAGGTTTCAAACTTTATCTTACAATTAGCTAAGTTGCTATCAACATAGACTACTAAAATTCCTCAATGCTAAAATAATAAGATGTGCATGGCAGATCAGACTGAACCTTTCATATGATTTTGTATCAGTGGCCAAAATCAAATTTATCGTCTATGATTTGTGAGTCAGCATCTTGATATCCTGATTCCGTACAGAGAGCTGCAGTGACCAACCCAGCATTTTTGCCATTAAGAATGGCTCCGTATCCTGAAATGGACCATTTTCCACCTATTTTCAGACATTTTTTTGCTGTAATCGATGAGAAAAGTCGAAAATGGACTTGATCATCACTTATAAAATCCGCGAATCAAGTTATGGCCATTTTTGGAAATTTTTTTTGCTCCAATCGATAAGGAATGAATCTGGATTAGAGTCGCTATGATTAAAGAAAAATAATTTGTTTATGAAGCTCGAAAATAACTATTCTCGACCTAGCCTTATCGATTGGAGACAAAAAAAAAATTTATTTGATCCACCCTAAATTTTTTTTCCGCAAATGGGTCGAAAATGGTTCTTTCCAAGGTCCGGAGCCACTCTAAGTGATGTCCAAAACTCCTTTCCAATCTTTCCTTATCGATTGGAGGAAAAGAACAAATTTTTGAAAATTTGTCGAAATTGGTCCTTTCCAAGGTCCGAAGCCACCCTAAGTGATGTCTAAAATTCCATTCCAACCTTTCCCTATCGCTTGTAGCAAAAAAATTTTTTTCCAAATTTGGTTCGAAAACGGTTCTTATCATGGTCCCGGGATACTCTAAGTAATGTTCAAATGCCGTTTTCAATTGCAGCAAAAAAACATAAATTTTCGCAAATAGGTCAAAAACGTACCTTTCAGGATACGGAGCCACTCTTAACGGCAAAAATGCTGATTGGCTCACTGCAGTTAGACACACATAATTTGGATATACGACCCACATAATTTGGATATATCTCCATAACAACTTTCGACTTGAGCTTGTAGAACATTTAATTTCCGGTGAACAAGCGTTCACCTCGCTTGCTTTATTTTTTGTTTTGATTTGATTTCTGATTTGCGTACACCGTTTCAAGTGCTCTTACGCAGACCTCTATTATCTATCCAATTGTTTGATGCATTCTTATTTTTGTTCGAAAAAACTTACCCCAATTTGACTATTGCAAGAATACGTTGATGATCGACAAAGTTGGGAAATAAATCTGGCAAAAGAGTACGCAATGTGTAGAAATTATCAATTTTTTTCTTGGCCTTTTCCAAGCTATATTTACAGCCACGCAAAAAGGCCACTAAAAATTGATCGCTAGTGCGTGCTTTCAAATGAGGCTGTTTAGCAATCCATTCCCGCAAAGCTGCAATATCTTTAACTATTCTCTCTGGTACTTCATTTAATTCATCGATTGCTTTCTTTTGCAGTTCGGGTGTTAATGGTCGTAGACTTAGCTGAATTGCAGTAGGCATTTTGATGCGAAATATTTATTACTACGCACAGTCCACAAGAAGTACTTAAATAAATTGAAAAGACTTATTTAGGCCACTATGCCTTGTTGACTGAACTATTGGGATAATCGTTTTATTCTAATTACCAGCATTAAGTCTATATATATGTACATTTTAAAAGTGTTTAATTATATTTATTTTCATATAAAACAACATGAGTAGGCATTTTGAAAATTGCATCTATATTTGTTTACGATAAGATAATGATATGAACAAGTTCGAGTACTTTAAGTAGAAAGTACAAATAAACCTTTGTATGTTGTATTAATAAAACGCAATAAACATAATTTTCTGGCAAGGAAAATTTGTGCACTTGCTTCCAGCATGGTTTTCCAATAAGTGATCGAGATTTTTTCAAGACCAGATATAAATTTTTTTTATTTTTAAAAAACGTTATAAAAGAACTATGTTCAAAACTACAAATACAGTCGAAACCATAAAAGTTACACCTGGACAAGCGAAGAAACTCTACAAGTAGGAAATATCTCTTTAGTACCTTGCCAATGCACCTCAACAGAAGTCATTTACTGATGAGCAAATATATCTTAGTTTTCCTTGGGACAGAACAAGTACCGCTGGAAAATAACACCATAAAACTATCTCTTATCCTGTCTGTGGAGTATAGTATTTGATCAATTACTTTGGGAAATGACGCAGAACGAAGTTGGCACATTGGATCCACTGATGACATTGTCAGCAGAAGAAAGTTCGAAAACCAGCAAGAAAAACTCAATAAGCTGTGTCGAAATGGGATTTAAAATTAATTCATTCAAACCAATGTTGGTTCCACTAGGAAAAGAATAAACTACATCAAGGAAGGTTGAACACACATTCATAGAGCCATTGCAGGAAAACCCTGAAATATATACGATCGTGCTGTGGATGTACCTATGATGAACCGCCTAATTATTACCTACGGGGCTGCGCCAAATTGAGTATAAAGGCTAGGTGGCTTTAGTTCCGATATCAAGTAGGCTCCATTAACAAGAGCTAGTGCTGACAACCGAAATGAGGCATTCATTACATAGAAGTTTTTGAAACTGAAAGTGTTTTTTTATCATAAATTTGACCAAGCTGAAAAAAAGAGGTCTTTGATTATAAAAAGTTTCTGTTTGATTTAACTGGAGATTATAAATGCAAGTTTTTGAAAACAATGAGTTTTTAAATACCAGTCCTACATGACCTGGTGATATGGCAGTAGTTTGAGGCTCTAAGTACGAAACAGTGTGACTCCAGAGTTCCGACATGACCTGTGCAGTAAATTAATATCATTTGAAAACAGCCAAAGTTATGCTAATGGGCGATTTTAATGTTGAAATTGGTGACAACAGCAACAGCATCGATTTCTGCATTACCAACAAACTCTATCTTCATTCAGAAGCCCATACTCTAATATAGTTCACCCAGCGGTATAGATAAGCAGATTGATCACTTTCGTATTGGCAAAATCACGTCCTTGCTGTGGCTAAAGTTAAGCTACGAGTGATGGCAGTACGGAAAGGCTTTAGCTGCTTGAATAAACGTTTTGCACTAAAACGATTCAAAGACAAAACATTAGCAATGGTGTTACCATCGTTGTGTTCGGTGTTTTTTGATAGTAATGTCCTCGATTCAGCCCCGCAGCTACGATGCCTAGATTACTGCTGTCTAGTAAATCAACTCGGTGAGCGAAGCAAATCCAGCGCGACACCGCCCAAAACCGACATATTAAAGCCATCCTAGAGCAGCAGCTATAATGAAATTTATAGAGATGATGAAACACATTTGTATAGACCACACAAGAGCTTGGGCAATTGTTCTTGCGGCTAAGTGTATTTTAAAGTTTGAGGCCTCAATACTGATATAGCTCTTTCTACTTCTAAATAAAAAACAACAGAAATAATATTTTAGATAAACTTTCATCAAGGACAAGATTTTAGAGAGTTCCAAATCGTTAAAATAAATTGTCGAATAGATCAGTTCCCTTACAAATCATATACATTTTTTGTTTAAAACTTTGAGTGGGATGCCAATGTTTCCACGGATGAAAATGTAAGAGGAAACTGGGAAATTCCTAAAATGTTGTCTCTGCTTTTGCTTTATAAAAATATTTAATAAATAATATCTTCTATCAAAATCATACTTATGAAATATTAAGTATCAGTCATTACAAATTTAAATATATCAAACATAGCTTATATTCAAAACTCTGTGAATGACTCAATCAACATTAATTTTTCTAAAGGAACCATCAACACCGAATTCATTATCATAGTCTTCCGTGTTGCCAATACGCAATTTCTCATCTGTGCCATATTTTCTAATATCCTCACTGAAGAAGTCATAGTATTTCATGAACATCTTTTCATTATGTTCGATTATTGAGTCAATTGAGCCATTTTCACCACCATATTCCTTGGGTAAATATTTTTGCGGTACATGCTTGTACAAGGACTCCAAGTTATGACCATGAACGAAGAGCTGCAAGAGTTTAAAAAAGTTCAAAATTTCATTAATGATTTCTAAAAGACTTAAGGTTATCTTACCCTTTCCTGCTGCTTGGGGCGCATTAAGGGCTTTAACATATTGAATACAGTCTCAAAACCAGAAGGCATATTTATAAAATGTGTGGCTTTCTGACGAAATGGCAATGCTTCTTCTTGAAATATCGACATTTTCTTCATTACTGTTGGTGTCATTTGGAAGAAATGTGATGTTGTTACTGCTGATAAATCCAAAATGTCAATATAACCATTAACGACAGCATAATCATCCTCCATAAAGGTTATTTGTTCCATAGTATTAGCGATGCACATTATTTCATCGAAGATGAATTTTTCTGGTGGATAACCACCGGCACGTATGAACATTATGCGTGGTCCATTTTCATTAAGTGGTGTGGGTAGGTGAAGTCCTACGCTAAAGTGAAAAGTGTGATTAATACAGTGATGTTTTGGCAATAGCATAGAGCAAAATTTGCTTTATTCCATTTTTAATTTATAAGCATAAGTGTGCAATCGATGCTCTCTTTTGATACATTAAAAAAACATAGTGAATACTTATCAACTTATGAATTAATTGTAAAATTCAATTTTGAGACAAATTTATACTGCTAACAGTATGCCTCCAAATATGGTAGGTACTTTTTTTGCAGATCTACAGATATTGAATTTTTAAAAGTCATTATAAGTGAGACCCTTGGACTGGTGCAAAAGTGAGTTTGTTCCAATCACTTACGCACAAATATCCATGAGTATCCAGAGCGTTCCTTATTTGCATACCCACAGAACATCGATCCGGCACTTTTCTCAATTCTAAGTGAAAACGAAAATGAAAACGAAAATTTGTTCTGACTTCTAAGAAAATTATTACATAGATAAAATCTTATAAAACATATTGGGTCTAGAGAAAAATTTGATATCCTTTTGACATATGTATGGCCATTTCCCGTTATGATTTTGAGTATTTATTTTGTAAAATAAGGATCGAGATTGGGACAGGCAGAGCATAAAAACATGCATATGCTGGGAACGTCCAAGCCCATTTTTTTACAAATTCTTGTCTAGTTGTGTCATTATGATTTACTTTTCCCTACATTTTTATTTTTTTTTCAAAGTTTTTTGTTATATAAAATTTTTGTTAGAGATAAATTTTTTCGGATTCAATTAAAATTTAATCTAAAAATCAATTTAAAAACTTACCCCAAATTCATCAGCTCCCTCATGCGTGGGCTGTCTAAATCTTGTATGGTGTAGAAATCCGGATATTTGGTGCGTAACGTATAGAAACGATCGATCTTGAACTTTGCCTTCTCCAAACTGAATTTGCAACCTCGTAAAAAAGCCAATAAAAACTGATCATCGGTGCGTGCACGTAGATGTGGCTGTTGTCGTATCCAAATTTTTAGTGCCTCTAAATCATTGGCAATACGTTCCGGCACTTCATTCAATTCAGCGATAGCAACTTTTTGTAAATCTTCTGGTAGTGGGCGTATTTTAGGCATCTTTTCGATGTGGTGTTATATTTAGATAGTTGTTCAATAAAGAATCTACAAAATAATCAGCGAGACTGACGGCACCAATATGGCTAATGGAAGAATGTAAACTAAACTGTTGTATATTTGACAATTCGCAAGTTTTGTGGCAATGACAAAATATTATCAAGAATGGAATTATAAGTCTGTTGTATATATTATTACTTATATTATGTAAAACAGTGGTTTTTAAACTTTTCGGGTACTTACCATGCCCTAATTCCTTATAAGCATGGAAGAATTTAAGTGATTTGAGAAAGTTCATTGGAAAAACATTGAAGCGACCTTATACTCCAGCACCTTAAAAGAATCGATAAGGTATTGAAGTTTGTCATCTGCATGCTGTTTGTACCTGATAGCCAAATTTATTTAAAACTGAACATTTAGATTGCATCTCATGCTTTTACATTAGTTATTTTATAGATGAATTTAAAATACTCATAGCTTATGCTCATATGTATAAGTGTAAGTTACTGAGCTAGTTATCCGAGAAGTTGAATTTGATGTCAACAAATTAAGTAAGGGAATGCATAGGGATTATTTTGAAGTTCTGAGTAGCGTAGTAACGTACCTATGTTTTTCTTCTATAGTACGAAACTATCGCAACTGTCTCAGCTTTTTTCGCGTGGGTCGCGCCCCAATTTTTGAATAACACTGCTATACGCGCCGGTATTTTTGTTTTGTTTTTCTTTTTGATAAGATTACTATTGATTTTTTCGATATTTTAAATATTGCGCTCATGTAGATAAGCGATTATTTTTATTACTCTCAGGCTAAGCATGTTCATTATTAATATCTTTGCAAGTTTAATTTAACTAAATAATCAATAAATGGCTCTAATTCCGAAGACCATACCGATAGCTAATTTAATTTGTCAGATTTGGTAATACGCTGATGTTGACTAAGTACTTAAGCGACTATTTGACTGACATACGTTGGCTTAAGTTATTAAAACAAGGCTAATAGAATGATATATGAACTTTCTAGTACATCAACGAACATTTGCCTCCTTCTCCTTTATTTACTAAACCTCAGCGGCACCATGTGGTCGTGAACGAGTCCAATGCACATTTAAAGTTATTTTTCGAACTGATAAATTTCGAAAATGATGCAGACACATTTGAAAGCCATGCGCCAATCTTTAATGCGCAACTGACAGTCGTTGATAGTTCTTTGGGGTCGTCAGAGGATCCACTTGTGTGTTAATATATATATTTTTTTTAATTTTTTTCAAAAGCCCTGTTTTTAAGAAAGAGAAATGGGAAAAGGTATGTACACTAATTGTGAATTATTATATGTAAATATTATTTTTATCATTGACAACCCTAATTCTCCTTGCGTGATCATACGATCTAACTATGCTACCGGCATATGTGAGGATGGATCATTGTATTTTATTGTGCCTTGAATGCAGTAGACATTAATTTTTTATATTGTTTTAGCTCTGTAATTCTATATGTATATTGCCGGCCGAACTAGTTTTTAAGATAAACTAGTTTTTCCTAGGCCAAACTAGTTCATCAGAAGCGTATTAAGATGAACCAGTTTAGCCTGGGATGAACTAGGATTATTATTTACTTTAGCGGCTTTGTTCCCGTTTTATTTTTGAAATTTTTAGTATGTTAGGGTATGTGGGCTATACACTTGGTTCACTATACTATATACAAAACAGGCTTCGCTTACATACCGGCGTTGGATATTCTACAATGAACCGCGGTCAAAGGTTGCCGCGAAGTCGGTGTTGGACATATTGAAGGACGTAAGCCCAGAGTTACAGCCGAAAGCCGCCCACTTACTCTTAAGAAAAGCTAGCTTATCCTAAAAACTTGTTTGGCCGGTAACATATATACAGACATGAGCAAATTTGTATTAAATTTATATTAACTTTGTTCATTTTCTTCTTAAAAATATAAAATTTACAAGAGAGTTTTTTGTCAGAGCTCATACAGTTTTTGAAACAAAACTGCATAATATTACTTTTTCATAAGCACATTAGTAGTATATAGTGAACATAATCCCAAATTTTTAGATAAAAATATTGATTCTTAAAAAAGTTTCGAATTTATTTTCTAAAAAATGCAATTTTTCGAGCATAGCCACTTTAACTTCAAGTAGCACGAAAAGTTTTTGAAAAATATCCCTTATAGTCATTAAATTTGATCAAGTAGAGTCATTTCAACAATTTTTCATAGCTATGAAGTTTAAAATTTAAAATTGGTTTTTTTATGACTTTTTCTCAACGTGGGGTCGTGAAACACCACAATATGCCAGTTTGTTATTAAATTGAAGTGGTGCCGCTAAGGATTAAGCCAATGTTTTCTTACGAAGTTTTTAATACTGACAAGGAACGTGGAATCAGAAAGAGATATAAAAATCGGAAGTTGGGAATCTACTATATCATAGCTTTTAATAAAATCATTATTACTTGGGAAACTCTCGATCGGTTTTCAAAATATACTTATCTTATGAAAGGTAATATAATAAGCTTTGATAATATGGTTCATAAAATATGACTTTTTCATTCTCAATGAAATTTTTTTAAAAAAATCGTTATTTCTTGCAAAAAATATATGATCAAAGTGTGCAAGTTTTTATTAAAATGTGATGTGCCTTCTTTGCCAACCCAATTTTTTAAGGAAAACAAACGAACGTGCTCTAGAAATTTTAGCCACTTGGATAAGAAATATTGTGCTTTTCCTTCAGTACACTGATCAGGTATATCAAAGGAAATCGTTTTTTATCAACTGGTGAAAATAGTGGATGTGACTTTGATCAATCAGTTTAAAAACTTTAATAAGATATTAAAAAAAATCAAGTTTTTAGATATGCCAATCTTACACTTTAAGGCATCACAATATTCTTAAAAATGTGTGTTATCTTTGTGCTTCCAATTTGCAGGTAGAAAGAACCATATTTCCAAATTAAAAACAAATAAAAATTTTATTTGAAATAAACTTTATTCAGGGGCAACTAGATTTCAGAGAGTTCCAAATCTCCAAAATTTATTTGCTTGAAAGGGGGCTGACCATTCAAATAACATGAATTTTTTGACAAAAACTTTGAGTGGGAAGCCAATACTTTCCCAAATGAAAGTAAAATGTTGTTGCCTCTGTTTTTGGTTCTTAACAAATACCATTTTCTATTAAAATCATACTTCTAAATTATTAAGTACCACACATTATAAGTTTAATTTCAATATTAAATATGAACATAGCTTAAATCCAAAATTTCGTAAATGATTTAATCAACATTAATTTTCCTAAAAGAGCCCTCAACACCGAATTCATTGTCATAGTCCACCGTTTTGCCAATTCGTAATTTCTCATCTGTGCCATATTTTTTAATATCCTCACTGAAGAAATCATAGTATTTCATAAACATTTTTTCACTAGTTTTGATTATTGAATCAATTGAGCCATTTTCACCGCCATATTCCTTGGGTAAATATTTTTGCGGTACGTGCTTGTACAAAGCCTCCAAATTATGACCATGCACAAAGAGCTGCAAGAGTTTAAAAAAGTACAAGTTGTTATAGATATGATTTCTAGAAGACTAAAAGTTATCATACCCTTTCTTGCTGCTTGGCGGGCATTAAGGGTTTTAACATATTGAAGACAGCCTCAAAACCAGAAGGCATATTTATAAAATGTGTGGCTTTCTGACGTAATGGCAATGCCTCTTCTTGAAATGCCGACATTTTTTTCATTACTGTTGGTGTCATTTGGAAGAAATGTGATGTTGTTACTGCTGATAAATCCAAAATGTCAATATAACCATTGACTACTGCATGATCATCCTCCATAAAGGTTATTTGTTCCATAGTATTAGCGATACACATTACTTCATCGAAACTGAATTTTGCCGCTGGATAACCACCGGCACGTATGAGCATAATACGTGGTCCATTTTCATTAAGTGGTATGGGCAGGTGGAGTCCGATACTGAATTGGAAAGTTCAATTAATACCATGGTGCTTTGACAATAGCTTAGAGCAAAATTTTCTTTATTCCATAAAAAAAACATAGACTTATCAATTAATTGAAAAAGTCAAGAATTGTAGCAAATTTAGTCTGGCAACAGTAAGCCACCAAATATGGCGGTAATTTTACTGCAAAGTTTGCAGATGTTGAATTTTTAAAAATCATTGTAAGTGGGCCTTGGGACTGGTGCAAACGTTTTCGGGTATGCTAGTACAAGCCGAAAATCCAAGATGCATTTTTCCCTACTTACTTTTTTTTTCAAAGTCTTTTGTCATTGAAAATTTTTGTTGAAGGTAAAGTTCAATAGACATTTAATCTAAAATCATATTAAAATCTTACCCCAAATTCATCAACTCCCTCATGCGTGGGCTGTCTAAGTCTTGTATTGTGTAGAAATCTGGATATTTGGTGCGTAACGTATAGAAATGATCGATCTTGGACTTTGCCTTCTCCAAACTGAATTTACAGCCTCGTAAAAAAGCTAACAAAAACTGATCATCGGTGCGTGCACGTAGATGTGGCTGTTGTTGTATCCAAGTTTTTAATACCTCCAAATCATTGGCAATACGTTCCGGTACTTCATTTAATTCAGCGATAGCAACTTTTTGTAAATCTTCTGGTAGTGGGCGTATATTAGGCATCTTTCCGATGTGGTGATGAAATATCGCTAATTGTAAAACAAAGAATCTACAAAATAATCAGCGAGACTGACAGCACCAATATGGCTTATAGCACAATGTAAACTAAACTGTTGCATATCTAACAATTGGCAAGTTTTGTGGAATTGACAAAATATTATCAAAAATGGATTTATACGTCTATATACATACATATATTATTACTTTAATTATGTAAAACAGTGGGGTTCAAACTTTTTAAAGCTGCGCCCTTTGCTGACATTAAAAAGCTCTCTCCATTCGGGTATTTTTCGGGTATTTTTTGAAAAACCAATTATTCAAATAAAGTAATGAGCAAGAGATATAAATCCAAGCAAACTGGAGGACTTATTTCCTTCATCATGATGCATGTCGCTCTTCTGATGTTACAATATCACTGTTTTAGTCTTTTATATTCTGCATAACTTTAATTTTCTCTTGAAGAATTGTGGCATGTTTTGGATTTAAAGGTAAATGGTACATCCTGGCAATAAAGTTATAGACTTTAAGCAAAAGATGGATATTGGCTACAGTACAATCATTAAGTGACTTGTTTTAAGTGTCGAAAATTTTTTTAGTGATTTTTTATACGTACACTGCAGCAGGCCTGGGTTTCGAGATGAAGCACCTTAAAGGAATCGGTAAGGCATTGAACTTTCATATTCTTTTTCTTGTAAAGGGTGCTGACTGCTTGTGCCTGAGAATCATATTTAGTAATAACTGAACATTAAGAGTTATTCATAGATCATATGTATAAGTTTAATTATTGAGAAGTTGATTTTGATGTCAAGAAATTAATTAAGGGAATGCATACAAAATCAGTTTCTTATCCATGACATTTTCCTAGAAAATATGTATATATGAAATGCTTAAGGAGTATACCTTATATCAAATTGTTGAAGCAAATGGTTACTCAAAGGATTTAATTTGTATTTCTGAGTGGCATAGGAACATAATATACTTTTCTTGCTGTTTCAATTCCGAGAACGTTATTTTGTTATTCATATCGTCAAGGTCACCACTTTTTCAGCCTTTATGTATTGATTTTTGTTTTTCTTTAATATTTAGTACAAAACTATCGGAACTATACTCGATTTTCTTCGCGTGGGTCGCGCCTTAATTTTTGAAAACCACTGACACACGCGCCGGGTTTTTCTTTTTGATAAGATATCGATTGATTTTTTCGATATTTTAAATATTGCGGCCATGTAGATAAGTTATAGTTTTTATTGTATTCTGTTCACAGGTTGAACAAGTTCATTACCAATATAATCTGCACGTTTATTTAACTAAATAATCAATAAATCGCTCTAATTGTGCAATCAGACTGATTGCTAATTCAATCTTTCCGAATTGGTAGTTAACTGATGTTAACTTAAGCGACTGTTTGACTGACATACATACATGGCTTTAAGTATTTAAACATGGCTTATAGATTGATATTTGAACATTCCTACATTCTAACCTCTCACTTTTAAATATGCATTTTAATCATTACATTAAGAAACCACTGCTTATGTCCTTTCAAATGATGTGTTATTCAATGTTGGGTTTTCTTTGTAACTGTTGAACGCTTCAGTGCAATGAAAGATACATCTTCAAACTCGTCCTCGCTGCATTGTTATAAAGTGTGAAAATTCTACAATTGAAACAAATTACACATATTCTGTTTCGTACTCACTGCCGTCAGATATTCTTTGGAAGAAGTAGTTCTGAAAATCAACCTGAATAAAACAAAATGGTTGTCCCTCCACCTAACCAAGTTTAGTATTTAATTGAACACCTTAATAAGTCCTGACGGCGGTGCGAAAGCGAAAGGGTCCTTTGCTCAGCTTCGCAATGTCTTGAAGATACCGATTTTTAAACGATAACGAAGCTCATAATCCTTGAGTCAAACTTGATGCCATTTATTTTATATGGCTGTGGAAGCTGGTTAATCAACAGCACGCAGCTATTGCAAGTGTTCGCTGAATTTTGAAAATTTGGTTATCAAGAACCATTTGCAATGTCGAATTGCTCACCAGATGCTGTCAAGATCCAATTTTGGTTCAAAGCAAACGGCATAAGAAGACATGGATTGGGCTCATATTGCAAAATAGCTATTTCAAGTCTGCCGACAAGCATGGGAGAAGAACTCTCTGGTAGCAGAAAACACTGCCATCCTCAATCAACGTGGAAAAGTTCGCTCGGAAATACGTGAATCGGAGAAATGTTGGAGGGAATTGAATAGTGAGCGTTGGAAGACTTCTCTGGAGGTGCTATGCTTAGTGAGGAGATAAATGAAAAACTACTCTGACGACATTTGCTACGCAAATAACCACATAACAAACTTTGGCAGCGTCATATTAAGACTTTGCAGAGCGGAAAAAGGGACCTTTAAAACTAAACAAAAAAAATACTTCAAATTGCAAAGTAAAAAAGGCCTTTTGTCTCCCTAATAATGCAATAAAAAATATGATTCGTTCATAAAATATTGCAGATTTTCTTCATTGCAAGTAAAAATTTTAATCAGTGGGCTGTATGTTTATTGACGGTGTGACCAAAAAAACAAAACAAAAGGTACGCCTGTTTTGTTTATCACAGAACATTCAAAAACCCAAACAACTCAACCTCTTTACCTTAAAGCAGTGCTGGTTGTGGGCCGCCTTGAGCTTGGGGTCCGGGGCTATAGCTTTATCTTAACTCAGCTATTAGTTCTGATGTTTCCCTATCTTTATATACTCGGTGTTAAAGCTTCAAGCTAAACAGCTAAGTTGGCTGACAGCTGCTGGAGCTAGACTAGACAGCTATTTCGTACTATAATCTATCGAGAAGTTGAGGTTCGGAAATCGACCAAGATATTTATATCTTATGAGTACATTAATTACACAGGCCGACAAAATTTGATCAAAATACATACCCAGAAACCGGACTATATATTTCCGTAGGTTTTCGATGCGCTGATTCCGAATCTGGTCGCAGAATTGCTCTATCACGTCAGGTTTTTGAGATATCCTAACCTAAAAGTGCCAAAAATTACGATTTTTCTCAATTTTGAGGTTAAATAGCTCTAAGGATTTTATTTTTCTTGGAAAACTATGAACGGCATCTTAAAGTACTAGTCTTCCTCTTTCAAATGCCGTTGAGTTTGTTTGAAGATCTTTTTTTTTCTCTGAGATATGGCATTTTGACAAAGATTGACAAAGACACAGACACAGAAACAGTGACAGACATACACAGACAGACACTGACGCAGATAAAAAATGCCATATCTCAGAGAAAAAAAAGATATTCAAACAAACTCAACGGCATTTGAAAGAGGAAGACTAGTACTTTAAGATGCCTTTCATAGTTTTCCTACAAAAATCAAATCCTTAGAGCTATTTAACCTCAAAATTGAGAAAAATCGTCATTTTTGGCACTTTTAGGTTAGGATATATCAAAAACCTGACGTGATGGAGCAATTCTGCGACCAGATTCGGAATCAGCGCATCGAAAACCTACGGAAATATATAATCTGGTTTCTGGGTATAGTTTTTGTCGGCCTGTGTTATTATTAATAGATAATAATTATTAAGGCAGCTTTGAATGGCTCCTTTACTTGACTTAAGGAATTTTAAACGCTAGGTGGCAGAAACTTCCACCGTTGATATCTGAAGCCACCTTCCTGCGAACTATAAATGTTTTGAAAAGTAAAAGTATACAATTTTATCTACTAATTTTGCCTGCTAGCTTTGCGTTGGGAACTTAACTTTTTCCACCATTGAATGTCTTCCATTAAGTTCTGAAATCGTATTTCTTTAAATTTTTTTTCGCCAGTTGAACCTATTTTGATCCTTTGAAGTCTTATAATAATACTTGACTCTTTCTACCGCTTCCAATATATTCCAATAGATTTGCAATAAATTTCAGAAATATTTTTGTATTTTTAATCTAAGTACTTATGTATTTAATCAAATTCAAGTTTCCTAAAGGATCCCTCCGTACCAAAAAAATTATCATAGCACATTGTAATGTCGGTCCTTAACTTTTCGTCAGTGCCATATTTAGCATTATCCTTTAAATAAGCGCTATAATCATTAACTTTAAGCTCCCAATGGGCAATTATATCAGCGACTGTACCATTTTCACCGCCATATTCTACAGGTAAGTATTTTTGAGGAATATGTGCATATAACGATTCCAAATTTGTGCCATGAATAAAGAACTGCAATGAAAGAAATATTATCTTGAGTTTTAAAGCTTTTAGTTTATGATGAATGACAAACCCTTTCTCTTTGTTTCGGCGATAACATAGGTTTCAGCATATTGAATATTGGCTCGATCGCAGCAAAAGTATTAAACATATGATTTCCCTTTGGACGTAATGGTATTGCCTTTTCAGAGAAAACACCATACGCTTTCATAACACGTGGTGTCATTTGTAGAAAATGTGCAAAAGTACCATTTGCTGCATCCATAATTAAGACCATGCCATATATATTGGCATAATCATCCTCCAGCATAATAATATCCTGTATAGTGACCATAAGACGTACAACTTCGGTGAAGTTAAATTTGTCAGGAGAATATATAGCACCACGTACTAAAACAATACGTGGACCATTATCATGCAATGGCGTTGGCAATACCAGATATACACTAGATATTAAACAATTAATTGTTGCTTGAGACTTGAAAATTTATTGTTACTTACCCCAAATGTAGTAATTCTCGAAATCTTACATCGTTTGCATTATAACAACCTAATAATTCCGGGAATTTTGTGCGGAACGTATAATATTGAACGATTTTAGACTTTGCTTTCTCCAGACTATATTTGCAACCACGTAAAAAGGATAACAGAAACTGATCATCTGTGCGTGCATTTAAATGAGGCTGCTGTTGAATCCACGTGCGTAATGCCTCAATATCAGCGGCGATACGTTCGGGTACTTCATTTAGTTCTTCAATAGCTACTTTTTGTAAAATATCATTTATAGGTCGTACTTTGGCCATTTTGTGTTCGCAAGCTTTTGTTGTCTTTTGTAAACTAAAATATACATTTCATTACGACCTTTATTTTTTCGTTCAATTACCATAAATATTTTTGGTAGTCATTTAGTCTCTGACTAATACTTAAGGCCAACGATAAGATAGCTTCAACTATATTATGCGCTATGCACAAATTATTTCTTTATTTATCTAGATAACATAAAGTTTAGTTGTACATAGATAAATGAGTTCGATACATAAACGTTAATTTAAAACATAACCCAGTAGACGATGGAGTAGGAAAGAGATATTCTACTTAGTGGGTAGAAATATATAGTCACAGTTTTTCATCGTGGAAAGCTTCTTCAAAGTAAGTTTAAAAACTTTTTAAGCTAATGGTAAACTATACTACATATCGAAGCCACTTTAATTTATGACTATGCCAACAAAAGCCTCAAATAATGCTTAAAAAGCAATACCTAACAGATCACGATGATGACAAATGTTCACTTTTAATGAAACTAACGTATGGCTCTGGAATAGAACACTCGGCATATTATTTTCCAAAATTCGACGTTGCTTGTCAACATAATTTCCATCTAAGTAAATACAAGCGGTCCAACTTTTCGATACCATTTTTAAAGTACGATTGATCTTTGACCTTAAATACGCATCAGTTTCGGCAATAACTTTCTCATCAGAGCTATATGTCGTCCGGAAGCATCTTTTGGAGATCTGCAAAGTGCCAATGTTGCTGAAGGCGAGATTTGGCGAATATGGTCCACTCAAAAAATTCTTTTTAATCCGCTTAAAAATGCCAAACCACTGCTCGGAATCATCGATTCGTTGTTGTTTTTCTCAAACCCAAATGTTCATGTAAAGTAGTAAACGCACTGCCTTCGCGTGTCTGCAAGACCTCTGCTATCTCCTTTAACTTCAATTATCAGTCGTCCAAATCGGTTTTTACGGACTTTAACAAAGTTTGAATAATGCTTATCAAGTCATATTTGCCTCATCCTTTTTTTTCCGATCAAATAGCAGTGTTCAATCATGACATGATTTTCTCTTTTATACCCTACATAGAGGGTATATTCACTTTGTCATTCCGTTTGTAACGCATAGAAGGGGGCGTGACAGGTATGGAAAAGTATATAAATTCTTGATCAACGTCACCACCTGAGTCGATATAGCTATGTCCGTCTGTCTGTCTGTCTGTGTGTCTGTGTGTCTGTCTGTTGAAAGCAGGTTTACGAGAAAACTAAGCAAGTTAACTCAATGAAATTTGGCACACAGCTCACATCTTCTTGCAAGCTGCTAGCATATAAAAATTGGCGAAATCGGTTAAACGGCCACGCCTTCTGCCCATACCCTATGTAAATATACCCAAGTCCATTTTGAAAAAAAAATGTTGCGATTTTGATGAAATTTGGTGATTTGTTGAAGATGAGAACAAAATTAAGATTAGGCTAGGTTTGAAGTTTGCAAAAGCTCTTAAAAGGGCGTGGCACAGCCCTAAATTTTAACATTTATAACGCTATAGCTCGTAAAGCGTGCAAGATATTGTGATGAAATTTGGTACACGAATACAGATCTTAGAAATCTTGAATTGCGCATAAAGTGGGCTGAATTGCAAAAGAGGGCGTGGAAATTTTTAGCAATTGAAAATTTGAATTTCGTATAACTCCAAATTGGCACATACGATTTTAAAAATTTTACGGATGATACCACTGAAAGTAGTCATCAATACGAATTTATTCAATATTCTGGAAAATTTTGTTGAAGGGCGTGGCACAGCCTACAATATTTATAAACGTTATGAAAAGAGAACTAACAACGCAATCGCTATAAAATTTAATATGTCAGATATACTCGCTAAAAGATGTCTTCTTGCAAAATTTTGGTACAATGGTGCCGGTAGGTGTGGCACCTCCCATATAAGCAAAATACGTTTAATGCTATGGATAGTGTGTTATGAGAGTAATCTTCATAAAATTTTGTGTGGAGGTGCCGGTTACTAGAAACTTTGAAATTCAATGAAACTTGACAAGATTGCATCAGTGGGCGTGGCACCTTCCTCATTAACATAAAGTTGTAAGTGCTATTTTAAGTGAACTATTGGTGCAATTGATCTGAAATTTGATGTAAGTGGTTTACTGGGCATTAGGTACATATGAATCAAAAGTTTTTGAAATAGCAATAGTGGGCGTTTCACCTCCCATACAATTAAGATATCTTAAGTGGCATAACTATCGAAATAAATGAGCAATCATACTGAAATTTGGTGTAAGATGTTTTCTTATGGAAGGCTATTTTTGGATTAAAATCTGACTGAATTGTACCAGTGGGTGTGCCACCGCCCTAAATTTTAAGAATAATTATGGCACATATCGCAAACTATACAAGCTATTGTGCTAAAATTTGGTTTGAGCATGTCAATCACGAATGTCATTTATTGAAACAAAAGTGGGCGGAATTGAAGAAGTGGGCGTGATTTTTTTCAACATTTCCCATATTATTTTGACTTTTTCAGTTTTTTCCAACACTTTTCAACGTTTTTGAACCTTTTTACATTATTTTCGACTTATTCAACCTCTTCAACATTTCTTTAACATTTATTTAAAAAGTACTTTCAATACAGTGTAGGGTGTATGTGAGTTTCGGCCTGGCCGAAGATAACACTTTTACTAGTTTTTTTTTTCCATGGCATCAAAAAACATGTAATTTGAATATTTGCGATCCGATTTTCATGATATTTTTACACGCACCTCCTGAAAGTTTATACTACTGAGTCGTGCAATGGGTTTTATAAAAATGGAGCCACTATATGCCAGTCCGGAAACTTTTTAACATGTCTTTTAGGAAAAAAGTATATTACCGAATATATACTACTTATATAGTATGCAAAATAAGTAAATGTTTGTTTATGGTGTCGTAGTTGAACCTTGGCAATGATTTTAAATGATAGATCTTGGACCTATGATTGATCGCCTATCCAGTATACCACATACAAAATAAGTCTTATAAACATCTGGACAAATTTACGCACATTCCAAATTGAACATTCACTTACTCATTGACTCAAACAGGAGGTAACTAGAGACTATCCAGAATGACTGGTAGAATGACTCGCAAATGAGTCTGCGAATGTCGTCTCTCGAGGCATTTAAAGAAGGTGGCCACTGTCACAAACCATCTACGAATGATGCGCACAACTTAAGGATCTAGTAGAGGGATCGTATTAACGATCACTACAATAAAATAAGAGGATAGAAGAAAAAGGAATCTGCATAGGCGATATATGCTTTAAGAAAGTCCCAGATCGAGAAAAGGTGTACGAGGTTTTAAAAAGAAGAAAAAACTGGTTGCTGCAAACAAGTGAGGAACAAGAGCCCTAACTCAGGGAAAGTAAAGTTTGAAGATTAAGCTCTACTACATAAATTCCAAAATTCTATTAGAAGCGTAGGGTCTGACATTTGTTTTGGTTTGATAACCATAATAAGCTCGAAAGAAATGTGTAATTTGTCTCATAGTTCGGTGGACTGCTACCTTTTATATATATACGATAATAGAAAATTTGATCCTTAGGGATTCGTACAGCCCACGAGCAAAGTATTACAAGATGATTTATTTTGCTGATTTTACTTTTGGTCAGTCACTGCCTCGGCTTACTAGAGTCCATGGATTCTTTAGTTTCGATTCTTCTTTTCTAAAAAGTTTCTCTTGCTGGCTTAGATAGACGCTAATCATGGATCAGAAGATGACCAGAAAACCACCCACTTTGCGTCCTATGCTTCCTGGATCTCAGGCAAGATAATTTTCTGTATTTGGTGACATTAAAACTAGTAATTATATGTATACTTATATATATGCACATAGCTGTTTATTTTATTTTATAAAAAAGGAATAGTTAAGTAAATATAAGCACCATACTGTTTACATTATGCTATCTTATATTAAGTTTGCTTAGAATGTAATATTGTGCCTAATCCACTTCAAGCTTTCTAAATGAACCCTCCGTACCGAATAAGTTGTCAAAATCCATAGGCTTGCCAAGTCTTAATTTTTCATTTGTGCCATAATTTATGTCCTCCTTAAAATATTCGCTATACTCATCTAATTTATGCTCCCAATCCGCTATAATATCAGGAATTGAACCATTTTCACCGCCATATTCTACAGGTAAGTATTTTTTCGGTATACTTTTGTATAAAGCTTCCCAGTTTGTGCCATGAACATAGAACTAAAATGAGGATTCATACGTTTAGGTATTTGTATACTACTAGCCAAATATAATTTACCCTTTCTTGCTGTTTCTTCGACATCATCGGCTTGAACAAGTTAAACAATGGTTCCAGTGCGGCTAAAGTGTTGATCATATGATTTGCCTTTGGACGTAGAGGTATTGCTTCCTCGGAGAACACAGTATATGTTTTCATAAGCTTCGGTGTCATTTGCAGAAAATGAGCTAAAGTTGCACGTTCTGAATCCATTATAAAAACAACACCATTGATAATAGCATAATCATCCTCTCGTATAATGATATCTTGTATAGCAGCCATAGAATGTCCAACATCAGTGACGACATATTTTTCAGCAGGATAAATACCAGTACGCATTAAAATTATGCGTGGACCATTGCCATGTAATGGCGTTGGCAGTACAGTGTATACACTAAGGATAAAAGTTTTCAATATTACTTAAACTTCATGTAATTCAACTCACCCCAAATGAAATATTTCGCGAAATTTGGCATCGTTTACATCATAAGCGGTAAAATATTCGGGATATTTCGTACGCAGCGTATAGTATTTGTCAATTTTTGATTTCGCCTTTTCCAAACTGAATTTGCAACCGCGTAAAAAGGATAACAAAAATTGATCATCGGTGCGAGCGTTTAAATGTGGCTGTTGTTGTATCCACGTGCGTAATGCTTCAATATCAGCGGGTATACGTTCTGGTACTTCATTTAATTCTTCAATAGCCACTTTTTGTAAAAAATCGTTAATATGTCGCACCTTAGCCATTTTTTAAGGTCTTAAGGCTTTTGTTATCGGTCGCAAACTAAATACCGATATAAAGTTAAAATAGGCATTCCACTCCTAGCTATATAGTTTAGTTTTTATTGAAATTGTTACATACATATATTGATTAGATAAATTTGGTTATATTATGCTTTCTCATATTCAGTGTTTGTTTGGCAAGATAAGAAAAAGTTGTTTTTTTATGAATTAAATAAACTTTGAAACTTGGTAGTAATTTTTGTGTTCAATCCAGTGGCGGATCAAGTCTAGAGAAGGCCCTTAGCTCTAAAAATGTTTAGGCTCTTAAGCTCAAATTAGAAATTGCAAGAAACTCTTATATATATTATTATATAATTTTTTCTTCTCTTTAAAACAGAAAATGATATTTTTCCGGACGCATTAGATAACGAAGTGTTAAAAAAGTCTTCAAAAATATTTCAATATTCCTAAATGTGAATGATATTTTATTAGCGGTGCAATGGATGTGATGTTTAGCGACACCAGATCACGCTGCAAATCTAAAATGTCTGGATTGTCCGGTGTGGTTTTTATGGTGTCCTCATTTACTTTAAGAAATGTTACAATACATTTATCAAAGTGCAAACACCAATGTCAATATTGTGCATATCTTTTTACTTTCTTAACGCTTTCTTTCATTCTTCTGTAGACAATTTCTAATCAAAAAATATACGAAAATGATCTTGAACAACTTCATACCTCATTGATCTTTGAGATAGATGCATTTTTTGTCATTTGCGCGGTTTCCCATTGGCCTCATCTTCGGGAACAAAAAACGTGAATCGAGGAAATGTTGGAGATAATTGAAGGCACTCATTAGAAATCGTGCACGTTGGAAGGGCTGTGCGGAGGCCCTATGCTCCATGAGGAGATAAAGGACACAGGAATACAAATTTGTTTTTAGTTTTTTTCCATCACAGATCCTGTTACATTCAAATTCACGTTGTTTTGATGTTTTATTTAATGTGATGAAGCACTGAATATTAACGTACTTACTTGAGACTCACCAAGCGTCTGACGCAGTTTGGGCACGTTACTGGTCAGCGTAGAAGCTCCGGTTAATGACTGTCTAAGCTCTCGAGGAGTGACCTGTAATAATTCGATTCCAGTGATCCCAAAGGGCAACTAGCGTCTGGCTCACAATGGGCAGCTGTGCAGTTAAACACAAGTCACCTTGTAAAACTGAGCTCGTCAAATTAAAAATTTATTGGTACCCACATCAAGTGTTGTTAAACAGCCTAAAGTGATCCTTTTCTTCTATGTCTAATTAGGCTGTCATGAAATTATTGTCGGCACCAGTTGGGCGGATGAATATGCTTTTTGTTTTATTTTATATTACAAAACTAAAAAATCATTTGCATCTTACAAATTTCATAGCTTAATGCGAACCATAATTCTATCCAACGAGCACTTTACTAAAACAAAAAATCGTTTTTTTTCGTGTATTAGTATATACTTATGTACATATACAATTCCCAGTCATTTATTTTATTATAAAAAAAGAGTTGCCAAGTGACTACAAACACCATACCGCTTATATTATAATACCTTATATTAAGTTTGCTAATCCACTTCAAGCTTTCTAAATGAACCTTCCGTACCGAATAAACTGTCAAAATCGATGGGCTTGCCAGGTCTTAATCTTTCGTTTGTGCCATAATTTGTGTCCTCTCTGAAGTGTTCGCTGTACTCATCTAATTTTCGCTCCCAATCCGCTATAATATCAGGAATTGATCCATTTTCACCGCCATATTCCACTGGTAAGTATTTTTTCGGTATACTTTTGTATAAAGCTTCCCAGTTTGTGCCATGAACATAGAACTAAAATGAGGATTCATACGTTTAGGTATTTGTATACTACTAGCCAAATATAATTTACCCTTTCTTGCTGTTTCTTCGACATCATCGGCTTGAACAAGTTAAACAATGGTTCCAGTGCGGCTAAAGTGTTGATCATATGATTTGCTTTTGGACGTAGAGGTATTGCTTCCTCGGAGAACACAGTATATGTTTTCATAAGCTTAGGTGTCATTTGCAGAAAATGAGCTAAAGTTGCATGTTCTGAATCCATTATAAAAACAACACCATTGATAATAGCATAATCATCCTCTCGTATAATGATATCTTGTATAGCAGCCATAGAGCGTCCAATTTCAGGAAAGTCATATTTCTCAGCAGGATAGATACCACCACGCATTAAAATTATACGTGGACCATTGTCATGTAATGGCGTTGGCAATACAAGGTATACTCTAAAGTTGAGAGTTTTCAAAAATTACATTTGTATAATACAATTCAAAATAAATCAACTCACCCCAAGTGAAATATTTCACGATATTTAGCATCGTCTACATCATAAGAGGTAAAATATTCGGGATATTTCGTACGCAGCGTATAGTATTTGTCAATTTTTGATTTCGCTTTTTCCAAACTGAATTTGCAACCGCGTAAAAAGGATAACAAAAATTGATCATCGGTGCGAGCGTTTAAATGTGGCTGTTGTTGTAGCCACGTGCGTAATGCTTCAATATCAGCGGGTATACGTTCTGGTACTTCATTTAATTCTTCAATAGCCACTTTTTGTAAAAAATCGTTAATAGGTCGCACCTTAGCCATTTTTTAAGGTCTTAAGGCTTTTGTTATCGGTTGCAAACTAAGTTAAGTTGAAATTGCGATCAATGCTATAGGATTTCGTTTTTATTGAAATTGATTAAGCTTATAATAAAATAGTGCTTGTATATTGATTAGATAAATTTGGTTATATTACGCTGCATATTCAGTATTTGTTTGGCCAGATATGAAAAGGTTGATTTTTTTATGAACAAAATAAACTTTGAAATTTCGCACTTCTTCTCGATTGTACCTAGTGGCTTATGAAATTTCTGAATTCTATAACATAATTATTTATGCCTATTATATCCCAGTAAGAATAGCAGACTAAGATCAATTTAGGGAACTACCCTATGTATATTCTGAAAACCAAATTAAATCCAATAGGCAGAAAAAAATCAATCACGCTTGAAACTGCTCAGATCAAAGCAATTGCTGAGCCTCAAAAGGAATTATAATCGAGTCGACATATGATGCCTAATTCGACACTGTTTGATTAATAAGCCCTTTTTTAATATAGGACATAACTGAGCATCGCAGGATGTGTAGCGAGGATATTTATAAAGCAATATCCAAACTTTGTCAAATATTATCTTTTATAGCTGAGGAAGTTTCTCATTAAGATCCAAAGATGGTAGATTTTTTAATATTGAACTGAAACCTTAGGTGTCTTTTTAATCTACGTTGAAATACCACTGAACATCATAAGACTGCTTTAGTATGGTGACTACCTTTTAGATGATGATCTCTTGCTTATGGTTTATGTGCAGGCATTATCGGACCGTATTTTTAAAAAAAATACGGATGGAGCCCGTGTTACGGTCAGTGGTGCTCGCTACAGAGCAATAATCAATGAATTTTTGTTGCCGAAAATTCAGAATATCCAAAAATTCAGGACAGCCGACCTCTGGTTTCAACAAGATGACGCAACATGCCATACAGCTGGAGAAATAAACGCTTTATTGAGGGAAACGTTCGATGAAAACATCATCTCAAGAAATGGTCCTGTTAACTGGCCACCAAGATCAAGTGATTTGACATCATTCGATTACTTTCTTAAATCACTTATTTTTGTCGACAGACCCGAAACTATGGAGCATTTAAGAACTAGTCGTGGGCAACATTTTTAAACATTGGGTTGTAGGAACCGAAATATCATTCCAAATAAAGATTTGCTTCAATACATTGATTTTTATGTATTTTATTTAGAAAACAAAGTAGGAAGTTCTTATTGGACCACCCTATATGATCTCATTTAATATAATGTCAGTAAGACGGAAGCGCGCTATGGAAGATACACTATAAATGACTTTCATTTTAAAATAAATGCATTTGTTACTACCTGGCACATCACGTTCGATTTGATAATATTTCCGAAAAATACCAAAGTCATTGTACTTTTGGCTATCTTATCGAAAAAAAAGATATTATAATTTTATGTTTATTCATAAAATTTTGAATTTCATAAGACTAGAAAACGTATTCACACAACGTTTATGAAGTCAAAAAACTTAAGAAAAACTTGCGAATTTATAAATATTATTTTGGAATACAATAGCTCATATTTTATATATATTTTATAATGGAGCATTACAAGTCAAAATGAAAGGTGGACTTTGAAGTCTTCGATTTCACAGATTTTTATGTGCGTGGGTTATATTTTACTAATTGATAAAAAGTAGTAAGTCTTTTCATTATAAACTCAACCGTTGTTTCAAAACTTATGAAAAAATAGTGAATTTATTTTAAAATATATTGAATCTCTATAAATATCAGCTAAATCAAAAAACTTGTTGAAACATAAAACATTAGGAATTAGTTGGTAACTCAAAAACAAAAATGCTTAACTTCTTATCTCGCTTGGAGCATTTGCTATATTGAATGTGTCAAATCTAAAATAGGACCTGAATACGCTCTATTTTTTTCAGAAATTTTCAACAGAAATAATATTTTAGGAGTAAAGTGATTATATAAAACATTTTTGATTTAGAATTACCTCCTGCATCAGATATGTCCAAATGATCACCCCAAATTATGAAGGTTTTATATAGCACGATTTATTTTAATTTCCCCAGGCAAATATCTCGAGAACCAAGTAAGATACTGATTAATATTAAGGCAAATTTTTAAGGGGTCAAATAGCAATGACCTTACCTTTGACTTTGGAAGCAATTTTCAAGGTCGATTTGAGGCCAAGAAATGATAAAGTGGGCTATCAAAAGTTGGACCCAAAGATCAACTTGCAATATAACGAGACAAATCTGGCCGAAATGGGACGCTAAGCGTTCCTTAATACTGATATCCCGCAGACATAGTTTCTCGTCAGTTGTTGCAGTCATAACTGGCCACTGCCTCACAGGTAGATATGCGGAGAGATTAAGTTTCCGGTCTTTTGACTTCTGTAGCAGCTGTAGGGATGTGAAGGAGGAGGAAAATATTGAACAATTTCCTTGCTCTTGGCTCGCACTTGCTAGAAAACACCACAAAACACTTTTATTTGATGACATGGATGGCCTTAGACATGTTAGTATAGGTCAGGTATTTACTTTTATTACAAAATCTGTTTGGTTCAATGAGAGGGTGTAGACAGACACGCTGTGGTACCATAATGGATCACATTTCTTTTATGTAAGTGTGTCAGTTCGTAACTGACGTCAAATCTTACCTAAACTGACCTAGTTGCAATGTGCCACAAATGGCACATATTTCGAGTTTTGCCCACCGTTCTGCAGCCATTGGCAAATTGCGAATTTGAATTAAGCTCGATAAAACCACCAGATATTTAAGAGGATTAGAAATCAAAGGCTCCAATGTCCAGTTCCCTTCATTTTGACTTGTAATGCACCATACATTTAATATATACTTAAAACACCATAATATGGCTAAAAGTAATCTAATCGAAGCATTTGTATTTATTGCGAGATAAAGTTTATAAAATACGCGCATATTCGCACAAGCTAATCCAATCAAAAGAAATTTTCCTAAAAAACTGAGTTTTAGTTTGTAAATAACGCTAGAGGCCAACAGGTGTATAACAACATGGCTAAGGTACGTCCCGTTAATGAACATTTGCAAAAAGCTGCAATCGAACAGTTAAATGAGGTACCAGAACGTATACCTGCTGATATTGAGGCACTACGCACATGGATACAACAAGAACCTTACCTCAACGCACGTACCGATGACCAATTTCTGTTGACCTTTTTACGCGGTTGCAAATTCAGTTTAGAAAAGGCGAAAACAAAAATTGATAAATACTACACAATGCGTACAAAATATCCAGATTTCTTTAATTTCACTGATGTCCATGATGCTAAGTTTCGGGAAATCCTGCATTTAGGGTAAGTATTTAGTATTTGAAGGTGGAAAAAGCAGTAATCAATTTACTTTCTTTTCAAGTGTTTACAATATATTACCTACACCGCTACATGAGAATGGTCCACGTATAATGATAATGCGCATGGGTAGTTATCCAGCTGATAAATATACCATAACAGAGGTTTCAAATGTGATGTTTGTAATGCAAGAGATCCTGATGTTAGAGGATGATTACGCTGCTATTAATGGTGTTGTTTTTATTATGGATTTAGCTAAAGCAGGGGCTGCACATTTTTTTCTTGTATCACCAAGTCTCATGAAAAAAATGACAGTATTCTCGGAAGACGCAATACCATTGCGTCCAAAGCAATCGCATTTCTTTAATACCTTCAAGGCCTTTGAACCCATATTTAATATGTTCAAGCCTATGTTATCGCAGAAAATGCGTAATAGGGTATGTTTTCAAATCGGTACATTATATATTTGACGTATTCTATTTATTTTACATTTTAGTTATTCGTACATGGTTCTAGTTTGGAGTCGTTACATAAACATATCCCTAAGAAATATTTACCCGAAGAATATGGTGGTGAAAATGGTACAATTGCGGATATTGTCGCAGATTGGGAAAGTCGTATTGATGCATATAGCGAACATTTCAAGGAGAATGCTAATTATGTTACCAATGAAAAACTGAGACCTGGCAAACCCATTGATTTTGAAAGCATATTCGGAACGGATGGTTCTTTCAGAAAGTTGGAGGTAGACTAGTTATGTAAAACTAAAATCGTTGTGACGACTATATGTGTAGGTTAATGGATGTTAATACAGTTCTTCTTACTATAAATCTAGGTACATATGATATCATTAGTCAGTTTTGGTTTGTTATACGCAATATCTAGTTAAAAATGGTGAATAAAAATAAAGAAGTGTTGACTCAAAAACCGAGAGAGCTATTCTAACCTTAAAAGGGCAGAAATCTTAATTTGATTCAGTTTCCATTTACTTTAAAGTCCAACATCTTAATGAAGCCTAAATTTTTCAATGCTGAATCTAAATAGTTAATGAAGAAGCGTACTTCGAGAGAAGGTCTGTGGTTGAGCCACTGTTGAGTTACACTTTCTGAGCATATCGGCTGCTATATTATCTGGCCCAGAGGCTTTATTCACATTGAAATTTACAAGGACTCTACTACTCTCTTATTCTTCATCTCATGCGGAAGTTACAACCAAAAATGGATCAAAAAGTTTGCATAGCTGCTTGTTCGTAATATTTAGGAAAACAACAATTACGTTGTGATGCCTCAGTCTCCGTATTCGCCGGATATAGCTCCCTGCAAAGTCTTTCTATTCCCGAGACTGAAGAGAATCATGAAAGGACATGATTTTGCAACGATTGATGAGATAAAAACACAATCGCTAAATGACCGAAATGTGGGTTCCTAAAGTGCTTTCAAGATTGGAAAAGCGGTGGTACAAATGTATTATATCTGCGGCGGATTACTTTGAAGGGAACAAAATTGATGTTGATGAACAAGTCAAGATTCTTTAACAAAAACGAAAATACACGTTATTTTTTAATGAAACCTCGTGCACAATATAGTACTTAATATGTAGTGGAGTACTCGACTTACGCTAATTATTTTCAGCCGTAAGTCTTCAGAGCTATTAGTCCTACGGGAAATTTGTCTTAGACATTTTTTTGTGTAAAATTAACAACAAATTCTATGCAGCTAAAGTTGACGTATTGATGAAAACTTTCTGCATGTTACTTTTAATGCTAAGCTAAAGGTCTATGCAAAAACTCAGTTTTCCCAAAATTATTCCGCAGTATACCCTTTTTGAATATTAATCTTTCTGAGCTTTAAATAGAAAATAGGAAAATCGATATTTTTGGTTCTATATAGCGGCTTCTTTCTTCAGCTTTTGAGAGTAAAGTGTATTTTCACTCCATTTGGGTTATACCGAAAAATTCAGTCTCGTGCACGATGATACATCTAAATAGTTTCTGGTATTTTACATGCAATGTGTAGCATTTATCAATTTTAGATTTGGGTTTTATCAAACTAAATTTGTTATCAAGTAAAAAGGTCGATAGAACATAATTGTTGTTATATTTAGGCACGCAATGTTTCGATGTCACTGACCACACGTTTTGGCACCTTATCTAAATTTTCAATAGAATTTTTTTCACAAAGTCATTAATGTGTAGTACTTTGGCCATGTCAAATACAAACTATAATACTTGCTTAATTTTTTTTTTAAGTATAAGAGCTTTTCTCATTCACAAACTCCGCTCATTTTTTACTTAATTTTTGTTTTTGATAAAAAAATGGAAACTTCTCAAACTGCATAAACGTAAACATTTTTGATAAGATAAATTCGATTTTTAAATAAAGTTATACATAGTATACTTTATGATAAGCTATAGTAGACTCGTAAAATGTTTTTATTCATCGATCTCTGTTTTCAAATTCAATTAAGTCGTATTTTGTTAATATAACTTTTTATAATTTGATTAAAAGTGCAGTCTAATTGGGGTATCATTCTCGATACCATTTTATTACAGTAATAACATTTGATATGATATGAATTGATAGAAAACGTATTAAAGTTTCTATAAATTTATTTATGATCTATATTTTGCCATGATATTGAGTTGTAAAAATTTATTTTGTACCCACACTATAACTGTCTATATCAGCTATATCCTGCTGAAGCATTTTTTCACCCAATATAATAACGTTTGAAATGAGAATAAAAGATTAATGAACTTACTCATCCAGTGAGAGTGATTTCAATTCTCTCTAATATTTTCTCGATTCACGAATATATTTGCCTAACAATTCCTACCAAGATGGGTTCCATTTCCGTCCCTCAGAAAACATGGTGTCGGCTCCTATGAGCTCGATGCCCGGGGCTTTAGCCCTTATAGCTTTACCTTAATCCAGCGCTGAACTGCTTCCTTCAAAATTCATTTTATCTAGAATACATGAAAGTTTTTCTGAAAGAGCCCGGAACACACTTTGGAACGTGACTAATTATGCTGCCCAAATGTGTGTAACTATTCATTTCTTTAATACTGGATTCACCCATGTTAGTCACTTGTTGCACGGATGAAGATTAGTGTGGGTCTAATGAAAATAGTTTTATTTTTGAATGCTAAAACTTTTAAACAAAACGATTATAGTCGTAGTGATTTTAAAAAATAAAAAAATATAATATATATAAATAATAAATCTACGCGTGTGCGTTCAATATTGGATTAATTTCAGCTGAAATTCTTAGTTGTGCTCTAAATATGTAATGCTTGAATTCACAAGAAGGAAAGCGAGTACAGCAAGTACACCGGAGCCCTGAATTGCGTCGATTCTATTTGCCTCGTTTCGATTTTCGTCGTAACATACGATTGGACTTTGAAAATCTCATGTGAAGAATTTTTCAATTTGAAATATATAGAAGAAAACGTATATATATGACTTTTTTTGTAAAAATATATATACTTCAATTTTTGACCCAATCAATAAATATCTGCACTTATACAGAAATAAAAAGTGATTCGATTTGTTTGCGTTGCATTTTCCCCGGTCGCTATATTAACGACGGAAATTGGGGATCCAGAGTATTTGAAATAGTAGAATGTTCAATCGATTCTTACACATACGAGTCCAGGTCTACTGAATTTTTTTTTTGAGTAAATGACTACAGGTTAATCAGTCACGCTGTAATCGACCTCCGTTAAAAAAAAATTCAGTTTTAAATTTTTCATAATTTTTTAGTCAACATTTAGTTTTCTGAATGAACCCTCCAATCCAAAAATATTATCATAATCCACAGGTTTGCCAGGTCTCAAACTCTCGTCAGTACCGTAGTTTTCATTCTCTTTGAAATGAGTACGAAAGGCAATAAAGCGCTGCTCCCAATCCTTAATAATCTCATCAAAGGTACCATTTTCACCGCCATATTCTTTGGGTAAATATTTTTTAGGAACTTGCTCATGCAAAAGTTCAAATTTATTTCCATGCACATATAACTAAAAAGGGAAAAAGTTAATAAAAAATAATTTCGAAAAAAAAAAATTAATTTAAACTCACTCTGTTTTGTTGCTTTTGTGACAACATTGGCTTTATCATATTGAAGACAGTTTCAAAACCATAGGGTGTATTAACAAAATGATTTGCTTTGGGACGCAGCGGTATGGCCTCCTCTGTCCAAACGGTCATTTTTTTTGAGATTGAGGGTGTCATTTGGAGCATATGTCCAGCGGTGACATTAGCCAAATCCATAATGTGCACAACACCATTGATAATTGCATAGTCATCATCTATAATTGTTATCTCTTGCATAAGTTGAGCCACCTTCATGACATCATTTATGCTATATTTGTCGGCGGGACAAACACCTTGGCGCATAATACCAATACGTGGTCCATTATCATGTAACGGAGTGGGCAAATAGATGATGGGACTGTAGTGTTTAAAGTAAATTAAAACAAAAAAAAGTTTTATATAATAAAAGTAACTGACCCTAAGCGCATAACTTCCATTATTTTATCCTCATTTTCGAAACCGGCTGAAAAAATTTCCGGAAATTTGGTACGTAAACTGTAAAATTTATCAATTTTGGATTTGGCACGTTCCAGACTGAATTTGCAACCGCGTAAGAAGCCTAACAAAAATTGATCGTCGGTGCGCGCACGCAAATGTGGCTGTTGGCTAATCCATGTTTTTAGCGCTTGAATGTCATCTGCAACACGTTCGGGCACCTCATTTAACTCAGCAATAGCAGTCTTCTGTAATTCAGCTGAAAGTGGACGCACGTTTGTGGTTACCATTATTGGTTTTAAATAGTTGAACGTTCGATTATGTTTGGGCTCCGTTACTGTTGCTCTCACTACAAAGTTAGAAATTTGACTAACCAGATTGTTGATGGATAATAATGTTGAAACTCTTTAAATTTAAGGCATGGTGATAAGATAAGTTTCGTACAATAAAAATCGATTTATTTTGTTGTAGTGTACTACAATTATTTGAGCTGATAGGACAACTTTATAATGTATTTCCATTATGTGGTTTTAACGAATAGCCCTGTTGGAAAGTAGTTGAGCTCGGGAGTAATTGTGTAGCAATCTTAAGCAGTGCTTCACCGGTAGGAGAACGATACGATATTTCAAAAATTTTCGTATCGTCCTCGTAGTGGCGCTAAGTCTATCGTCTCGTACTCGTTCTCGTACGAAAAATTTTTAATCTGCATCGTTATCATCTCGTCCTCGTCTCGTTATTGCCGAAAATTCTCGTTCACATTTTTATATATATAGCTAGCTGATCCAGCGGCTTTACCGCGCACTAACCCTTGTATAACCATGTCTTTACTGCAGACAATTGGGTTCATTTACGAAATTTCACAATTTGGCATATGATCCATGGATAGCAACGTAATGGTTTTTATTGAATGGGAGGAGTTATGACCCATAAGAAAACCCTATTTACCTTTAGCGAGTTACAAAGCACAAGCAATTTTCATTTACGTATCAGGTTTCACAAGTGTCGCTGCGATAAATGCCAAGATCTGGCGTTTTAAGTAGTTTTATAAAGTTGCCACGCCCATTTGTCCAATCTCGCTCAGATTTTGACAATACACATCATAGCGCCGAATTGCAAAACGCCTGCTGCCATAGGTGCCAATATATCGCGTTTTAAGTGTTTTTGTATCATGGAAGTTCTGGTTGAATTTCGTTCTCGGTGACAATTTAGTGCCTATCGTACGATAAGCATTACATTATCGCCGAGAATGAGATCTCGTTCTCGTCTTCGGTCCTACGAGAAATAATTTTTTTGATATCGTCTCGTTATCGTTCTCGTTTATCGATTCTCGTTGAAGCACTAATCTAAGGAGATTTATGGAGTGGGGGGTACTCTTGTTTGGTCTAATATTTCCTTGTACGTTTTAAACGAATATCGTATAATCGGCTCTTACGAGGTATGAAATATTTTGAGCTGTCTATCTTATTTTAAAACTATCTGTCTCCATAACTTTGTACGCGTAACCTGTTTCGTGCTGCTATCTCATCAGCACTTTTTAATATTTATTTTATTGAGTTTTTGTTTTGCTCTCTTTGAACTCTTCCCTTAAATAACAAAAACAAAAAAATATTTATCTTAAACTTTATATTTAGAGAGATCCTGCATAATAATGAGTATAGAATTATAAAGTTTATCTAGTTTTTATAACGACACATTCTCTTTTAAGCTTTTGGTAAAATTTTTTAACGAAGTTAAACTGTTTTATTCTAAGTATTTTAGTCTACATTCATTTTTCTAAATGAACCTTCTACCCCAATAAGATTGTCATAATCAAAAGATTGTTCAGCTCGCTGGGACTCATCAGTACCAAATTTTACGTTTTCTTCAAAATGTCGACGATAAGAAATAAAACGTTGTTCCCATTCTTTTGCGACCTCTGCGAGGCTACCATTTTCACCACCATATTCTTTGGGTAAATATTTTTGCGGTATATGCGTATATAGCTTCTCCAATTTGTCACCATGCACGTATAACTGAAATTGAGATATAAGGTATTTTTCATAAGCTTTATGATGGTTTATTTATTTTGAATTTTGGAAAAAATATCGAAATCTAAACAGTGTATTTCAACTTTAAATTTAGTGCATTCGCGAAGACTTCATCACTGTCATCACTGTTTAAAGCGACCTATTAATTGTTTCCATTCGGTTTTAGCTTAAAACTCGATTACATATATCTATATATATTATAAAGTATTATTAAGGGTATATTTTTGTTTTATTTGAGAACTTTAATTTCGGTTTTCTCAAAGTTAATTTAATTAAGCTCCGATCTTTAAAGTTTCCTAGCTTCTTCATCTCTCGATGTTGCTGGTTTTCTCTAAATTGATTTAATGAAACAACGATCAGGCCCAGATATCTAAGACAAGGTTTCTTTAATAACTTCAGCGAATTGGACGAAACTGAAATCGAATCGCTGCCTAACTACCTCAACAGGACTAGATTAGGTAGGAGTGGCAGTCAGTTACGAGACCGAATCACTTAGACCAAATGTGATCCATTGTGATACCACAGTGTGCCTGACTATTCCCTCTCGTTGAACCAACCAGATTCATTAATATAACATGTCTAAGGTCATCCAGGTCATCAAATTAAAACGAATCAAATGTTTTGTGGCGATTAATAGTAATTGCGGTGCAGGAGCATAGAAAATGTTTAATTTTTGCTTCCTCTTCCACATCTGCGCAACCTCTACAGAAGTCAAAAGACCTTACACCTAAAATCTCCGCTTGTCTGCCGATGAGGCAGTATCCAGTTATGATTGCAACAACTGACGAGACACTATGTCTAGTGCGGGAAATCAGTTCTGACAAACGCTTAGCATCCCATTTCGGCCAGATTTGCCTAGTTACATTGTAAAAAGACCCTTAAGTCCATGATTTGTTTGAATTTTTTTTAAGCTGTAATTTGCAGGTAGCAAGTGGCATGCCAACACTATCCTTGTCCTTGAATTTGTGCAGTAGTCACCTAACTAGCCAAGTTCATCAGCTTTGCAATTGCCGTCAATGTTGCTATGCGCAGGCACTCATATGAGGTGAATGTTAAAATGCTGATATATCTTACTCAGAGATGAGCGGCATTGCTGGGGTACTAATTAGTTTAGGAAGAGTGATTCTAGAGATTTCATAGCAGCCTAACTACCTGAATAAATGTTTATATCCTTTTTGCATACAACGTTCATCATCACCCAGGATGCTACCTCTTTTATCGCAATAATTTCTGCCTAAAAAACGCTACAATAGTCTGGTAGCCTCACAGCAATTCTTATCTTCAGTTCCTTAGAGTAAATACCACATAACCCACTTGGTTATTTAGCTTGAAGCCATGCGTGTAGAAATTAATGTAGCCCTTTTTCGCCGGGAGTCCTCCCTTTCAGTCATCCCTTGATGGAATGTGAGTTACGTAATCCCTCCTGAATGAGATTAATGGAACATATACAGGATTAACTGGATACAACTTTTATCGTTACCAGAGTTCTTATTAAAATCTCTTGACAATCTTCTTAACAGTTTTGTGCGGTCACGTATGTGATCTTAAAACGGCATATTAGTGCTACTTAATGGCACCTACTTAGCTTGGTTTCGTAGCCGCCACTCTAACCTAACGTTCTTGAAAGTTTCTTAGCTTTTCAATTTTTTTTTTTTTTGTGGAGAAGAATTCCTTCACTGGCAACATATCTCGAATTCGCAATATTTTGACGTATTTAACATTTCTCGCGTTATTCAAGAATTTACAAAATTTTTTACCATATTTATTTTAGGACTTTTCAAAATTTTAAATTTTTTTGAACTTTTCAGAATTTGTAACATTCCTCGATAATTTCAATATATACTGACACACATTTTACAGATTTCTTGACATTTTCCACCCTTTTAAGCTTTTTGAACCATCTTAAAATTTTTAAATATTTTTTATCTTCTTCAAAATTTGTTGAATTTTTCAGCATTTTATGTAAAGGGTGTTTTTTTTAGAGGTATAGAGCTTCGAATTGAAATAAAACACAAGAATGTCCATCAATTTGGCTTTATTGGAAGGATAATTTTATGCCATTAATGTTTAAATATGATTTCGGGCATGTGGCCGCCGCGGCTGGCTCGAATAAAGCCAATTCTACAGGTCCAATTTTGAACCACTTTTTCGAGCATATGGGGCCGTATGTCGGCAATAACGCCACGAATGTTGGCTTCCAAGTCCCCTAACGTTTCTGGTTTGTTGGCGTAGACGAGCGACTTCACATATCCCCAAAGAAAATAATCCAATGGTGTCAAATCACACGATCTTGGTGGCCAATTGACAGGCTTTAATTCTTGCACAAGCTGGATCTTGTAAGGTCGCAAGCCAAGATCTTTGCGCAAAATCTTCCATAAAGTTGATGGACAAAGCTCCAATTGCTGTGCACGGTGTCGAATCGATTCATTCGGGTCCTCTTCAACATTTTGCTCTACAGCGGCAATTGTTTCTTCGGTGCGCACTGTTCGACGTCTCTGCGGATGCGTATTATCACATAGAGTAAACGTAGTGCGAAAACGATCCATGGTTAACCGAATTAATTGCTCTGATGGACGATTATGTCGACCATAAAATGGACGGAGCTTGCGGTAAACTTCGCGAACTGAACCATTATTTTCGAAATAAATTTGCACGATTTGCAAGCGTTGTTCTTTTGTCAACCTGTTCATGATGAAATGGCAAACCAAACTGAACATAAATGACATTAGAGTTGCCAGATTTGACCATAAAATGCCAGTTTTATCTCTATTCGAAAAATAAAAACCTCTAAAAAAAACACCCTTTACTTATACAAAAAAACATCATTGAATTCATATGTCATCTTTTTTGGCTGTATGAGATAAAAGTTCTGCTTATACTTTTCTTCCATAAGAACAAAGCAAAATCTCAAATTTCATATCTGGCATGATGAAGTCCCTTATCACAGATCACATCACATTTACTTATCTCAAGTTACCCTGTCTTGTTGCTTTTGCTTAAACATAAATTTAATCATATTGAAGACAGGTTCAAAACCTGTTGGTGTATTGATGAAATGATTTGCTTTCGTACGCAGTGGTATAGCTTCTTCAGTCCAATGTGTCATATTTTTTGAAATATAGGGTGTCAGCTGAAAAAGATGCGCCGCTGTTACATTTGTCATATCCATTATATGGACAACACCATTTATTGTCGCATAATCATCTTCCATTAGAGTGATCTCTTGCATAAGTGTGCCGACTCGCATGATATCACCAAAATTATATTTATTGGCTCGGCATAGACCTTGACGTACAATGCCCAGGCGTGGTCCATCATCATACAGTGGTTTTGGCAGATAAAGCATAGGACTGTAATTGACATGTTACAGTACGTTTCAAGTTCTTATGTCTAAATATTTTCAAGACATGAGGGCACATCAGAGTGCAAAAAATATGGATATGATTTTATAGTTCGATCAAACACAATTCGTATGCGTGATTGAACCTTTTATAATTTCAGAAAAAAAAAAATTGTTTTTCCATATGGCTGAGAAGTTTTTCATGAGATTTTTCTTTTACAAAAAACATACCCCAAACGCAATACTTCAAAAATTTTATCTTCATTCGTAATACCGTTTGAAAATATATCGGGAAATCTTGTGCGCATGCTATAAAATGTATCGATCTTAGATTTGGCACACTCCAAACTAAATTTGCACCCACGTAAAAAGGATATTAGAAATTGATCATCAGTGCGTGCACGCAAATGTGGCTGTTGACGGATCCACAGTTTAAGCGCTCCAATATCGGCGGCAACGCGCTCGGGCACTTCATTTAATTCATCGATTGCAGTCTTTTGTAATTTCTCCGGCAGTGAACGTACGGCGATCGTGGTCATTTTTAAACTTTATTTCCTTAACTTATAATAAGGTTTCTGATCTAGAAGTAAACTTGACGCTATTAGGCTGTATGATTGACTAGCAGTAGGTAGGTTCTTAAACCTGCAAATTGCATATACTACGGTCTTCGATAACAGTCATAATAAATTTTTTTTTCGAACATTGAATGCATAAGATCTGCTATTTGTTTCAATATAGAGCGAAGTGTGGTAAATACGAAAAGTTTTGTTTCTTTATCACAAGAAAGCCTTTGGAAGAATATATTTTCGATGAGCCAGAAGAGTAAAAGGGTTTGCATGAACTCATCAGCGCTCAACTCATGAACCTTGGAGAGGTTCCTGATACATATAAGCTAAAAGTTTCTTATAAAGCATTTCTGTACTACGTAATTGAGTTTTAGAAAACTAAGTTAGCGTTTAGTTCACAAGACTTGAACGCTTGAAGTGGTCGAAAATGGGTTTTTGCTCAATTATTTGAATGGTAAGGCTAAAATGCAAAAAGTATGGAGTAGAATGTTATCGACGAAGTAAAAATATATCGAAAACTTACCCATAAAGCCTGTGTTAGTCAAGAAACCGAAGTGTTTCCATCTCTTCAACCACTTAATTATTTGCAGGTCTTTGAAAACGTAAGCAGCTTTTATGCCAGAAATATGGTTAGGCAAACTTTTAGTTTTTATAAAAGTCTCCCCAACAAAATTAACGATACCTCAGTATGTTAGCAGGACAAAGTAGGAAGGGACTAGTTAGGCCGTCGCGCTAGTTTAACATAACGCTCGCTTAGATGTTAGGCCACAGGAACATGAGGTGTAGCGAAAATAATAATAATTAAATACTAAATTGAACTTCTCATAAAACTTAAACTTGAATCATAAGAAGCAAATTTTTTATCGTCAGTAATGAAGCCTTACAGAAGTGGTAACTTTACGCTAAAGTTTTATTGAAATGTTGGCATTCACACGGTAATTATGTAAAATATCAGCAATCAAAAAATCATCCGCATTGCCAGATATGATGTTATAGAACAACCTAACTCCAAGAAACCAAATTGCATTTTATGCAATTTAAGTTTATCTTTATTCAAAACAAAATTCAAAATTTACCACTGTAGTACTATGCAGATACGATAAGAGGCTTACAACACTTGCAAATTAACACTTTCTAAGAAATGATATTTTTTTGTTTGACAATCTTTTTAGTTATATGGTATGCTTACATGAACTTTCCAATTGTTGATTTCTTGGAATTCCTTACCACATAAGACATCAGTATTTGTAAGACAATTAATATTCTCAGACTTGACAAACTTGTGTTACGCAACGCAAGTGTATGTGAAAGTGGTCAACACAAACAAGAAAAGGGTTCTCCAATAAGAATGATTTGTTAAAGTAAAATCAAAGTGAGATAGAGCCAGTGGCGACAATTCGGTAGGGCTGGGGAAGGCATTAGCCGACCCCAAGGATCTCATACTAAGTAGTTATTAATCAATACATCAATTCAATAAAATTATCTAAAAGTGGTGGCATTATAATTAGTGCCCCTCCAAGGTTTTGGTAAAGTGGCGCCACTGGATAGAGCAACAATATTCGTTATGCTCCAAATGGCATAACACTCAAATGGCTGCCCTTACAGAGGCAAATAGGATGTGTCAAATTTTCGTCTACTTTATTCAATAAATCATGCCTAATACACGAATTTCTCACTCAATATTCAATTCTTATACATTAATTGTCGGTGGTTCGTTGACAGAGTTCAATGATTTTAAATAAGTTAAAGGTGTTAAATTAACAATTCTTGGAAGCCAATCGACACCTATGTATGTACATTAGGGTGTGCCATTTTTGAGGAACTTTATTTTTTCAACTAAAAAACAGGCTTAAAACTTTCAGAAAGGTGAAAAATGAAGCCTCTAAAAATTTGAGCTCTAAATATTAACATTTAGAGGTGCCTGTTTCTAACTTTCCATTTTCCATATAAATTACGTGGAAAAAAAATGATTTTTTTTCTTATTGTTGTAGCTTGACATGAGAGCATTGTAGAAATGAACTGAAACATTATTTTAGTAGGAAATTGAACGCTCTACAAAAAAAAAAAAAATTTAGTCTATAATTTTACTGATCCTAATGCATAATTACTTTTGTTTAACAGTCAATCAAATAATAAAGTAATATAATTTTTTTTTTTTTTTTTTTTTTTTTTGTAGAGCGTTCAATTACCTACTAAAATAATGTTTCAGTTCATTTCTACAATGCTCTCATGTCAAGCTACAACAATAAGGAAAAAAAATCATTTTTTTTCCATGTAATTTATATGGAAAATGGAAAGTTAGAAACAGGCACCTCTAAATGTTAATATTTAGAGCTCAAATTTTAAGAGGCTTCATTTTTCACCTTTCTGAAAGTTTTAAGCCCGTATTTTAGTTGAAAAAATAAAGTTGCTCAAAAATGGCACACCCTAATGTACATATATTATGTTTATTGGCTCTACGAAGTTTTCACGTAATAAATCGATTGTGACTTTAGCTATGTATACGGTGACCATCCGTCTCATATTTCCCGGGACGGTCCTGTATTTCAGTATACTGTCCGAGATTTTTTTTTTTTTTTTGAAGAAATACGGGACGTACATATGTCTTGTATTTAATTTTTAGTCCCGTATTTGGATACTAATGTTTTGCTGTCAGGTTGAAATTATTTTTTTCAATAAGGAACAGGTAAACTATTTTTATACTAAGATTTTTTTTTTCAAAAAAAAGGTCATCAAGGATGACAAAGATGCCTGTGGTATCAGATTTGTTTATCAAGTTGAAGTAAAATCTTGAAAAATTGAGTTAATCATCTTAAAATATTTTTCAATAGTTATGGCAAAACGATTTTAGTTGAAAATTTTTAGTGAATAAAAAACATCTTCAGTTTCAATATAAATTGAAGTGATTTCACAAAAAAATATTTAAAGCGTGTCTTACAAGCGAAAATAGGAGGAGGTCCTTAAGGACCATTTGACTGTTTAAGTGAATATTTGCATAGTTTTTTACTTGCTATTGTGGCGCTCCTCTTTATCAACTTTTTGTATATTTTTCATTTAGAAATGACACACACTTCATGCATAAAAAATTCGATTTATCAGCAATGTCGGAAAAAGAATTAGAAGTGTTAATGAACTTAATCGAGTCGGAATCAGAATCTGGCTATAGCAGTGATGGCCATGACAATGATCACGACTACGATCTAGACAAAATCATTCCAGAAAAAATTAGTTCAACTTGCCTCAAAGCAATGTAGCGTTGACTTGATTCAAGACCTTAACATGTCTCTAAGTATCAGTGGTGCTGCGACTCTATAATCCGCCGAAACTTCGATAGAAAAGGAGCAGTCATCTTCTTCGGTAATAATATCATTCGCTCCTATTTGCAAACCACCAAAACAACTCGCTTGACCATTGTCTATAGTTCATGATCGCGGTCCTATGGTCGTGCTTTCTGGTGGTGGTTTTACCGGTACAAGTATGCATTACGGAACTAAATTAATTTTCCTAGATAA
Organism: Meiosimyza decipiens; assembly: GCA_963680825.1. Lineage (NCBI taxonomy): Eukaryota > Metazoa > Arthropoda > Insecta > Diptera > Lauxaniidae > Meiosimyza > Meiosimyza decipiens. The sequence goes on along the minus strand of OY804261.1, from coordinate 15,466,141 downwards.
AAAAGACGGCAGAAGAAAATGCAAACTTTGCAAATTGTTGAAAAAATCAATGCATTTGTAGTAAATGCAATCTTCATTTGGGTTGCTCAGACGCCAAAAGCTATTTATGTGACTACCATCATCAAAAATAATCCACCATTACATGTTTGTATATGTTTTCGTATCTTTTTTCAATGAAAACTATGCAAAACAAAAGGAAACTTTTTTGACTTAAGCCGGTAAAGGGTTCCTGAGGGCCTCTCTACCTTTTTTCATCTGGCGGCTCAATGAAGGCAGATGTCCACATGCACATAATTTGATTCCCAACGCTATGCGCTCAAACTTACAACTTTGCCAGTTTGAGGGTTAATTTATAAAACTTACTGAATGCAACTGATACACAAGATTTTGAAATTTTCAATACGGTCATACAGTCGATTTGAAACATGTCATCGATATTCGAAAACCTCTTATAATGCTTGACGTGAAAAGTACCTTAGCGAACGTTTGATCGATTGTTATATTTTTCAACTTTCAGATAATGAATTTCTAACTTTTCCAGGAGAGCTAAGTTTGCGTTTTAGGCATTTTTTAAGATCTCAAATATTTCAATGTATGTATTATGATTCGATATTATTTTTATTGTACATATGCATACGATATTAAATGCTGATATGGGGTTAAAGCAAAGAATGTTGTAAATTTTGCTAGGCTGGTTCTTTGCTTTCATTTTATGTTAAGTATAGTTTTGTGTAGCTAATCATTTTAAACTATAAATAATAAAATGTCAACTTTAAATCAACTGCGCAAATTACGTAGATAAAATGAAACAATTATTGCAATTCCGATGTAGTAAATATTTTTTATTATTTTGCTTTCAATATCAATCGATTGGAACTCTTTCTTATGACTCATACGCAAATCATTTTGGCTAGTCGCTTGCTACCCCTAGGGGGCGTTCAAGTATTACGTAACCCAATGTGGGAGGAAGGGGGTTTTTTTGAAGTCGAACAACGTGTTACGTAACATTGTTTTTGAAGTGAAACTTCCTTACATACGCATGTATTGCGAGTGAGAATTCTCTTGATTTATTTATTATGACCGCAAACGCGATTAAAACAATAGCAAAGGTATTTTAGCGACTTCCCGGTACTTTGCGCAACACAATTGTGAGGTAAACATGGTCTTTTGGGTGTTACCTAACATTTAAGGAGGGGGAGGGTTACAGAAAAACATTGCGATGCGTTAAATGTGGGAAGGGAGGGTCAAAAATCTTCGAAAATTTCGTTAAGTAATACTTGAGCAACCCCTTACTTAGGCAGTGTAATAACACCTGATGGTGGTACCATCCGTCCTAGAATCAATAAAACGTCGTTCAACGATAACGAAGCTCAAAATCTTTGAGATTAACGTGAAGCCAGTTCAAGAACCATATTTGATGTCGAGCTGCTTACTAAAGCTTGAAAGCTTTGTGAAGACTTTTATGCTTCAAACCATAAACATCTTTCCGAACAGCCTATTTCTTCATATATGTACATACATGGTGATCACAGAAATACTGAAAGGCTTAATTTTTTTATTTTGATTTGTTGCAGGTTATGGAACATCCATTGAAGATTTAATTGGCAAGACATGATGCCCACTCAATTTAGTCGAGTGAAAGCTTAATTATTAAAACAGAGTATCTCTTAGTTTTAACATGATTCGGTGTCTAAAACGGCCCGGTTTGAAGAAAGTAAATCAGTAGGGGATCTGAAAACAGAAGAGTTTCCGTGCACTGCGGTGGAGCGTTATTGCTGAAAGAGTTATTGGTCGCCATTTCATTGAAAACATCATAAGACTCTGCATTGGAGAATTATTTAAAATTGCTTACACCTAGCAGTTTTCAATGAGATGATTTTTCTGATGATATTTTTCATTACATATAATTATATTTCCAAATAAAATAATAAAAAAATTTATAAATCCTAGGATTGTAAAAGCTATTTATGTTTTATACCATTCAACATTTCAGTCGCCACCCTGCATGTATCAATCTGGAAATATATTTTGCTATATTTTGAAGTATTTTATTTATTCAATTTATTGTTTTAATCAATATCTATTTTTCTAAAAGAACCCTCTACACCAAATCCTTTCCTAATTTGATTCCCTTCACGTAACTTCTCATCTGTACCAAAATTTTGTTCATTGATAAAATAATCACGATATCTTATTAATTTGGATTCCATGCGATTGATGATGTCCTGCATACAACCATTTTCGCCACCATATTCAATGGGCAAGTGACTGCGTGGTGCATAATTAAATATAGCTTCCGGATCCGAACTTACAGAAATCTGTAGAGATATTATTTATATAAAATTGCTAATAATATTTAATTATAGACAGAAAACACTTACTCTACTTCTTGCTTTTGCTGAGAAAAATGTCTTCAGTGCATTGAAGCCAGCCTCAAATGGACCCGGTACATTAATAAAATGTGTACCACGTTGTCGCGTCGGCAGTGCTTCATCAGCGAACATAGAGAATCTCTTGAGTAGCTCTGGTTGCAATTGAAATAAATGTGTGCCGGTTACTTTGCTCATATCCATAATTTCTATGTAACCACTGACAGTGGCATTATCATCCTCTAGCATCATAATATCACCGAACATGGAACCAACACGTATAATATCGGAAAATTTATATTTACTGGTATCATATGAACCAGCACGTATTATAGTAACACATGGCCCAGTTGCATCGCGCGGTAGCGGTATTTGAAGAATGACACTATGCAGAAAAAACGATTAATTTGTGCAGAAATCATATCTTCCATAGAGTTTTCGTTAAAAATACTGATAACCTATTTATGAGAAATTGTCTTTCAATAATTTAAAACTCACCCCAAACGTATAATTTCCTGCACTACAGGATCATCGACAAGCCTTCGCTCATTGAAGACCTCCGGTATGATAGCTTTAAGCGTGTAAAAACGATCAATCTTTTGTTTAGCCTTTTCCAGACTAAACTTTGTGCCACGCAAAAAAGCGATCAAAAACTGATCGTCAGTTCTAGCACGCAAGTGTGGTTGCTTGAGTATCCAATTACGTAAGGCGATGATATCCGCCGGCACGCGACTGGCTACTTCATTCAGTTCCTTATTAGCAATTTCTTGTAACTCGGCAGGTAATGGACGTATTGCAATTGTTGGGTTCATTTCGCGTATATAGTTTTAAACGTAAGCCTATAAATAGGCTTCAGATTATTGGTATATCTTTTTTGCACCAATAATTTTTTACGAATTTTTAAGTTTAAAAAAAATACACAAATAAAACTATTCTGTTGGCGTAACCAATCAGCCGACAGCTGTTCTTCGACTGATTTCTTTTAAATTCTCACAACTATATTTGATATTTATTGATTCATAAATAAAGTAATCGATTTACTTTGTCACAAGATAAGATTTAACAATGAATTGCTATTAATCCGTTTAATGTTTTTTACATTTTTTGGTTGTTTATATTTTATGTCAACGAATAGTTTAATGGAATTTTAGTGTTTGACGATAATGCTACTTATGTGTAACTATTTTTTGCTATTTATCGATCGAGTTTATTTTTACAACTGTACTCGTATTCCTATGCGGTATCAATATTTGTTTTGCTTCGGTTTATCTGACGACCATTGTAGTTCTGCTTGAATTCAGATTAATTGATGGCTTCTGTGTTGCGGTTTCACAAATCGATAATGAAATTTTCCTCTGTGTTGTTCGATTAGTGGATTACAGTACACATGTTTAATACACTCTGCCAAAAATGTTAAGAGACTTAGGATTATTGATTCTTCAAGTCTCACATACATTAAGCTGTGAGAACGTTAGTTTATTTTTTATGTTAAGTGTTCCTTACCATGCGTGGAATCTTAGACTTTGTCTTTTGCGCTTATAAGTAGTTAAGGAGCCGGTGAAAATTTTAGGTATATGATTAGGTATTGATATAAGAGCTCTGCGTGAATGCACTCGCTCTGTTAACCGATCAGTGTACTTGTTGTCGAATGCAAAAGTTCTATTGACATTGTACGAGTCATCAGTAGACTTATGATTCCTTTGCACTCTGACTCGTTTTGACTCGTATTTCGGTGTCAATGTGGTTCAAGACCAACAAAAACATTTACAACATCGAACATGAGAAAAAGCAATTAATGCAGATCTACATATAACAAACTGATGATAAGGGAAAATTTTGTTCAAAGTATATATGGGAAGCTAAAGTTGATCTGATTTAGATGAAAGTGATGTCCATCGATGGGTCCTAGGAATGCTTATAGAAATAAAAAGAATGATATCGGGCTTGGATTTCGAGTTGTCCAAAAAAAAAAAAAAATGATTATACCATATGAAAATTGGCTTATATATGGGTGGAAACTAAAGTTGGTCTGATCTGGAAAAGAGAGATGTCAATCGACTCGCAAACGAGCCGAGTGGCTTGATGGTCGCTTCAAGCGCACTCACGCAGACCTCTTATTGATATGCAATGATTTTTTTTTAAGTAGTTTTGAAGTTAAGATAAAACTTTATAAAATTATCTCATCGCGTCTGCCTCTGATATATTGTGTTAAGTGCATAGTATAGATAACGATAAGATATAAAATGTAGACGTTCACACTGCCGCATTTAAAGTAATTGTTAATGTGTAAAAAAAAAAACTATAATTTTATCATTTTCTTCCACAACTTTGATGTCTTCAGTATTGCTGCTCGAAGCCAAAAATATAAGAGGCAGATGTGTAGGTATCTGCTTTTTCAAAATACATGGTGCTGTATATGTCAAAATCATTTGGATTTTGGCCAAATTCGTATATTTATTATTGGGAAATCTGATTTTTGTAAGTATGATAATTACATAGTTAAAAAACTTGGCTTTTCCCCTGGAAACCGTTTAGATATCTTTTTTTTTCTGTCACAATTTGCATGGTATGAGTTTAATGTATGGGACATTTCACGTCAAGCGGATCACCTACCTGGCCAAAAACTTGTTTGATCGGTCAAGACGTACGAGGTCTTAAAGTCTAGTAAAAAAGTTCCAAAAGCAATGGTCAGATTTTTAAAATTCAAGGATTGGGCCGTTGAGTTTATGCCATGTTGGCTCCGCCATCTTGAATTTGAAATGAATTGTCCTCGGATTCGTATTCAATGATTCCAAAAACTCCCAAATTTGGTGCAAATCGTTTAATTTTTAAAGCCAGTTAGATGTTTCGCTTAACGTGAAACGTCCCATATGTATGTAACTGTATAGATATATCATAATTAATGTGCACTATAAGTGCTCAAAATCGTCTGCAGCGTCTGCGAAAAAGCAGCACTGGAATCGGCCACCTTCTTAATTTTTTTGTCAGACTAGAGGCAGACGCGATAAATGAATTACTTGCAATACTGCAATTACTCGCAATACTGCAATTACTCGCAATACTGCAATGTTCAAGTACTAAGTGACAGAGGTAGTTTCTCTCGTTTCTTATGACATAAACTTTATAATGCTTGACGTTAAAATCTTTTAAGTTTTTTTTCGGAACCAGATTGCCATTTAACATAAGAAACGATTGTTTATTGTTCTGAAACATTGAAATTTATAACAACTGACTAAAATATTTCCTAGAGTATATGATAGTTAGCCATTTCGACTTGCTTTCATGTGGTTAGCTCACTTTTTTTTTAGCTTATCGAGCAGTATTTTTTCTTTCTCTGTTCACTTAGGGTGCTTTTACCATGTCTCTTTGTTTGTCCGATTTCATTTGTTGCACGCAAGCTATGTACAATAAAGTGTGAATTATACATATAATACTGATAAGTGTCTCCAATAGAATCGATTAACCCACATCTGTTTTTAAAGGTGTGCAGGAACAATGTGTCAAATCTGTTTATGGTTACGTACCTGTATTTTAAATTACACTCTAATGAAAATAATGGAGGCACTTGCATTTTCTGTTAGTGTAATTCTATATCATAAAATTATTACTAATCATGAAATGTTAACTTTAAAGTTGTGTATTGCTTATAATGTGCATTTAGGATGTTACATACGGAAAAGGCAGTATTATGGTTTCGGAAATAATGTTTTTTTTTTAAAGACTAAGAATTTGATATTTTTCTGATTTACAAACAGGTTTACCTTTTTTTTGGTCAATACTGAAGTAGTTCATCTAAAAAACTGCACTTACTTAGTTTTTTAGTCACCAAATTTAAAAAAAAAAACTAGTAAAGATATTATCTTCGACAATGTCGAAACTCAGATACCCTACACTGCATTGAAAGTACTTTCTAAATAAATGTTAATAAATAATACATTGAAAATTAATTACCTGAAATTTTCATGAAAAGCGAATGTGCCAATTGTAAGTTATACGAAATCAAAATTTTCAATTGTTGAAAAGTGCCACGCCCACTTATCCAATTTCACCCACTTTAAACACAATTCAAGATATTTATGATCTGTAGCCGTGTACTTAAATTTTATTACAATATCTTGCACGGTTGACGAGTTATATCGTTATAAAAGTTATAATTTAGCGTTGTGCCACGCCCCTATTAGAGTTTTAGCAAATTTGAAACCTAGCCCAATCTTAATCTTGTTCACATGCTCACCAAATCAAAAAGTTTCATCAAAATCGCAGCAACTGCAATATTTTCAAAATGTGCAGGGTTATATTCACATAGAGTCTGGGCGTTGGGCGTGGCCGTGAAGCGATTTTGGCCATTTTTACATGCTAGCAGCTTGTAAAAAGGTGTGATCGATGAGCAAATTTTTATTGAATTAGCTTGCTTAGTTTGCCCGTAAACGTGATTTCAACAGACAGACAGACAGACAGAGCTATATCGACTCAGGTGGTGACGCTGATCAATATTATAAACACTTTTCTATACCTGCCACGCAATTTCTGAGCGTTACTAACGGAATGACAAAGTGAATATACCCTCTGTGTAGATTATAATTAAGTACATATAAAAAATTCAATCCAATTAATGGCTTTGTCGATATTTTTTAAATCCTACAAAGCACACGGCTATCTATTTTGACTGCATTGTCGTCTATGTGCAATTTTTTTCGATTACCAAAAACTAGAAGATTTATCGAAAAAAATGACACACCAATAGTGAAAATCATTTCAGTAATAGCCGAACAATAACGTTTCAAGGCAAAGCAAAATATACCCGTGGATTGGTTTATGATCGCCTGGTGTTAAGAACAACAAACTGGAAAAATTAACGCAAAAAAAAGACACCCCATTTATGAAAATCGGTTCAGTAATAGTTGAGCAATATCATTTTAAAGTAGAGCAACTAATTTGTGTTACTTTCTACTCGGGTCCGATCGCCTGGTATTTTACATACTCTTATATGATAGAATACGTGCCGCAAACATAGCTTGTCGAATTTCATTAAAATTGCCTTAGCCAGTATCAAGTTACAGAAATTTTAAAAACTGTTTAGACTACAGCGCCCTCTATATGCAATGAAACGCTTTTCAGTTTTGTATTATCAAAATCTACATTATCTAACAAAAAAAATGACACCCCATTTGTTAAAATCGGTTAAGTAATAGCCGAGTAATAACGTTTTCAAGTAAAGTTAAAAAGACCGTTACTTGCTATTGGCTTATGATCGCCTGGTGTTTTGAAAATTTTACATATTGAATTTTTTCGTTCGACTAACTAACTAACTCGCTTGCTGCAAACGTACGTAAATAATGTTGGTAAAAAAACCATAGCTCCTAAACTACTGAACCGATTTTCACAAATGAGATGTCATTCTTTTTGTATAAAAGAGAAGGATAACATTGTTTCATTCCAGTTTCAAAAAATTATACATTTGGTGCGCTATGATTCTTTTGCCAATATATCAGTTAATGCTTACTTATTTGATTTTCTGTGAGATAGTAGTATTGCTTCACCGAGAACCGATAAATATCGTTATCGTTCTCGCTATCGGGACCGCGACGATATCAAAAAAATAATTTCTCGTACGATCGAGGACGAGAACGACAAGGGTTCTGGCCGATATCTCGTTCTCGGCGATAATGTAATGTATATCGTACGATGTGTACTAAATTATCGCCGAGAATGAAATTCAGCCAGAACTTCTATGGTAGCAGGCGTTTTGAAATTCGGCGCTAGGATGTATATTGTCTATTTTAAGTATTAAACGAGAAACGGGCGTGGTACCTAAATGAAAATTGTTTGTACTAAGCAACTCGCTAAATGTAAACAGGTTTGGCTTATAGGTCATAGCTGCTCCCATTCAACAAAAACCCTTACGTTGCTATTCTTGGAACTAATGCCAAGTTGTGAAATTTCGTGCACGGACCCAATTGTCTGCAGTCAAGACTACGTAAAATGTAGAAGTGGTTGTACAACTGACAGTGCGCGGGAAAGCCGCTTAGCGAGTTTACTATGTATAAAAATTTTTGAATTATCGCTCGACTTAGATCGCCGAAGATCAGTTCGGTTGAGTGATGACACCTCGCCAAGAGACATTTTTTGTGAAATTACGGATTTTGAAAATATTAGTTTGTTGGAAAATTTTGTGATCCTAAACGCAAAAAAATAATATTCGAATAGCTATTACTTTTTCAATACATTCAACAAAATAAAATTAAGCAATTTTATATTGCAAAATTGATTTTGCAGGGACTAACCACATACATAATTCGCACATAGGGGGCATGTATGACACCTGTAAAAAAAGTCACCAGAGCAACAGTTGTACAGAAACGCAGAGTCTACAACATATATTCTTTTCATCAAAATCGATGTTCTTGAGAATTGAAGGGTTAATGCTGCTTAATTAGCTGAAGACCTCCTTCCACTAGTGGTAATGGTAGCGCTCTTGTTTCCCATAAGTTTCGGTGTCATTCGAAAATTGTAGAATGTTGTGTTCGAGTAGTTGCTCGAAAAAAATTTGGAAATACCAAAGAGAATCACATTTTACATATATATTTTTTATGTTGAAAATTATTTTACCAAAATTGTTCACAAAACAAAAATCAATTTCATTGCCTTAGCTTGCATTGGTTGTGAACTTCAGTTTTAGTTCCACTGTAAATGGCTTTCAGGCTCTAGGATGGACAAAAAATTTTGAAAAGTTTTTTTTTTATCTTTGGTTAAGAGTTTATCAGTTTCATTTGACTTTTTTTATAAAACTATATTTTTTTTTTCTGTGACGTTTTTAAAAAAATAAAATTGATAAGTTATGCTTTTGATACTAATTGTTGATGTTGTTTTTTAAGTGCCACTGAACCATTCCACTGGTGATTGATCTTAATTTTTTTAACCCGTACAATGTCACTTTCAATAAATTCAATTTTATTGAATATTAAGGCAAATTTAGCAAATCAATTTCAGCTAGCGAAATTTTATTGCAATTTTTAGTACAGATTGATTTACAAGAATTAATTTTATTTTAAAATCAAGAGTATAATTTATGCCGGCAACAACTCAGTTACCACTTTGCTTCAAACTGATAAGTAAACTGTACATTAAATGAGCAAAAACTAAAATCCAATAAACAGTGCGTTGACATACCAAGAGAGATTGGGCACAGTGGTCACATTTTCGTAATACTTAAATAGTTTAAAACTTAATATATTGCAGAGATTACAAAAAAATTTAATTGAATTGGGGATTATTTGGGATGTAATTTTAGAGTTAGAAAATGTTCTCATAGCTTTTTTTAAATTCATATTAGCTGTTATTTAATAGACTTGGACTAGGCTTTTTTCCAACATAGTTATTTTTTTCATTAATTGTTTTCGAGATATACTCAATCGATTATATAACATGTTTTTCAGTTCATAACTCTATGCATTTTTTTAAGGTCATGTGTTGCTTCTTAGATTAAGTAATGGCTAGTGGAATAAAACAATTTTTTTTTATCTGAATTTTTCCAAGATAATGGGCCAATGATGAATTCAATTTCTAACTTTTCTGCAAACTTTAAAAGTCTTTAAAACAACAAGCTAAATTGTCAGTCCTTTTGAGAATCTAAGCCAAATTCCGTCAAAAGACCCAACTGTATTGAATACATTTGTATTTATATATTTTTTAAAAAAACATTTGTTTCTGCGTCATAATGACTAATTTATTTTCAAAAATAGATAGTTTTGTTTTGTTTTGTTTTTTTTTTTTTTTTTAAAGTGAACTACCATATTTTCAATTGAGAACATGAAAAGCGTACGTAAGAATTTTAGAGCCACATACAAACAAATAATCCACTGTTAATCTCTAGAAACCGCAACACAGTAATTGAACTAATTATTGGCACTTGCCATCGTCATCAGCACGTGTTTATTTGAAAGAGAGAAAATAAGTAAAATAAAACTTGTGAAGGTGTTATCTTTGGCTTCGTCAAAAAATTATTACCCTACATCGCACTGACAGTAAAAGTTTCACACCATGTGCTGCTGGTTGTGTTCACAAAATTTTCACACACTGATTTTGGCAACATTTGCTTCAACTGCTCTCGCATGAGTACGGCGAATTGTATTTTCGTACAGAAATTAAAACTTTCGCTCTGCCGCCCACCAAACGTAGCGACTGCCCCTTTCCGTCCCCCGCTCATAGCTCTGCTACGCGTACGCTCACATTTTTGCTATGCTAAAATTTAAAATGATAACAATAAAATCATCCATGTGATAATTTGGCGATTATTCAATTAGATCTCGAGTAAAAAATAAAATCATGGTCAAATCGTTTATATTTTTAAGAGCATGTAACTAGCACGCATAGCAAACAAATGCACTCAGTACTATTACGGCACACTCCTGTTGCAATTAAGAAAATGGAAAAATACGTCTGGCAAACGGCCATTCATTTTAAAATAGATAGCGCAACGTCACATTTTCGAGAAATAAATCATAGCATTGAATACTTTTGTATTTATATATTTTTTATAAAACATATTTGTCTCATGTCGGCTGATTGACAAGTTATGGCATGAATGAGAAATGACAAAAGTAGAAAACAGATGGCACATTGTGTGCAGAATGAAATAAATCAGTACACCTCAAGGTCAGAGTCCCAATAGCTCAAGTTCAAGTTTAGGCTGACTAAATTTTATGGATGGAACGTTTGTGGCTCAAATCAAAGTGCAAAATTAAGCAAAAGTGGTCTGATGAGGCTGTGCATATGTATATATGTCACCAATTACTAAATTTAATAGTTTCTTCTGAAGTCTTTGTCATCGTATTGAGCGATTTGTGAATATCGGTGTTTGCCAATGAAGTTCAATAAGATAATGCTCAATTATAATTAATAATAATACTCTTTCAGAGCATTGACTGATATCACCTTAGTTTAATTTGGGATCGCTGAGCTCGAATCTTCCATCAGATATTGTCATTAACTTCAGCGTTTCGAGTTAACGGTAAATTAACCGGTAATTCACACAGTTTCGAACGATCTTCGATGATCAGTCAAAATCCTGAGACAAAATTGTTTTTTATGAAAAGACATTTTTTTCCATTTACTCTATATCACTGCCCAACTCCCCTGTGGCAAGTTAGACAAGTTTTTTTAAAATATTTAAATTTAAAATTTGTCCCGCATGATGTTTTTTCAGAAAATTGGATTTAAATGCTCCATATGGGGTTCAAGAGTGGTGCTGGAGGGTTATACATTTAACATATTAAACAGGTGAAGTTTGCTTTGTAGTATCACTTATATTGGCATGCAAACGGTCAGAAAAAACACTCGCAGAGAGATTGTTCCACAACATAATGGTACGACCACGATAGTGTAATGTTCTATCCAACACTGTCGTGACTTAAAAAGGATGGGCCTGATGAGTAGACCGAGTGCTACGAGAGAAAAACCGAACTGTGGTGACCAGCTCCCATTAAAATATCTTTAAAAAAGGGTCTAGCACGATACGTTTAAACAGTGCTCGAAAGAATCAATAGAAGTTGCAATATCAACATCCCCAAACAATTTTATTACACGTCACTGAACTCTGTCTAGCAGCTCCAAAGTGGTCTTTGGAGCTGCCGGCCCATAAGTGCGAATTATACTCCAGTTTAGGTCTAATATAGTTAAAAAAGACAGTCCGAAGGTCAACAAGGGTGAAGTATTTCTTATGCCGTTTAAAAAAACTAGACACTTGCCCGCTTTTTTCGTCATACCAAACACATGATCTGTCCACCTCAGATCTGATTAAATTGATATGCCCAGAACGTCAAGAGTTATTGATTTCGAAATGCCTACGCCAGCTATATTGAGGTGTAGAGGAGAGTAATCTGTGAGATAACAAACAACATTGGGTCTTGCCAGCATTAAAATCGACCCGATTAGCACGATCCCACTCGGAGATTGTTTTTAGATCATTTAAAAAGTTAATCACTTATTCCAACTTCTTAGAGGCCACGAGCCTTTCGAATGAGAAAAACTTGACAAATTGCCTTAAATGCTCTGTTGTTAACATTCATTCAAAGCCTTGTGTTCAGGCTTGCCACGTGGATACTTTTGACGCGGTCGTGCTGTTAATTGCATGTCAAAGCCCGGTTCTTATAGGAATTGAAATATTTCGAAAAACTTCGTTAATGGGAGGAGTTTTATCACATGTACTTAAATTTTTTTTTTAAATTTGGTGACTGCAAAAAAAAGGTAATGCAGTTTTTTATATCAACTATCTAAAGAAATGTCATCAACTTTTTCCAAAAAAAAAAAAGGAAATGTTAATTCTTTCAGGAAAAAATTTTTTGTATTTTGGGAAGGCCGTTAACTCCTTGTTTTCAAATTGGTAACGCTGTTTCCGTAAGAGTACGAAACTAATATGTAACTGGATTGGTAATAAAAAAATATAAAAATCAGTTATAAATTGAAAAACATTTTATTCAATTTAATTTTATCTTAAATATGATACTTCAATAAAACACTTAATGTAAGTACAATAAAATTAATATAATATTAGTTAAAGATATGTTATTTAATGACGTTATGTGTATGTAAAAATTGTTTAAATAAACTTAGTAAAAACTTTGACGAAGATTTTTTAAAAGTTTATTTAAAGTGTTTTAATAAAATCGGGCAAAAAATTAAGGTTTCAATGCACTTAAATCACTAGTTAGACAATGGTTCTTATAGATACTCACTGTAAATTAATGAAAATGCTTACAAACAAGAACTGCCACCAACTTAATAATCTAATTATTATTAAAAAGAAAGTTTGATTTATTTATTGCACAAGGGATGTTTACTAAGGTGTATAGCTAAATGAAACTCTGGGGTTTTGTTTAACAAATAATGAAGTAAACGCTGAAGCATAGCGAGCCCTCTCCAAACTTCTAACTCGTATGAAATTTTCAATACAATCCCGACGGTATATCCGTGACTTTCGAACCATGCGTGTATGATCTAGTACGCGTTGTCACGTTATTAATGACCGTCACGTTATTTGTATAGCTGCCATAACTCGTATTGATGCGTAACGTTGGATTGCTACCAAAGTAGATTTGTTGATTGCTACGTGACTTCTCACGTAATTCTACAGGCGAGACATCATTCAACATTTCATGACTGGAGAATGCAGCTTCAAGACGCTCTACATTCTTGGTGACACGACGTGCTTGTAACGCTGCGGTTACATCTGGTTTTGGATACTTTTGTGGCGTATTCATACCGGCCATGAAAAAGACGCCATTAAATTGCTGTGCAGGCGCACTCGAACGCTTTGCAGCCGAATCAGCGCTTGTGTAACTGTTACGTTTGCTGTGATTTTGCGGCAGTTGCTGCTGTTGTACCACCTTCTGATGATGATGATGATTGTTCACAGCGGCAGGAACAACTTGAGCAGAAGCTCCCTCTTGAAAAGCTTTAATTGTCGGATCATCATCGGTGTGGCGGGCATTCATAATGACATCCAACAGTTGGCGTGTTGTATTCTGTTGGAAATTTGGTGCATTGTTACTTGCGTCTGGTATATCTGCAGATTCAATGGCATAAGGCTTATCGGTCTCTACCGCATCATAGTCGGCTTCATCGAAGAAGGTTTGTAAAGATGTGACACGCTCAACTGCCTGATCGGCTTGGTTTTGCAATAACAACATGCTGTATTCGGAACCATCCAATTCAGAACCGCCACCTTGCGATAGCAAATGTGCAAGAGATCGTGATTTTCGTGGTGGTTGCGGCACTATATTCACGGGCACAATATCTTTTTCTTTTGCTTCAATGGATTTGGATTTTGTATCAGCACTTAAACGTCTGAGTTCTGCACTTAATTGTTGCTTAGAAATATCGCGCTCTGCTTCAGTTACTATATTATCGAGTTCTTCCATGACATCTTCAATTGTAGCATCTTCGTCTTTTTCTGCACTGATGTGTTTGTACTTTTGGTTTGTTGTTAGTAGAGAGGTGTTAACGACTTTTTGTGGTAAAACCAATATTGGCAGTGGACTCAGTGATGGTCCTGTTTCTGAGCTACTTATACCTTCATCTTCATGTTCCGATGAATCTTGTTTGCTGTGTCCAGGAGGTACATGTCTTGGCAACGCCACGGGTTGTTTATCAAGTGACTTGAACTTGTTCTCGTTGTGTGCTCCCTGAAGACGAAAAATTTCACGCTGTAATTCAGCGCAACGTTCTTGCAAACGTCGTTCCATTGAGGTGAGTACGGCTTTCTCTTCGTGAAGTATCTGTAGGAAGGAAGATTTGTTAGCATTAATATGAAATTGGTGGCTTTTGCTATGAAATTACCTGCACACGTCTTTCCAATATCACCATTTGACTACGTACACGATCGGCATCGCGGGCCTGTGCCAACATTTTTTCGACATCAATGTGATTTTCAATGAATCTTCTGATTTCATTACGCAGCGTGTCGAGCCATGGTGATGAGGAAGATATAGTCTGAAAATAAAAAAAATAAATTACAAACAATTCGATGATGTTTAGTGACAATCAGGCTTATTCCTTATTTCTGGAGATCGAGTTGATAGAGATATATTTGTAAAAGCAATTCTTCGATAACGATTTACTTGTCTCTCAAACATAGATCCTTATAGCCGTTTGATTTTTACAAGGATTTTTAACCAAAACCAGTCCTTTCTGAGCCCAACAAACCTTTTCTTCTTCAGACAAAAACGTTTTCTTAAATGCGACAGTCTAGACCCTAATTCCAATCATGAAAGTATTTTTCTACCAAGATTCCAAGTGGGAGAAATTGATAAAAAATCTATTGAAAGAGTCGATGAACTCGAGCAAAAATTACTCTTGAAGACTTATGTATTATAATAGTGCAGATCCTCAAAAAATCGAATTCGATTTATTTTCATTGTTATAACTAACCTTTGCCAAATTTGAGGGCTCAAAGCCAGCCTGAAAAAGTTCTGCTTGTAAATATAAACGCTCTTGTAAGTTTTCTGAGCTTTCCAAGAATGTATTAATAAATCTGAAAGAAATAAAAGTTGTTTAAGTAATGAAATTTAAAGTTATCAAGGTAATATAGTAACTTACTTTACACCCACTGCCTGTAATTCTCCAGAGCCGCCACCACTATTCAACATACCAATCAAAAGACGAAACCTTACAGGTTCACTACAGCGTAAACGCAATGTTGACATCGCTTCTGATACAGCGGTGTGACCAGATGAAACGAGCTTCTGTGATCCATGATCTAGAACATTTTTATCGCAAGTAGCTGTCATAAGTTGCATGGCCAAAATACGAGCACGTATTCCCTGACCGGTTGCAGAAGATGCTAAAGGCATAAGACCAACAGAGGTGGTGACCAAACGTGTTGTAGCCTCAAGTGAACGTGAGCAACAAATGCTTAGGCACTGCCTGTAAAAGTTAAATATTATGAAATATATTACGAGCACTATCATAAAATGGACATTGTAGTTGTGTTAGCGAATGGAAAAAATATAAGAAAGTGGTTCGAAAAAAATATAAGAAAGTGGTTCGTTAAATCAGGCTAGAGAAAATATTTTCTTCAGAGCTGTGTATAAGTAGCAAGGCAACTATTCATTCTGTGGAAATATTAGATCACATATTTAACACAAATAAATCATGTAATTTGTCTTCAGGAAACGGGTCTGATCTCTCCGGTAAATAAATTTTTCCATAGCCTTAGTCAAATATTTTGAAATCTCATTCAATATTTATATACCGACCTTGCAACTGTATGGTATAAAATAGCTCAGCGAAAATATTTGAACTACTCGATAGTTTTAGTATATGGTTTGATGAAATGAAACGAAACTTATCTTTCCGCTAAATGTGTTTTTTCCAGTTGATTAATAGTTGCTAGGTCTCAATATAATTTTGACTATTTTAGAAAAGCAAAAATATAATATCACCAAAACAAGTTTGATGAATATAGAAACGACATGAAGAATATTAAAACTTAAGATAAAACAATATCATATATTTCAAAAATTAAAACAAAATATTTTCAATTTCTTCACCACAGATGATAGCAGACCGGTAAGTCCACTGCGGAGCACATGCCTTTACCCTTGAAGGATACAAAGGAAGGTGAATTTTAGAAAAGAAGATTACTGTTTTCTCTTTCGCAGTCAAAGAATTTCCTGAGCCGAATATCGAAGATCGTAAATGCCGTAACTTTTGAGTTCCACGCAAACTCTAATTATGAACTATAAAAAAATCACAAAATCTACAAGTCAAAAATGAAAAACGAATATTGTGGCTTCTAGTCTTCTATTGAAAGTTTAACATAAGAGCATAATCAAAAGGTCGGAATTTCGGACCATCCAGATAAATTTTTACCTTTGGAATTTTCAGTTTGACTACATTTTTTTATATGAAACATAATATTCGATGCGTGCAAATTCTCGTCAGTGTTTCAAAAGACAATTTCAAAAATTAATAGAAAATGATTGGCTACCGTAATTATAATGTGAAAAAATAAATATCCTAAATCTTAACTTTAGATGTCTGTAAAATGAAATAAGGTGAACAAAAATTAATGAAATCTTCAGAGATGGTACTCCTGAATGTTGTGAAAATTTTGATTTTAAAAAGGCTGAAATCAATTCAAATTTTATTCTCTCGCTTTCATTCTCAATGTTTCAATTAACATTGCCAATCATAAATCTTAACTTTAAATGCTTGTAAAATCAAATACGGTGAAAAAACATAAATAAAATTTTCAGAGATGATACTCCTGTATATTCTGAAATTTTTGAGTATAAAAAAACTGAAATCGATGATGGAGTATTTGGGAAAGTGATGTTTTCTTGGAAGGTAAATTTTTTTATCTTTTACGACATAGAAACCGTTCAGGCCTTCATTTATTCAGAGTTGCAGTTCTTTTGTCATCTACTAGTACACATCTACCTAAAAATAATATAAAAGCTACTTTGGATTCTGTTGGTTTGTTTATATTCATCAATGAATTTTTTTGTTTACTTACGAGTTTTTTTTAACACAGTTTAAAACTTTTTTTTTAAGCAATAATACTGGTCAAAAAAATTTTACTGATTTTTTTTATATCTTCTACATGATAGATCAATTACTGAAAAAAGTTTCAGCCTATTTAAAAAACATGAGGGTAATGATAGGCCCATTATAGATGGAATGACCCATATGCAGAACAAATTGGCTTAAGATTATTGAACTGAGCTTACTATCCTTTACAGTGCTGTCAACACCAAGGAAATTACACTTAACAAAGATAAATTCAACAAAAAAGAAAATTGGCTGAACGGAATCATCAGTGACTTTTCAGCTTAAAAGTCACTGATGATACCCTTTGGTACAGGATTGAACTAGTAAGACAAGCTTTAGCCCATTTTATTCTTATCAATTTTTAGTGTAATTTTTTTAGTTTGACATACACTGTACTGAAGAGTAGGCTCAGTAAAATAATTATAATTTGTTTTCAGTTCCGACTCACCACAAAGAAATATTTTTAAGTTTTATTTAATAATTTTTTCATCGGATTTTAAGGAATACCAAAAAATGTTTACAAAAAGAAATGTCTTGTAGAATATTCTTGACAGGAATATTTTTTTTTTATTTATATTTTTCTTAAAAGTTCATATGATAATGTGCAAAAAAGCTGCGTAAATAATAATACTAATGACAAAACGCAAGTGCTCGTTAACACGCTTCACTGGGCTGAAATAGAATTTGTTTTAAGGTAAAATTTTTTCATCAAAGAAATAAAGGACAGTCCAATAGACATATACCATTTGATCTACATTATATAATCATAAAAATAAGGCTACTTACAAGCAAGCCAACTCATCGAGCAGCGCACGCCGCTGATAAGATTGTGGATTTCGTGGCATTGAGGCTGTCATTTGTGCGGCTGGTATAGGTGAATTGGTAGCCTGTGATAGTTGTATTGCGCGTAAGACCTCCAGCAGTAAACTAACGCCATCTGAAGGTGTTGCTATGAATTCTTGTACGAAACTGTGAAATATATATTATCATGTTAGAGAGCATATTATAATATTTTACTCTATACTTACCTCGGAAATGACACCCGCAAATCGGCGCGCAATTTTGTAAGTAAATCTGTTATGGAGGCAAATTGACGCAGTGACATTTCAGCAGCGATCTCTGGCGGCACAGGTATTGGGCTTCTGTATGTGCGACATTATTTTTATAGTTATATCTGTTATATCAAATCACTAAAAACTTACTTGTATTCTATATGTTTAGATGGTAATGTCGATGATCTATAGCTGTCTTCTGTGCCAGAATTTGTCATATCGGTTGTATCATAAATAGATCTGGCATTGACGCCACTTTGCCGTTTTCCAAATTTCTTCAGAGATTGTGCATAATCTTCGGGATTGTAAACGGGAGGCCGTTGGTTTTCCTGCAAATAGGAGATAATGAGAGGTTTTAAATTTATGCATACAATGTCTTTTTATATAATTTATATATTAATCTTTGTAGCAAATAAGCTGTTCGCAGAAAATTTAATAAAACTTCGACAGGCGTGATTTTCATCTATTAAGGATAACACGTTTTGTGGCAGCCTATTTTTGAAATTTTTATTTCTTACCTTACTGTAAACATTCTGTGGCCAACTATTTTCTGAATTAGTCATTTTGTATGAAGTTAATGAGCCGTTCAAGCTACTACCACCACATTGACTTTTTTTCGCAGTTGATGCTGTAGAACCTCCAGTGCCACTGCCAACAGTACCGGCTTTATTTTGTGGCGTTAGCGTAGGTGAATTGCGACAAATGCTGGGCGCCATTTGATAGCCGTTGTAAAAGTTGGAAAAATCACTAGAAAGAAATATGAAAATTCAGAAAAATTTATTAATTATTGAAACTTTGAGTCAGTGAAATTTTAATTATAAGCAACTAAATAAAAGTTTAAAAAATATTATAAAATATAAAATCATTAAAATATCTAATTATGTCATACGATTACATGCTACACTGAAAAAAAACACAAATACAATGCTTTGCATACTTTTAGGCGCTATAAGCTATGATAAAACTAGAGCTTAACAAGCTCAAAATAATAATTATAAATTTAAGTAGTTCCTTATCCTCAACATGTGTATATATTTCTGTATAAATATTTTTAACAACCGAAATGCTGTCAATAGTGCATTCAACTTTTATTTTCACAATATTTTTGTTGTT
Source organism: Meiosimyza decipiens (assembly GCA_963680825.1). NCBI lineage: Eukaryota > Metazoa > Arthropoda > Insecta > Diptera > Lauxaniidae > Meiosimyza > Meiosimyza decipiens. The sequence goes on along the minus strand of OY804261.1, from coordinate 15,446,556 downwards.
GCTGTCAACTGCACCACCTAAGCATTAATTCCACACATCTTACCAATTTTTCAGATGCATTAATTATTAATTGAATTGGTAAGTTGTTGTTGTAGTTGATCAGGTTAAGCCACTTTACTCCAAGTTAGAGAAAAATCAAAAAATTCAATACAAAAATAAAACTAACGCTTGATGGAGGATCTTTTTTGCATTCCATGACGTTGATGAAGTAGTAACTGAATATGAGAAACCGTACATATTTGACGCGCGTCATTAATTTGCATTTCGAATTGAATACAGTGGGAATAAAGTGCATTATATATAAGGAAATTGGCAGTATTTTGTCAAGGAAAGTTATGAAACGAGTTTTTTGCAGACATGATCGTTTTTAAGGAACTGTTCACATTTTGAATACCGTGCGAGGCTATGGGCATCAACAATACAAGCGCACTAATTAATACAGTTTTTGATCATCGATTTCAAATCTCTCCAGTAATAGACAAGGTTTCTAGCTTCTCTAGCGAGAGTTCTTTTGTAAGCCCAATGAGACCGACCACTGCTTACAACGGATTTTACTACAGCAACGGATTTAAACTTTGCGAGCCTGGGGGCTTAGAGATTTTAAAGGAATATTTTCAAGAAAACTTTGAAAAAACCTAACATTAAAAACATCAAAAGAGGTAATTCAATGTACATCTCAGTAGCACTCCTTATGATTTAGATTTAATACAATCTTTCATTAGTTATAATATAATAAATTGACGATATTTTATACATATTATATTACATAACAAATTATCGAGCATCCAATTTTGCAATATCACAAATTACTTCATCAAGCTCCAACGTACGTAGCAGAACGCTTTCATAGTCAGTCGATGCATATTTTCTTTTTTCCTTTTAAAGGTTGAAGTTTATTTTTTCGACTCATAATTCGCTATACGATACGATATATAAATGTTTGGAAACACATTAATCAGATTGTACTACACAATCTATTTCAAAACATTTCATGAAATCAATGACTTTTCAGTCTTATCTTCTTCTGAACTATTTACTTAATAGCCATCTGGTTGTCACTTTAGCGGTGGTAAGAACTATGTCAGTTTGAATTCTAAATCAATTTCTACATCATCCAGATATACTTTGATTAGTGCTTTAACCTTTATCTCCATTTCCGAATAACTCATATTTGACCTGGTCTATGAAAAAGGGGCTTACGTGCGAAAACAAGTTCTCGAGAAAACCGCTTTTAAAGGTAAACAATTCGTTTCGTCTATCCGAATCGCCACAAAATTGGAAAATAATTTTTTGACACTTAAGCCCCCTTTTCATATACCAGGTTACAGGAGCTATAGCCCAAAGGGTCCCTTATTTGATCAAGGGGCCCCCTTGAGTTTTAGCCCTATGAACTATCCACTACCACTTATGTCTTGTGGCTTTTCGTTCGGTATCATTTTGAGTCCAAAAATTCCAATTAAATTTGGAATACTTTTAGCTGCCTGGTTATTGTTGTGGTTGTTTTCAGATAAATCAAAAGTACATACATCAGTAGTGATAGTACGTTTGGCTAGAAAAATCTAATCATAGATTTGAGCAAATGATGTAGCTGTACTGAAAGCAGATTTGACTTTTTAGTTCAGCAGGCAATGTTAGTTCCAATATCGCCACCGGTGGTTACTTTACTGTCGTTATATAAATATAAAATTTTTCAATGTTGCTTTGATTTCCAAAGTATACTTTACTACGGAAAACTTTTTTTAGAGGCTTGCTGATCTTGATTATTAAATCGTAGCAGAGCTTATATTTGTCAAATCGATTAGTCGATGAAGCTGAAAAATATCGATTTTTAAATCTATCCATTAATATTTTGATGTCAATATCGATTTTTCAATATCGAAACGTTAATGTTTTGATTTTAGCGTATGCATTATTGGGCATAGTGGATACTGGCTAATTATCATTTAAAGTAATTTTGACTGAATAATATTTTGATTCAACCATCGATAAATTTTTATATTGATATTTTTATGCCCTACACAGAGGGTATATTCACTCTGTCATTCCGTTTGTAACGCATAGAAAGGGGCGTGGCAGGTATGGAAAAGTATATATATTCTTGATCAGCGCCACCACCTGAGTCGATATAGCTGTGTCCGTCTGTCTGTCTGTCTGTGTGTCTGTCTGTTGAAAACAGGGTTACGCAAAAACTGAGCAAGCTAATTCAATGAAATTTGGCACACAGCTCACATCTTCTTGCAAGCTGCTAGCATATAAAAATGGGCGAAATCGGTTAACAGCCACTCCTTCCGCCCACACTCTATGTAAATATACCCAAGTCCATTTTGAAAAAAAGTTGTTGCGATTTTGATCAAAATTGGTGATTTGGTGAATGTGAGAACAACATTAAGATTAGGCTAGTTCTTAAGTTTGCAAAGGCTCTTAAAGAGTCGTGGCACAGCCCTAAATTTTAAGTTTTATGACGCCATTACTCGTAAACTGTGCAAGATATTGTGATGAAATTTGGTACACGGATACAGATCTTGTAAATTTTGAATTGCGCATAAAGTGGGCGGAATTGTAAAAGTGGGCGTGGCATTTCTTAACAATTTAAAAATTGGATTTCGTATAACTCCAAATTGGCATATACGATTTTCATTAACAATACAAACCACGTCAATATACTGAAAAGTTTATTTAAAGGGCGTGGCATAGCCTAAAATATTTATAAACGTTATAAAAAGAGAACTAACAACGCAATCGTTATGAAAAAGCGGATACACTTGCTAAAAGGTGTCTTCTTGCAAAATTTTGGCACAATTGCGCCGGTTGGTGTGGCACCTCCCATATAAGCGAAATACGTTTAATGCTATAGATAGTGTGCTGTGAAAGTAATCTTCATAAAATTTTGTGTAGAGGTGTCGGTTACTATAAGCTTCAGAATTAAATGAAACTTGACTAAATTGCATCAATGGGCGTGGCACCTCCCTCATTCACATAAAGTTGTAAGTGCTATTTTAAGTGAACTATTGGAGCAATCGATCTGGAATTTGATGTGAGTGGTTTACTGGGTAATAGGTATATATGAATCAAAAGCTGACGAAATAGCAACAGTGGGCGTGGCACCCCCATTAAATTAAAATACCTTAAGTGGCATAACTATCGAAATATATGAGCAATCATAATGAAATTTGGTGTAAGAAGTTTTTTTATAAAAAGCTATTTCTGGATCAAAATCGGAGTGGATTGCACCAGTGGGTCTGTCACCGCCCTAAATTTTAGGAATAATTACGGCACATATCGCAAACTGTACAAGCTATTGTGCTAAAATTTGGTTTGTGCATGTCAATCACCAATATCATTTATTGAATTGAAAGTGGGCGGAATTGTAGGAGTGGGCGTGACATATTGCGTGTTTTTCATTTCTATTCTATTTTTTTCAACATTTCCCATATTCTTTTGACATTTTCAGTTTTTTCCAACACTTTCCAACATTTTTGAACCTTTTTACATTATTTTCGACTTATTCAACCTCCTCAACATTTTTTTAACATTTATTTAAAAAGTACTTTTAATGTAGTGTAGGGTATGTGAGTTTCGGCCTGGCCGAAGATAACACCTTTACTAGTTATATTTTAGCATAGATGAAGTCGGTGAAAAGTAGTCGCTATGCTAATGCCAAAACCGAAAAATTCCCTTTCCCTTTCATGATTTTTTCTCGAAATCTCTTAGCATTTATGCCACTGTACCAATGCGCCTGTCAATGCAAAATCCTTGCGTTGCAGTGACATTCATGCCGGTTAGTTGTCAACGCTGCAAGTCAACACTGTAGCCAAAAAGCTTTCATGCTTTGTGTGCATATGTGGGTCGCAAAATGCGTCAAACAAAACAGGTTGCATAGGCGAGAGTTTTCTTAATTTAACGCGCAAAATTGATAAAAATACGACAGCGATAAATACCATAAAGATAAAATGGTGCAACGCTTTGCACATGCGCCGTATTGAGACGTGAAACCTAAGCAGCTGGATTTGTTTATTAACAGTATATTTTAAAAAAAAAATTAGGTATTTATTTTTTATTGTCGGAAAATCAATTTTCATTTGAAAATTATTTCTATCTCTGAACATAGCTGGCCAAATGTGGTTGCGCATGCGCAATGCAAACAAAATTAACTTTCGCCACACGTAAAAATCAAAATGCAAATTGAATTTTGATTTTTTTTTTCTTTCTGAGAATATTGACAATTGAGTTATAAAATAATTTTCAATATTGTTTTTCACTTTAAAATGTGGGCGGTCTATATTAACGGTTTACTATAAACTTAAATATGACAGCTATTGTTGACTTTTTTTTGTGAGCTATTCATTCACATTTTACGAGCAGGTATTTATTATATTTGTTCTTGACATAAACTTAGCGGTGATTTGTTCGCACAAACGATAATGTCGTCATTGTGTCTCTTTTAGAATGCATTTTAATGTGTTTCTTTGTTGGTTTTGACTTGAATATACAAAACGTTAGTGGCATGCAATGCGCGCCACTTGCTGCATTTTATCAGTCATGAACTTTTGCCAAGAACTGGGTAAAGATGTGTTATCAGTTTTCATTATTTTTATTCACCTGAATACTTAAAAAAAAATCGTTTGGACTTTTTCGTTTTATCCTTGATAAGCATATATTTATTTAAGGCCTTGGCTACCAAGCTGTAAATATTTTTAAGCTTTCAATTTGTAATTTTAAGTTTAAAAATAAATAAATAAATATTTGGTTAATGAAAATCAAAATTCTCCCACTTTAACGGCCCAGGATAACAGTCATTCCTGGCCCAAGCGCGGTTAATAACTTTGCCATAGGTCTGCTTGTGCAGGTAATTGCTGCTATCCAAATAAGCTTAATAATAAAGCAAATTTAGCATGGTATAAACTAACCCAAAATGCTATCACTATTCCACTAACTGAGCAGCCGATTGGTGGCATTATGTTCAGATGATCATGGACTACATAACTAAGTAGACACATTAAAATAGTGCGCAAATGGTGTATGTTTGGTAAGGGTATATCGCGGACTATTAGATAGAAAAACGTTTTAAGTTTAATCCTGCGTTCATATGTAGGTAATTCAATAAAGTCTGTTTATATCTAACATTTTAAATTAAATCAAAATAAGCTGCATGTAAATAATAACATAAACATAACTGATTTACATTAGCAACGTTACCGTAGTGTTTTTAATTAAAATCAAATAGAAAGCATTTTTGAACAAAGATTTACTTTTGCTATTCTTCAATACTTTGGATTCAATCAATAACTGTACAAAAGGCTAGACGTGTATGGCGCAGTAAATTTTTTAGTTTAATTTATTAGTAAAATCAAAGCTACATTTATTAAAAGTTGAAAAAGAAAGACAAACTGAAAGCAAAACAAAGCAAATGAAATTAAAAAAGTATACGTGAAAAACCACAGCAACAATGATAAATCAATTGGAGATTGTTTAAGAAATAAGAAAAAAAAAAGTAAATTCATTTATATACCAACACATATAGACAAGCTTAATTAAAAGAGCTTTAACCACCATTTTTAAGATTTGAGATTGATTTCTTGTCTCAGAAATAAAAATTGCGCTAGCAATTAATTTACTACGATTTTTTCGTAGACAGCCGCAATGTTTCATTGTTAATGTACAAAGTGAGAGTTTCGAATTCACGTGTGAATTAACACCACAGTGCAGATTAAGAACGCGTACTTAATCATGTTGAATATTTTGTTGGCAAGGAAATAGAAGCAGACTTTTTTTTTTAGATTCATGCCAACATGTTAAAGTTAATCATCTTTAAAAAGTTAACGTATCGTTTTAAAAAAAGAATTTATGTAGTTATATTTATGTAAAATTGCTAACATGAATATTGTTTGTAACGCTTTGGCGCAAAATATACTGAGCCGATTTTGATAATATCTATTTTGAAACAACATATAAGTGCTTAAGTAGGTTATTGCATACTTATTTTTGTTATTTTGTTTTAAGCTATATATCCTTACAATTAAGTTTTTGCATAGCTTCACACAAAAATTGTTGTTTAATTTATCGTTGCTGATGCTTATGCTTCTGATGTTTCTTGAGTTGTGTATTATAATTTTCTTCTCATTTGTACCGTTTATATTCGGCTTCGGAGTTGAAAGAGCCAACTCTCCTTTAACTATTTTTTTTTTTAAAGAGAGAATATAGAATGCGTCATTATGAAAAAAAAAAAAAAATAAAGGAACGTACGCGTGCGAAGTCGCGGGTACCACAAGCAAGAGCTTCCTACTATGTTTTCTAAATAAGATACATAAAAATCCATGTATTGATGTAAATCTTTATTTCGAGTGATAGTTCGGTTTCTACAACTTCATGTTTAAAAATTATTTCGTTCCACAGTACAAACAGTACATTTATCGGGATATATTGGAAGCTCTTGGATTGCTTCTAGTTGTTCATCGGCCCAACTACGTTAATTTCGCTAGTTAACGTAACCGTTCAACCAGAAATGAGCTTCGTCGCTAAACACAATTATAAATAAAATAATGGATCAAGTTGGAAAAAGGACCTCGTATTGGATCACCCTTTAGTTATGTATACAAGGGTGGAGTGACGAAATTTTTTTTCTTTGGCTCAACCAGAAAATTCTAGATGAACTCTCAAGTTGCTAAATTTTTTTTGATATGGCCTTTATTTAGTTGAAGTCCGACATAATGGGAAAATAATTATTAGCGAGTTTGCTCATATATGGCATATCTGTGTTGAAAATAATTATTGGATTTGAGTCCTCGCAGCGATTCTATTAAAAAATATTGATTGCACAAATAAATTATCCAAGTTATCTAACAATAAGTGTTGGTTTAAGCCAGATTATAATTTTATACCATTTAGCATTTGAATATGATTTCGTACATTTAAGCGCCGTGACTGTCCGGAATATAACGCAGCCAGATTTAGAAAGATTTTTTTGAGCATCTTGGGCAGTTTTGGGAATTTCAATGGCAAGAAGGCTTACATAAAATATGGCAACGAATAAGCTCGTTCGTTTTAAAAATGCACAGGAGTTTTATAGACAAACAAGGATTCTCTAAACGTAAGTGTTCAGATAATATGTATCCTTGGAAAGAAATGGACTACAGCGTTGGTTTCTTACTACTTATAGAAAAACATATGGTTTCTCACTTCTAAATACATACGTGACATAACCTACACGTATTTTATGTTAAATCGGTATTTCATACATCGAATTTTTGGCTGTTATTAATAGTTCGGTAGTCGAACGATTTAATATGTTTTTATTCATTCGATAGACGGATGACTTACTTATTTTTACTAAAAAAAAAGAAAAGGAAGCGCATCCGTCCATCATATTTTTATTACAAAAAATTTTAAGCATCCGGCTAATGGACGGAAAAAAACGAATATGTTGGTGCTTGATGTCATATCAAATCTTTTCTTTCCATGACAAACTCTTTAATTTCCCATACTAAAAACATCCACAATTTCTAATTTTCAGCTTCTTATGCTGAAGTCGTTGACCAATTTATTCATATTTAAAACAGCTCAAAACGTAAACTGTTTACCCTCTTAAGATTGCAATGAATTTGAAGTTTTTTTCTTAAATATATTTTTTTGTAAGAAATTTATTTATTGAGGAAATTATAAAACACTTTTCACTTTGTTAACCACTATATAGGATTTTTTTTGTTACTGCGAACGAATATTTGAGTTATTACCATAGTATCATAATAACAACTAGTTATGTCATTTTGAAGTTGTTTTAATAATGGCATAAGTGAATCATTAACTTTTTTAAAACAAGTGATTATTCTGCTATCGTTTTCATTTTGAAATGCATGTAGGTTGGTTGTGTCGTTTTAAGTATGAAACATTTAGTTTTTTTACATTTTAAGTATCTTAAGAAGTTAGGGAAAAGCTTTAAGAAACTTGAATGTAACTAAAATGTAAGCTTTAGAAAAATGTAAAGTTTTGAAAGACTGGTAAGATAATGAAAGTGGGATTAATTAAAATATTATCTTTTAAGAAAAAACAAATTTATAATACTTATATAGATCCGTAGGATTTATATGACCGCAATTTGATTATGAGCCGAATATTTTTGTAGGCTTTGTTATAACTTTTGGTACAGAAGACTTGAAATTAATCAATCGTAAGGATAATTTTTTTGCAATTTGTTTTTTCAGTGTAAGCTTTTTGACACTTTGGTCGTGATCTGTAACATTTGTGCTCAATAAGGTTTGCCATTTTATTACAAATAGACTAACAAGCGAACAGCGCTTGAAAGTCAATGAATTTTTCTATCAAAATTCGTGCTTTGTGAGAAATCTGTTTCGCAAACTACATCCGTTTTATGGTCGTCATATACGATCAACAGAACATTTTTGGCTCAATGGGTACGTCACCAAACAGAATAGCCGAATGTGATCTGAAAAGCAGCCAAAGGCAGTTCAAGAACTGCGAATGCACCCAAAAAATTTCACTGTTTGGTGCGGGTTGTGGGCCACCGGCATCATTGCACCGTACTTTTTCATAAATAATGAAAATAGCAAAGTTACAGCCAATGGAGCAAGGTACCGTTCGATGATTATCGATTTTGTTTTGCCCAAAATGGAAGAATTGAGCTTGGTTAAGATGTGGTTTCAACAAGACATGCCACACGGCATGCGATGCCATGGAATTATTGAGAGACGAGCTTAGTGAGAAATTAATCTCACGTTTTTAGCAGTCCATTGGCTGTAAAGATCATGTGATCTGACCCCACTAGACAATATTTTGTGAAGTTACGTGAAGTCAGGGACAATCCAGCCACAATTGCAGCCCTGAAAAACAACATTACAGCTGCCATAGATGAGATACCGGCTGAAATACTGGGAAAAGCCTACCAAAATTGGAGCTTACGGATGAACCACCTCAGTGGTAGCCGCGGGCAACATTTACATATAGTAATATAATGTTTAAAAAGTAAATGAAAGGAATTGATGTATCGCTCCAAATAAATATTTCGTTCACCACTGTAAATTTTCTTTTTTTTTTAATTTTCAAAAACATAACGCTAAAAAAATCACCCGTTCTAGATTAAATTCCTGTAAATTGATCATTCCGTCTACCTTGTCAGCTTTTGACATTTAGTGAAAATTGCACTCAAATTGTTCAGAATAACTTGGTTACAGCATTTAATCGTTTCAAAACAAGGATTCGTACAGATTCTGTTTTTGTATAATCTTATAGAATCTGATAATAAATTATAGCTGTTAAATGTTTTTTTTTTTTTTGTAAAAACTGCAATTATTAATCCTATAATTTGCGTTTCAGCGTTCTCTGGCCTCTCATAAAGCAATTGCTAAATTCTCATAGTTTGGTTACAGATTTCAATAGAGCGTATTAAATAAAGTCGAAAACTATTTTTATTTCAAAATTTCGGTTTACAAAAAATTTCACGAATCAAATACATTCTTCTGATACATACTTTTTTTAAGACCTTAGCTTGTAAGAGCATGGATTGACAAAATTCATTAGAAGCTATTAGGTTTTCATAATTTTTAAAATATAAAGAGTTCGCTTACAGGATTTATCTATCAAAATTTACCAACACGCACAATTTACCAGTGTACATAATGCATGCAGTCGACCGAAACACGCAGCGCACTAACGTTATGGTAATCGATTAGCTACTTTTGACGTGCGTTCCGAAGTGAAGTTGTTGGCAGACCATTGACATGCAGGGCACATCTCATTTGGCAGTAACGCAATGCATTTGTTTTTCATTGCACTAACATACGAGCGCTATACATTTTTTTTATAATGCACAATGCCGACAATCTGAAAACCAAAGCGATACCATAATTAATTTTTATACCTCTAAAAAACCATGAATAAACATATATCGGCTAATATACATAAGTTTGGCGCCACCACTGTTAAAAAGAATTTATTTTCTGTTAACAGCATTGGCTGTTGTTTATTCTGTTAAATAAAAGTGGCATTACATTGAATGCGATTGTCGATATTCTACAAGAAGAACTCAATGTTAACCGTTTTAAGCTGCATCCTCCCATATGGTCTAGTGGCTAGGATATCTGGCTTTCACCCAGAAGGCCCGGGTTCGATTCCCGGTATGGGAAGTTTATTTTTTTTCTAAAATAACAATTCGATGCAGTACATAGCATTATAATAAAACATATATATAGTTTTTATTAAAAAGCAGATAAGAACTTTATATATATAAATGTCTACTTGTGTACATCCTTTTTCTTTTAAGTAAAATTTTCTGTTATTCTTGTGCCAATATTATTGCACCTACCTCAACATCCTCGATAGTATAGTGGTCAGTATCCCCGCCTGTCACGCGGGAGACCGGGGTTCAATTCCCCGTCGGGAAGATGTTGTACTTTTTTTAAATATTTTTTTTTTATCAATCTTTTTTCTTTCTTTTATATGTTAAATTCACTTTTTTATACTGACTATGAATTATAAACTTTTGTTTTTTATGGCAACAACAATGACCTGATGAAATAACTTAATTGTGGAATTTTTCACACGCTGTAAGTTAGCTAATTTGTATAATTTTCACGGCTTAAGTCGTTGGACTTGAAGTAAATTAATATATGCAAGATAACAATAGCAGCAACGAAAGAGAGTATCACCTTTGCCTTAATGCGCTTCATATAAACAATGAATTTTTATGAAAAATAATAAGAAAATTTGAATAAACACTTTAAAACTACACCAAATTGGCATTTCCATGCCATTTCCCGCCCATCTCCTTATTGTTGCGTTAGGGTGCGAACAGAGTCAATTTGTTCAAGTACAGATTGAATAAGTAGATAATTTTTCTCCCTACGTGTCCACTACTAAATAACTGGCTTGGTTTGTAAAAATAAATATGAACACAGTGGGGTGGCGCGCAGTGGGGTGGCTTAACTCCTTACAAGAGATAGTAATAAAGAGAACATAATGTAAGTTGCTATAGAGTTGTACTGAAGATATAAAAACCGATTTTATTATTAATTTCTAGAGATTCAGTCAGTAAAGTTGTGCGACAAGCTAAAAACTAAATATTTCCAAGAATAAACTTTTCTTTTGAAAAAACTCAGATATATCAATGCAGTACACTCTCGATTATATTTACACTTGGTTATATGGACTCTAGACTTCATGCACACTTGGAAAGTTTGTGTGAACATTAAAAAAAAACAAACTGTATTTGTTCTAAAAATTCCGTTAAGATGAACGTTAAGAGTTGCTTGGTTATATTTAGTCCTCGAATTTATGAATAAGCTCAACATAACTTAGGTAATATAAGCAGGAGTGTGCTGTATCAGGCCATTATAAGATATTAAAGTTGAGCTAAATTGTGCAATATTTGGGTATTAAATTTTGAGCAAGGTCAAAGGATACATCCTTACTGGCTTCAATTTAGCTTTATTGCATCATATATTTTAATGTATCATAATTTAAAAAAGTTATAGTCTCGTAAATATATCTTCCCACTGATTCAAATGGTGAATTGAGATGGCTAAGTAGGTTTTTAAATATCGGTTCTTCTTTAAACTCTCTAAATTTTAATTTTCTAACCTAAATAAGCAATTAAATTACAAGTTATAAAGTTAGTCACAAAAGAGAAATCATTTTGTGTTATATAGCCGGGCTCGTACGCGGAGAATAAAGTGAATTTTAGCTCTAATTATCTTGAGGCATCTGTTTATGTCGTTGAAAATATACATTTTCTCATTTTCTGTAAACTTTGTTTAAGGAAATTTTTTGACCAAAAAGTGGGAGTTTTTGACCAAATTGGTTAAAAAAAACGTGTCCATAAAAAGCGCTGTACGAAATTTCTATTATATTTTCATGCAGATTGTTTCTCAGATACTAAACAGAAATAACCATCAGGCAACTTATATTTTTATTTAAGGCTGAAGTCTATTAGCATGCACTTCTCTGCGAATAAACGCATTCACTCTGTTCGCTTCCCAAGCAACCTGCAACTGACAGCTGCTGACAGCATTTGTCATTATTTTTATTCAAAGCCATATTTTAACGAAATGTATTTCCTTTATTAACTGCAATTTTCTTGCATTACGCGAGCATCATCAGTCAATTAAGTCAACATGATTCACACAATTCATTTGAATGCTGGAGAAAAACATAATCATTGTGAAGCTACATATGTACATACATATGTATTTACATATATACGCATGCATATAAGTATGTTTAATCGCAACGTTGTGTTGCTGCATTTACTGCGGTAAAGTTGCAGTTATTTAACTTGTTAGCCAGTAATTCAAAGAGCGTCTTAATTAAAAATACTTAATAAGAGAAACAAGGCTTAGAACGATAACGTTTTTTTCTTGTAGAAAATTTCGTATATTCTATTAACTTTAATTAAGCAATGAAATATTGTCTCTGATTTTTATGAAGAAGAAACAAACAAATTCGAACTTTAGGAAAAAATTACTGCCAATGATATATCAACAATGACACATAAAGCCTGAATTGCGAGCTGTCTTATAAGCACAGTTTTGCTTTTGTAGATATTTTTATATTGCCTTTTGCCCGGAATACAAAACTACTTACAAGCCACTGTACATTATCACCATTCTAAGATATCTAAATCTTTTTGAAATATTATTATTTTAAAATTATAATATATATATATATATATATATATATACATACATATATATATATATATACATATGAATATATATATATTAAGATACACGTAAGTGCATTATGGTGTTTTCATGAGATGTGTTTTTTATAAAGTTCTCATGTATATACACACACATTTATTTATATAAATATATATATATATATACTATATACATATATCAAAACCCATAATTTTTCAGGAAATCAAACTTTTATTAACATCAATATTTACAATAGTTCTCGGAAAAATCTTTTTTTTTGCTATTACATAATCAAAGCCTTACATCATTCATCATCAATTTAGAAACAGCTGTCAATGCTTGGTAATGCACCATTGCAGTATCGCCAAGTAGACCAGGCGCTCCAACCTTGTTGATTCTTAACTTGACGAGCACAGTTTAGAGATGGCCATAAGTCATCACCTAAGAGTACATTACAGTTGACATGACATTCATTGTAGGAGAATTTTCCATTATCAGGTTGGCACCAGTATTTATCATTAATTTGGAAGAGACCATAATCATTGGAACCATCACTGTTGGCTGGTCCAACAACCCAGGAGCGGTATGAGCTCTCATGTTCAGCAATGCAAGTCCAGATGGCTAACTCATTACGTGGGACACCCATTGAAGATAACTTCTGTGCCAAAGAGCAACGATTGTAGGTGATGCCACCAAAAGCAGGAGCGGCCATAGCCAAGGCGGCGATAAGAACAATTACAACTTTCATAATTTTTAGTAAGCTTAACGGTAGATTTCAATTAACTGATGTCGAATGAAGTCGCTCAATCGGCTTTTATAGTGTCTTCAATAACTAACATGTGATAACATTTTTTATCAGATTATGCACTTGCATTTTAATTGCAACAACTTATTATGATGGCACACGGCTATTTTTTATCGGAAAATGTGAACAGAGGAACAGATGTGTAAACTTAATGATGTTTTAATGTTAGTATAGAAAATGTTGTAAAAGTCAATTCGCAATATGTGTACTGAAGGAGTGGGCAAATGTTGAAAAAGTCGAGGTATATATATATTGTGAAAATCGAATTATGTTGACAAATTCTTAAAAAGTCGAAATATATTATAAAATTTGAAAAAGTTGCAATATTTCGAAAAAGTCAATGAGTGCGGTCAAAGTCTTTGACTATTGTCAATGTTAAGAAATCCAATGTCAAAAATTATTGAAAAAGTCAGCTTTGAGCCCACTGTGTCACTAAAACCAAAAAAATTAGTACTTTTATAGTTTTTTGCCCTTCCCTAAATATTATCTGACTATTGTCTTCAAAAATTTTTAAGTTCCTAACACTTTCATTTTCATCCTATTTATGGTCAAAATCTCCCACTGTTCATCACTATCTTTTGTTTGGAGAGCATTTTATTTTATTTACACACTTGGCTCCATAATAAGTAGTAATAATATTTCTTATTTAATGTCAGTTCAAGTGTTTCATGTTTCTCAGAATTTAATGTTTATTTATATTGTTTTATTTTGCATTCTGTTGCATTTAAAAACTTGTTACAGTCTGTCCATTAAGAGCGCGAGTGGATTAATTCTTGCAAGAAATTTTTTATCAAAATTTTGGAATACATAACAGTGCTTCACCGAAAATATCGTTATCGTTCTCAGTCAACGATAACGTAACGATTTTATAAAAATTATTTCTTGTATGACCAAAGATGAGAACGAGATGGGTCTGGCCGATATCTTGTTCTCGGCGATAATGTAGTGTTTATCGTACGATAAACAAATAGAGCAATTGCAATTTTCTATAATTTTTATAGTTTTGATTTCTTAAAAACTACAATCGATGCTCCTTTTATGAATATAAATAAAGACATTCACGGGGCGTGGTAGCTTCCTCACAACAAATCACTTAAACTCCTACATCTTGGCACATATGGCAGCTACATTCGTGTAACTTGATACGTGGATGTAAGTGCATTTTTTATGCCAAGCTACTCGCAAAATATGAGTGGAATTGGAGAATGGGGCGTGGCTTCTCCCATACAATAAAAACACTTTGTTTGTTTTTCTTGGTATTTGGTACATGGGCCCAATTGACTGCAGCAAGAGCTGCGATAAATGTAGGCGGTGTTGTACAGTGGGAAGTTCACTGGTAAAGCCGCGTATCTAGCTATCAACAAATATAAAAATGTAAGCGGGATAGCAGAGAAAGCTCAGTGAGAGCTCAGCGAGAACGATACCGAAACGGTATTGATCCAAAAATTTCTCAAACAAGAACGAGTACGAGGCGATTAGCTAGACACCAGTGTGTCTGACCTTAAACGAAACACAGTGGCTTTTATTTGAAAAAAATTTGAGCAAATTCTTTTATTGCTTGCGTAGGGCGTATGGCGCACATGCTCTTAATTAACAGACTGTAAAGTAAAATATCTTTGGCAATAAGCGCGTGCTCAGACCTAATTATGATCAATTTCATTATCATCATTACTCACCTGCAGTTTTTTAAATCTTACAAAAAACACAACAGCAGAAAAATCTCATATTCCGTAGAATCTACTCGTCGGGTAAATAGAACTTCATATAATACCTCCGTAAAGGGCATTTTTATTCCAAGAATTGAATAACCTCGTGTATTTTTATTTTTTTTTTTCAGAAAATCTTATCTATTTTGTCAACAGTTTATTTAACACAACTGTAGAAAATTTAATCATATTATTCTTCAAAATTAAATCAAAAGCTAAACCTCAACTTTTTGTGTACATAAATTATTCAAAATGGGAGCTTATTTAGAGCTCAAAGACAACGTTCGAGCCGAATTTGCAACGATCTTGCCAAAGACGATATCAAATTTGTTGGAATATGCCGGAAAAAGAGCTTGTTTTTGCCTCACCAACAACAGCGGCGAACACTAAATCAATATTGTTTTCCAAAACTGAATGTAATGAATTGTATTCAGAATTGTCAAAGATGGACACAGGCATATGATTTTAGGACAAATCATGAGCCCTACCTCGAAGCAATGCTAACGTAGTTCCAGAGTAGATGGATACCTAAAAAGAGGTTGTGGTTTTTAGTGACTTGACACACTCTGAAGATTATGACGCTTGCTTTAGGTTAGTGCATTGCAAGGTTAATGCAGTTCCCACAACCTTCACCATGAAAAAAAAAAATATGTTTCCATTCAGCAAAGCTGTTGCTCCAAGCTCCGAGTTAATCGCACATATTTTATTTTCATGAACTTTTAAATTACAAGACATTAGATTAAATTCGTAATTGTTTAATTGTTTCAAATAATTAAAATCATTTCGTTTCAGCTATGGAATCCCTTGCGATTGTTATACAAAGTGTGTATCATCAAAAAATTTTAACTTCATTATCTCATCTGGAATCTTATGTTTTTGCATAAGCCATAGTTTACAGGTTAGTGGATTATCTGTACAGTATTTTATATATTTTCCTCACAACTCATTTTGAAAAGATGGATCCATCCATGTTGACATTTTTCAAATATTTCTAAGCCGTTGCCAAAAATTTTCTTAATGCTTTACATCTGTTTTTACGTTTCAATGTCAAAATCAATTACAAAATCTATTACAATATCTTTTACAGTTACATTCCGTGTGCTATCGTGTGCCATAATCCCATTCCGTTCATTTGATTAACGTATCACGTAATGTTTGCTCATATGTTTGTCGTTCCGTTCACGGAGGCGGCGATTCGACCGCAGGTTACATATACAAAATTGAGAGTGAAATTAACATAGGTATTGCCAATATTGCGGTGGACATGGAGACGTTTACTAGCATGATAGGCTAAGTTCTTTAATCAAGAAAAGTTATTTTCATTCAAATGTGACGAGTATTAAAAAGTTAGTTAAGTGGTGCCTCAATATAAATGATTTATGTAAAGTAAATACTCGAAAAATTATTATGGGACTTGTGTAAGCTCTTGAAAAGTAAAGAAGGCAATTTGCTCAAACCAGTCATAGTGACGTCTGTCAACTTTAAAAAACTTTATCATTAAGTTCCACTCAAATGCTCAAGGCTACACAAATAACACAATCCTACAAAAAATTTCCTTTGTAAAGTTCGAGTAGTGTTCTTAATAGATTTTCGTGTGCTGAAAATGGAGAATTTTGACATATTTGAGGTTATGTAGCACCGTGATTAATTTTTTTTTCTTCAAAAAACTATGCATATGATCTTGAAGTAAAAGTCTTCGCCTTTCAAATGCCATGAATAAACTCACTTATAAAGCCCACAACAGAAATTTTTGTAAGTACACAGGGTGTATGTAAAATGTCATTCTTGCTTTGATATATTCATTAAAGACCAATGAGACATTTGCTTGCAATGTTCACACGTCAAATAAATATAATACTTCTATTTACAATATTCCTTCTGAGCAAGGACCACGCATGCCATTATAATTTTGTAGATGTGTTCCATTACATGCCTATTGTATGATATCACAGGCATTTCATACATAAGATATCATAAATTGAATCAACATTCCTTAAAACATTTAAAGCTGGATATGATGGATTTTATGATCCTTAATTTTTCCAGTGAATAGCAAGGAGCTTCAATATGTACATATGTACATGTATAATAAAAATAATATTTTACTAAATTTTAATAAATGTAATTTCGGGCAAGGAATTATTATAATCATCTAATAATAAAAAAATTCATTGAGCTGACATTTCTCCTACAAATAATATAAACTTAATTGGTCTCGACTTAGCTACTGCTTTCCAACTAAATAAAGGCTATAAACCTCAGATAAGCAGCATGAGAATAATGCACAATAAATGTGTATGAGCATGCTTCGGTGTAATTAGCCAAGTCAAATGTAATGACATTTAAACCTTTTCAAAGTACATATTCACGTCTTCATGCCAATTCTTCATTGTAAATTATGAGAATAATAAAGAGCAAACTGTGTAAAATGCAAGATAGTAAAACTTGAAAAGTTCATTTGGCGGCCAACACGCAATTTGACAAAAGTCATAAAAATATATGGTGTATCCGAGTGGTTGGAGCATAAGCGAAGCTTTTAAACAAATAGTTGTAAGATCTATGTGTTAATGATCAAGTTGGTAAAATCTAGTTGATCATATAAAACTATCACATACCCTATTCCTATGTGTAGTATGTAGTAGGTGACAGGTGATCGGTGACAACCGATTTGATATGCTGCGATTTATTGCTCTGTTGGAATATAGCATTCTCTATTACTTTAATAGAAAAGAAACACTCAAACTTTGAATGATGGATCTCAGTAAGATAGAACTATCTATAATATTTATATAAAATTGTTTACATGGAAAAGGTTTGTAACGCTTTGGCACAAAATATACTGAACCAATTTTAATAATCTATATTTTAAAAGGACATATGTGTGATTGATAAACAAACAGTATTGATTTTTAAGTGATATTTTCACCACCAAATAGTAATGAAATTTTATTACCATACTATGATAAACAACTTATTGAAAAATGAATAGAAATAAAATTATTGTTGAAAATAAAATTTTGAACATAATTTGATGGAATTGTACAGTCATTAGCAGAAACCAATATTCATGTGAATTTTCACAAATCGGTCAATGCTTTTTAACAAACATGACAGGGTCAACAAATGGAATAATTTATCCTCGTAATTGATGAGATACTACTGTGTCCAAAAAATAAGTTGACACTTGAATTTAAGCTGCGCGCGTTGAAGGATTTGGAGAATAATTTTTTTTTTTTAGGTTGGTAGTACAGTCACAGTACAGTTGAACGTTATGCGTCATTTGCGTAACGCTATCCGTTTAAAAAGGCCGGAATTGTGGAAAGACAATTAATGGTTTTTACACCACGATTATGCACCATCCCATACTGCACACGTAATTCGTGATCATTTCGTCAAAAACTCAACCCATATCGTTCCGCAACCATCGTATTCACCTGATCTGGCGCCGTGCGATTTCTGGCTGTTCAGCAGGCTCAAAAGACCGCTCCGGGGACACCGTTTTGATACGATAGAGGAGATTCAAGCGCAGCGAAGATGGAACTGAAGGCCATCCCGGAAAGTGACTACAACCAATGTTTCGAAGGTTGGAAAATCCGTTGGCATAAGTGCATTGCATCGGGCGGGGATTACTTTGAAGGGGATGAAATTGATTTGGAAGAATAAATGAAGAAATTTCAAAATAAATACAATGTCACCTTATTTTTTGGACACAGTGGCTATTGGCCACGTATGTACATATTCATATACATATATACATAGCCTCATCGGACTAGTTTTTGGTTAGTTTGTAATTTTCTTGTATAAAGAAAACTGGGTCAATAACATATCTCAATAAATGAATGGTTTTTTTCTCTAAAAAAATTAGAAAATTATTTAATCATATATAATTATTTGGGATAGCCAGATCATATTAAAAAATAAATTTCCATTTTTATGATTCCTGAGTTCCTCAGAAACTGAGAAGAGCTTAATTTTTATTTTTTACTTCCGAACGCTCGTGATTATCAATGCTGATTACTGATGATCTGTCGATTTGTAATAATCAAACACAACTTTCTCGGAAATACTAAATATTAATCTGATCCTCAGGCTTTGTGTTGCTTTGTATTTCTGCTTTCATGCCAAAGCATATCTTTTAATTTTTACTACTTCACTACTCGTACCATTTTATTACTTTAATTTTTCTGACATCGTTTTAGTTTTTTTTTAAATGCAGTTTTTACGATATTCCTAAGCCATGACTTTAGTTACAGTTCAATAAAAGCTGCAATTATTTTCTGCTTTACTACAGTAGCTGATTTTTTTTTTTGTTTTTTTTTCGCTATCTGCCAGTCAAGTTCAATGGTTTTAAGCTGTGGTACAATCACCTACATTTTTTTATGGATTTTTATTATTATTATTAACTAAGCATGGTTATTTTAGATTTACGACGACTTAAGCTTGTGAGAAAACTAAAAGAAAAAATAGTTAAACAAATAAAGCAGCAGCGAAATAAGTTTTTTTAATAGGTGTTAGGGTGTATTTAAAATCATATTTTCGAGAAACAAACATCTTCGTGTGTATAGTACTTAAAGCACTAAGCCGATTTTTACAATTTTCTCAATTATTTTTGGTGGCAACATTGTTTGACTGAGCTTTTGCTCACCAAAGTTAGGGAAGAATTATACAATTCGAAGATGAGAATAAAATATAACAAATAAAAATAGTAATAAAATAGGATGAAAAAGGACGATTGAAGCTTATGAAGTTAAGCTTTTCAATAAATGTGTATTGAAATGCAAAACTTTCATTACTTTGCTTTTTGGTAACTAATTCTAAAGAAGTTTTGAGCTGAAAGTTCGGATATGATCATGGAATGCCCTTTAGGTACTATACTATAACAATGTGGAGATAGAGTCGTATTTTCATAAGCTCACTAAATTATTTATTTATTTATTTTTTTTATTATTTATTTATTTATTTATTTAGTCTATGAAAATAAATTCTTACAGACTAGAATTAATTTAGAGCAAAAATGAAAAAAAAAAAATAAATAATTAAAAAATACTATTTAATAATGATCTAATTGAGTTTTTGGAGACTGAAAAATCAATATTAAATATTTGATTAAGCTCATTAAACAATTTCAAAGTTCTAAAAATAGGTGCATTAGCAGTGTAATTAGTACGAACAGTTCTTAAAAAAAATGGATCACAATTTCTTAGAGCTCTTGGAGGAAAATTAAAATGTATCATATTAAGTACCGCAGGACAATCAACTTTACCAGACACAATGTCAAAAAGAAAAGTGCCGACAAAATCTTTCTCATATTTTCTAAAGTTTTGAGGCCAATCAAAAGACAACGGGCATTATATGGTGGGAGAGCACTTTCAAAATTTAGATTACGTAAAGCAAACCTAGGGAAAGTTTTTGAACTCTTTCAAGCCGAAATTTGTGCAATTCATAATACGGATTCCATATGACTGACGCATATTCGAGTCTTGACCGCACAAGGCTGGAAAATAAAACATTTAGCGTATACGGATCTCTAAAAGAGGACGCATTGCGCCTAATAAAAGCCAGCATTGCAAAAGCCTTAGGTATAATGTAGTCCAGATGTGAGCGAAAAGTAAGTTAAGAATTGAAAACAAATCCCAAGTCTTTAAACTGACAAACAGATAAAAGAGCAGTTTTGGAAATATAATAAGAGGAAGGAATAGGACTAATAGACTTAGAGAAAGACATGAAGACGCATTTATTAAGATTAAGTAAGAGATTATTTGTTGTACAGCAATTAATAAGTAAATATTGTAAAAATAATTTTATGAAACATTAATAGAATTAGAAAATTCAGAAGATTATTCAAGGACATTGAAAAGACTTTTCCATTAAAAGATGATGTATGATGTAAGGAGTCTTAGTCATCACAATTGAAAAAAATTGTATATTCATAGAGTAGTTTAGGATATGTTAGTAAATATTTTATTTTTAGAGAAATAAAAAATTGGTGCATCAATCCTCGCCCATCATATATCGAAGCAAACATTATCTGAGCTGCCCGAATGCACAAACAACACAATAATACTGATAGATTAAATTAAAACACGTGTTCATTTGAGAAAATACATAATATTTATTTAAAAATTTCAATGTTTCCCAATTTTTTATGCAAAATCACATGTGATACAAATCGTATCAACTTAGAAGCAGCTGTCAATGCTTGGTAATGCACCATTGCAGTATCGCCAAGTAGACCAGGCGCCCCAACCTTGTTGATTCTTAACTTGACGAGCACAGTTTAGAGATGGCCACAAGTCATCACCCAAAAGTGTATTACAGTTGACATGACATTCATTGTATGAGAATTTTCCATTATCAGGTTGGCACCAGTATTTATCATTAATTTGGAAGAGACCATAATCATTGGAACCATCACTGTTGGCTGGTCCAACAACCCAGGAGCGGTATGAGCTCTCATGTTCAGCAATGCAAGTCCAGATGGCTAACTCATTACGTGGGACACCCATTGAAGACAACTTTTGTGCTAAAGAGCAACGATTGTAGGTGATTCCACCAAAAGCAGGAGCAGCCAAAGCCAAAGCGGCGATGAGAATAAGTGCAGCTTTCATGATTGTTAGACTGTTAGTTTTATATTGATAGATTTCAACAAACTGATATTGAATAAAGGCGTTCAACTGGCTTATATAGTCAGTTTTTCAAAAAAAATTTGTAAGTGACACTTCAATCATTTTTCATATCAAACACTTGAGCAGAAGTTGTTTTGTGATATATTATTATAAAAAGACAGGACAACTTTAATGGCATAGTTAACTCTTGAGCTCAAGATACACTCACTAATAATTAAATCACAAACTATTTCAGTTATCATCTATATAAGCTAGTCGACTGTCAAATATATACAGGTCACCTACGCCTGATGTAGTTATTTCATATGAAAATATATGGGAACATTATCATTTTTGCTTAAGGAAGTCAGAGCTAAATTTTCTAATAGAAGTCTACGGTTGTTGTTGTTATTTGGATCCTTTTCTATTTTTTTTTAAATGTCATCAGATAAAATTTACTTGCTCAATTATATCAGTAAAAGTCTATTCAATAAAAAATACCCTAACGTGCATATCTATTTGGACCTTAAAAACTTAAATTTTTTTGAAACTTAGAAGGTTTCAAACTCCTGCTTGCTGATCATTTGCCTTACGCGTGTTAATGGTATGTGCGCCCATAAATTTGCCATTTGATTGGAACATGTTACTAATGTTATCGGGTTTTTAGAAATGTTCATGCAAATATCTCGTTACTTAAATCAAAAACTCAAAACTTAATAATTGATTACTACGTTGAGATAGATATTATAATACATATCACATATTATCAATTTACGTAAGCAATATATTATTAACCCATTCATGAACTTCGTAGACACGTTACGTATCATAGATATGTACTATACAAATAGTGATTTGGTTCAAGCAGACTGGGACGGTCTTCTTAAGGAAGCAAAAACTTAAAATTTTGATCAGCATATATTACTGAGAATATCATTTTGAGGAAAACGTAAGGAGAACGGTAATAATTATTTAGAATGGAACACTGACGACCATTAGTTGATCCAAAATATCAAAAACGTTTTTCAAGGATATATAATAGAACTTTACATAAGATTATTAATTGACGCAGACAATAGGTATGCGTGCTCAAAAAAGTCGGCGACTTTTATTGTAAATGACAAGAGGCGTTTTTAAGTTGGTAGCTTTGTTTTTTAAATTCTATTTTTTAAATTCTATTTTTAAAATTCCACTATGATTTCATTGCATAAGTAATATTAATATATAGTAAGTGACTTCAAATGAAAATGTAGTAATTGATTATAAAAAATCTCGAGTGATCTATTTAGGACCGCCAGTTACACTATCATTATTTGGGATATTGACCACCTCCATCGGCATAAAAATTGAAACTACTGGGAATATTAATAAAAGAAAAATATTTCCAGGTTGTCTCCTCAATTTTTCATGAGTATAAAACTTTAATAAATACAAGCCTTTTTTATCATAATCCTAGAAGCTTAAAGTTTTGAGAATACGGTTTAGTTACTCAAATAGTAACACTTAAAAAATGCTTCTATCAAACATAAATTGCTAATTATGACAAAGCCATGCAAAAAAATCTTAACAAAATCTATAAGAAATATATAATTAAGAAGAGTTTCAGAAAATTTGATTTATCTTGAAGAAAATGATTCAAAGCTTTTTCTTATAAAAACAATACATAATATTGAATTATATATGTATGTATCACATGAAATTGATGACCAATGAAAAAAGCTACTTAGACTTTAATTCTATATAAAAACTCCTTCTTAGTAGGCAGCCTCATAAGTTCGGAAGCCCCGAGCTTCTCTGATCAAATGTCTATAAGATCGCAAGTCTGAGCTACAGACAATATCAAAGATATGCCTTAGTTATATGACTAGTTCATACAAGGTTCAATGATTTTTAATCACACCATGATAAAATGTCCATAAAATGGTATTCTGGTATATCATACTAAGACAGTACATCTTTTTAACCAATTGGACTAAAAGCTATTTTTCAGACAAAAACTATGGAGCGCGTGTTTAGTTTATTTTGTCTCAAGAGTATGTGGATTTCTTCTGAATGGTTGTATTGTAGGCCATTTCGCATTAAATGATTTGTTTGATTTGATTTTGGTCATTTCCATGTTCAATGTACATATTTGGGTCTAAGTCTTGAAATTTAAAAATCTTTTTGCATTTGCCATTAAAGGTTTAAAAAAAATATCATTGATTTTGAAGTCAATGAGCTTATAATATTATCTTGATTTAGTTTTGCACAAGCTTTTTGAAATTGCCACTTCAAATTATTTAGATAAGTTTGTCAATCATTGTTTGCCTAAGCAGCGTCAACTAATTACTTACGACGATTTCGTAAGTTGGTGACGGTGATTTTATTTTTTTCATAGATAAATCAAGATAAGTTCAACAGCAAATGTATAATTTCAAAAAAG
The DNA here is from genome assembly GCA_963680825.1 of Meiosimyza decipiens. Classification (NCBI taxonomy): domain Eukaryota; kingdom Metazoa; phylum Arthropoda; class Insecta; order Diptera; family Lauxaniidae; genus Meiosimyza; species Meiosimyza decipiens. The sequence goes on along the minus strand of OY804261.1, from coordinate 15,422,368 downwards.
AAAAGATCCTATCATAATCACTTGAGTTTTATCAGTGCAATCAAGTAAGTTTCCATTAAGTGGTTTTTTGCGTAATACTTACAGCATTTCTTTAACCATTTACGCTATTATCCTGTGTATTACTTTATCTGAAGTGACTTTTGAAATTATATTAAGTAAACTCCACCGTAAGCGTATGAACCTCTCAATTTGAAGAAAAAAATTTTTGAAATAAACAAACATTCCAATTTAGAGCGCATATTCTTTTCGACCAGTAGCACATTTCGCTATATTAGGAATATTATTCATAATGTTTTTACAACAGTTTCGTTATATGCTGAAAAATTTATATTCATGAGATTTGAGCAAGTTACATAAATTCACACGTCAAATTTATTTTCATTAATTAGTTTCTAATATACTAGGGGCTTACGCCCCTGCTCGCTTCGCTCATCAATCGCCCACCTAAAACAAGAACCTTCCCTCAGGATTCAATCTAACTCCATAGCAAATTTCAATAAAATCGCTCAATTAGTTTAGCTGTGACATATTTTCATGCTAGAGACATGGCTCCGTCCGCTTAAATTAAATATCCTATCTCAGGGTTCAATCCACTCAAAATTTTACCTAAATCAGTCCATTAGTATAGCTGTGAAAACATATTGTCTGCACCACCCATTATAAACAAATATCTTTATTTAGGAATGAGTGGTAAAGATCAAATATCATCACAATTTATTTAGCGGCTCAGCTGTAACAGCGTTTTTCCCCCATAAGGGGCCCATAAAAAGAGCACAGAGTTTTTAATAATATTTCTTGGAGTTTAACATAGTTCCGCACTTAATTTCATTAAAAACGGTTTATTAGCTTAGAAGTAGAAACGTATTTTCCTGTAAGAGGTGTGGCACCACCTACTATTGGAAAAAAATAACTACCCTTCTCCTTTATGTTTTTTTTTATGGCAGTAAAAAAGGACGTAACTCTTTAGCCTTTGCCTACTTATGTATAGATGACTTTTAAATCATTAAGCGACAGATTAGCTGGAACACTGACTTAGATGTTAGGCACCGCCTAAAATCTCTAATTAATTGAAAAAGTTCATTCACAAGTCGGCGGTGTTGGTTAGTTCTACATACCATACGGTATGGGCGCAACCCAACGGCCAAAAGCTAGGGCCATGTAAGACTGATTGGTTGAATTATAAAATATCATAACTACTTTATGGATAAATCTTATTCGATCTTTTCTTTGAGAATTTGTTACTTAAGGAAATATATGCACTTATTGCCTTAAACCAGACATAAAATGAAAAAGTTTATGAAGTTGACTAAACTTGGTCTTAAAAGTGAAACTGCATATTACGAGTAAATGTATGAGCAAACTTATGGATAACACCAACCGTACCACTTACAGCGTTGGTGTTTGTTTAACATATAGATGAGCTGATTGAAAAAAGCAGTTTTTGAATGCCTTACCATCAGTTACATATAGGCAAACTAGGTGACATGTTGTTTATAAACTGTATAGATTTGTAACATAAACAATCAGACAACCAGGCAATCAGACAGGCAAACATGTCTGACAACTAAATGACTTAAGTTGCTGCTGATAAATACAAATTGTGATCAATGTGGCAAGTTGATGCCAATTGACTTACTATTGCAATTTCGTAGAAAGTCCGTTTACAAATGTAATCCAATAAAATTGAATTAAGCCAAGTAATAAATAAATGGGAATTAACTTAATTGCAACAAATTAAGCTCTGACATATAAAATAATGTGATCAGAAGTCAAAAACATCAAGGATTTTGTATGCTACCCTGTAGCAGGATAATAACGTAGGTGTACACAAAAGCTCCTGGTTGAATCTTTTTTATAAGAAGTTCAGTTTTATGCCAACAACTTTGTAAGCTTTGCCTTATGATTTTGTGGTTGAATTTATTGCAACAAATATAAAAACCAGCAAGCGAATTAAAGGGTTTATTGTCTGTTTGGGGTGCAGTTCGAAAATTTCATACGTTACATTTCTGCTAGAGTAGATCTTTCTATTAGATCACGTAGATAGTTGCATGCTTCAAGTAAGTTTATCATCAAGGATAACTTCTGTATGTATATGCAATTCCTCACTAATTATTTCAAGTTATATTTTGCTCAATGAGCAACGAAATAAACTTTTACCTTTATAAAAATAAAAATTCCTAAAAAAGTAAAACATCAACTTCCCCAACCCTTTTCATCAGCAAAACAATTTTGAGCTAAAAAAATAAAACATTAAATTTCAATCTGGTATCCTTTATTCAAAGTCTTAAAATTTCAATATCAAATTTCCATCAACAGCTTAGAAACAGCTATCAATGCTTGGCAGAGTGCCGCTGCAGTACTTCCAGGTGGACCAAGCAGTAAATCCTTGTTGGCTCTTAACTTTGCGTGCGCATGTCACAGCTCCGGAAATATTGTCGGTGATGAGGTTGTTGCAGCTGGTTTTGCATTCGTTGTAAGAGAAACGACCGTTGGCAGGTTGGCACCAGTAGTAGTTGTTAATTTGGAAGATACCGTAATCGTTGGAGCCATTGCTGTTTGTTGGTCCCACAACCCAGGTACGGTATGAGCTCTCATGTTCAGCAATGCATGTCCATTGTGGCAATTCAGATTTTGGTACTCCCAAAGCGAACATCTCCTTGGCCAACGAGCAACGTGTGAAAGTCTTGTTAGCGAAGGCTGGGGCGGCCAAAGCCAAAGCAACGATGAGAAGGATAGCAAATTTCATGATGATAGGTAGTATGGCTAAAAGTCAACTAATGTTGTCTTAAAATTTCCAGCGAGCTTATATAGGTAGTTTAGATCAAGATTAAAGAAATTTGGTGAAAGATAAGATATAATACAGTTTTCATTAAAAGTCATAACAATTCAATATCAAGGGCTTTTTCAAATATTTGATAAGTGCAAAGATTATACCATATCGGGTGTTCAAGTAGTACAAAAGTAGTAAAATTGAAGTACATTCAATGTCATACTGTTTTTAAAATAACATCGGTCAAATAGTCTTTGCAGCTAACTTTACAGAATTCAATCTAAGATACCCAATAAATCAGGTAGAGGTACACTTATGTAGTTTTCCAGATCAATAATTGTTATTTGCTTATAGACAAGATATGTGCTTAACGTATCTCTGAAGAAATGGCAGGACACTCAATCGCACGATCCTGCTATTTGCCATTGATGTATCCAAAATTCTGCAAATTTTATCTGAAGATATTTGTGAGCTTAATAAATTTTCGCTTTACAGCGTTGTGAAACATATACTTTTCTTAAATGATATGACTACTTTGACAGAGTAAAAGCTTTTCGGAATGGTAGCAGTGTCAATTTTAGCACAACCAGAATCAGTTTTCAAATTTAAAGCGTGCCAATTGAAACACCCGCTATTAACTTCTATCGCATGTTGTGCGTATTTTTTTTTATTATTTGTTGTGACAAATTTTTAATCAACTTGGGTTCAATGTAATTGCATTTTATCGGATTAATTTTTGTTTGGCTGATTTTAAATTAATTTTCTGAATCAAATCAATATCTCTTTCTACAATATTTTTTTACAGTGGGCCCAGTTCTTATTTGTTATGAAACTTTTTTTATTTTTAATAATAATGCTTGCCGTAAAAAAAACTATTTCAATTACGATCGTTTGCAATCGGTATTGAACCTTAGATCCCCTTAGTTCTGTGAAAAAGAAATGGAAATAAAAGTAAAAATAATATGAATTGTTGCGCCTAAATATTATTTATATAAATTAAATAAAATTAATAATTACGAGGTATGAGTAGTTTGAATTCTCCAGCCTATGACACGAAACGATCTAGTAAAGATGTCCAGTCCTAGAACTTGTGCAAAGGTAACACTTTTATATCGATTTGTCTTCAATTTAATGCAAATACATTATCTAAGGCAGCAAATTTGCGGAGTTGCTAGTCTCCAGAGGGCCCGGAAATTTAAATTCGTGTAGACAAGGAAGGTTATATACGTTTGTAAAATGTAGAATGAAAGAACAGCACAAACAAAAATGTCCGCTTTGGTAGCAATTTCTGCGATTATTTTCAAAATTAAATTTAAAGATTGTTATGCTGGACCTTTAAGCCTTTTGTTTTGCAAGTTGTCGATGTTTGTTGCTGCACATACGCGGCTCTACGAAGGTGTAAGCGGAAAAGCGTTGCAAAGCTCGAACAACGAACAGAATTCAAAGTGATCTTGCGTTGCAAGAAATAGCAGTACTAAGTCGTTCATCAGGTGAAACCCTTGCTCAATAAATGGTATCTATTTTAGTTATGGGTAATATAATCATTTGAATACGACGTGTTTCTTCATATAAAGAGTTTTCCATTTTGAAGCAAACACCGAACTAAGTTTAGAAACGTGTAAATGCTTTTTACACGTTCGTTGTTCTGCGTGCACATTTGTGCGTTGATCGAACAACGAATAAAACAACGAACATATGAATTCATCATTAAAGCCGTTGTTTAACTCATTTTAGGACACTGCTCTTTATTTTTTTAATTGCACCTATAACATCAAATTCACAATTGTTCTGATTTGAGGTTGAAAATACCATTTATTTTAATTGATTTTTCTCTTAACAAGAATGAAATGAATAACTGTGCATTCAAGATTGAAACTATATATAATACGTACATAGAAATTTATGCAATTATTTTACATAAATTGTTTAATTTCCAAGAAAACGCGAAAAACGAACAATCATTTTAAAGACCACACATACCGAAAAAATTGGTTGAAATTTCAGCCGCAGAGACTAGATTATACTTTCCTGAAAGTTTTTGGGGCGCTGAATCTGCCATCAAAATTGCTTCATCACATCAGGCTTTGGAGGCAAGAAGATATCGTAGATACCGATATTAATTTGAGAAAATTAATTAAAACTTAGCACAACAAAAATTAATCTGATAAATTTCAATTACATTGAACCTAAGTTGATTAAAAATTGGTCACAACAAATAATAGAAAAAAAAAAAAAATACGCACAACACGCGATAGAAGTTAGTAACGGGTGTTGCAATTGACAGGCCATAAATTTGATAACTGATTATGGTAATGTTAAAGTTGACACTGCTGCCATTCCGAAAAGTTTTTACTCTGTCAAAGCTGTCATTTAGTATATGAAAATATTATTAATTTAATATATGAAAATTACTAAGCTCAGATAAAATTTGCAGAGCTTTTTGAAATGAATACATGAATAGCGAATGACATGATCGTGCGATTGAGTGTACTTCCATTATTTCTTCGGAGCTACTTTAAGTACATGACTTGTCTATGCCAATAAGCAAAAAATAATTAACGGCTTGGAGAACAACATCATCGGGACTCTTCTTAAAATCTAATTCAGTTTTTACCGAAAACTTAATCGACATTGAGTACCTTGGATCGAATCTGTTAACTAAGCTGCAGAGAGCATTTGGCCGATGTTATCTTATAAACATAACGACATTGATTGTACTTTATTAATTTCTATTTTTATTGAATTTTAAAAATTATGCAATCTTATTGGAACACCCGATATCACAAAATCTATGCAATTATCAAATATTTGAAAAAGCCCTTGATATTGAATTGTTATGACTTTTAATGAAAACTGTATTATATCTTATCTTTCACCAAATTTCTTTAATCTTGATCTAAACTACCTATATAAGCTCGCTGGAAATTTTAAGACAACATTAGTTGACTTTTAGCCATACTACCTATCATCATGAAATTTGCTATCCTTCTCATCGTTGCTTTGGCTTTGGCCGCCCCAGCCTTCGCTAACAAGACTTTCACACGTTGCTCGTTGGCCAAGGAGATGTTCGCTTTGGGAGTACCAAAATCTGAATTGCCACAATGGACATGCATTGCTGAACATGAGAGCTCATACCGTACCTGGGTTGTGGGACCAACAAACAGCAATGGCTCCAACGATTACGGTATCTTCCAAATTAACAACTACTACTGGTGCCAACCTGCCAACGGTCGTTTCTCTTACAACGAATGCAAAACCAGCTGCAACAACCTCATCACCGACAATATTTCCGGAGCTGTGACATGCGCACGCAAAGTTAAGAGCCAACAAGGATTTACTGCTTGGTCCACCTGGAAGTACTGCAGCGGCACTCTGCCAAGCATTGATAGCTGTTTCTAAGCTGTTGATGAAAATTTTATATTGAAATTTTTATACTTTGAATAAAGGATACCAGACTGAAATTTAATGTTTTATTTATTGTTTAAGAAAGGTTTGCTGATGAAAAGAGTTGGGGAAGTTGATGTGTGTTACTTTTTATTTAAATGCTTGGAACTTTTATTTTAATTGAGAGAGTGGAATGTTTCGGTGTTCATTGAGCAAAATAGAATTTCAGTCTTCTGTGAAACGGCTTAATAAGTGAGGAATACCATTAACGTGGATGATATATCTTGTATACCCAGAAGTGTGCGATTGGAAATAGAACTCCCCAGGTATATAGGAACCAATCACATAGCTCTGTCTACCAGGTCGAGGTGCATAAGATTGAGAAAACAAGATACTCATGAATAGCTTCTTTCAGGAGACCTTAAAGTTAATGTGAGATGCATCCATTTTTTCAATAGTTTGAGTACTAAACACAGACTTTCACTCATTAGATTAGCAAGATGTAGTCATACCAAATGTAAGTTTTAAGCAATTTTTTCCTGTCGCTTTCTTATCTTAATTTTTGGACAAATAAAATTTAACATTCTAATTGTTATTTCAATATTTTTTTATTAATTTTTGCTTAACTTTGAGTCCTCAAATCAGAATTTTAGGAATTTATTTAAGAATTACCTTATATCATTGATCACTACAATTTGTTGTACAACAAAAGGAAATAATTTCTTACTGTGCTAACACAAAAATTAATAAATAAATAAATAAATTGAAGAAAAAGAGCCAGTCAATTTATGGGATCACAACACTTTAGCGGGTCATTCCTACTCACTTTAAACATATTTTCAAGCTCTGAAACAAAAAAAGTTGTTGATATTCTTGAGAAAAATTGAAAATAAAATCTGCCAGGATTTTGCCGGATATGTCAAAGCAACTCTTGAATCTTAGAAAATGATTTATCCGAATCGTAATAGGTTTCCTAACTGAACTCTGCGGTGTAAGAAGATAGCGCTCTCACATGAGATTAGTTCACTATGTGTAGTTTTGGATAATGATGAGGCAATGGAGAGCATATGTACTCGTTGTAAGATCGCAATAGACCAAAAGCTGATTTCAATCGATATAATTTCAAAGCACAATAACCAATTCTATATAGAGTACGTATATAATTTTACAAGGTAGAAAGTGCGTTTGTATGTTTTTTGAAGTCAAGAAGTTCCATTATTTTTAATTTTTAATATTAAGAGACTTGGCATAGATTTTATAATTTAAATATGCGACACTTCACAGCAAGCGGATCACTTACCTACACGAAAATTGTTTTGACCGATCAAAACCGATCAGGCCATTTAGTGGCTCAAATTGTAGCTGATAGCCTCCCCTAAAAAGCTGGCGTAGTGAGTTGACTATATCCAACATGGTGGATCCAATTTGGCGTTCAAAAATTCAGTATAGTGGTGATTTGCAGCAAATTTAGAATACGGCGGATTTGAGTGTCAATGATTACAAATACAAGGTCAGATTTTTAAAATTTATGACGGTGGATCTATGATCGCCAATTGAGAATCTGGGTTTATATATCAAAAATTCTCAAATTCAAGATGATAGCTCCAACAACCGATTTGTACCAAATTTGGAATGTATACTTAAAGTGAAATCTACGTTCTTTTTAAGTCTGTTTCTTATACAAAAAGAACACGTTTAATGAAAATGGTTTGGGATGGGCCAGAGCCCACGAGCGGAGGTGGGGGTTTGGTGAGCGAAGTGTGCTTAGGGTAGTTCCCTTGGTTTATTTAAAAATAAATTTCACTGCATAAACTGCAACAAGTGATAGATTTCAAAGTAGAGATGAACAATTTCATCCGTTGCATTGATTTGGACGCATTTCACACAAAAACATAAATTTCTTCTAAGCTGGTAGCTATATTCTTTGACGCAAGAAATGTGACAGCTCCTATGGGTTGTGATCTTTGTGATTTGGGTCATTATTATAATTAGTCTACAGAAAATATCTAAGGATTATTGGATAATCTAAAATTTCAGTTTTTTCTGGGGATCCCAGCTTACAACATTATGCAATTTTTAGCCATGTCGCAGAGATCTTCCCGGTGCCTCAAAATTCAGTTTAATAGTCTATCAGTTTAAATTAAATTACGATCCTCTATGAAAGAGATAAGATTGAAATCAGTTTCATATTAATAAAATGTGCGTTTATTACTTTTTTAATAATTTCCTTTTCAATTGCAATATTTACTAATTGGAAAACTCCATTTTTATCTAATCTTTTATTTAGCAGTCATAAATCTTTTTCAAAATTCTTCGTGATGGGTATATAAGCCTCTTCAATATTTCAGAATATCATCAGTTAACTTGAACTTGATATTCAATCAACATGAAAGCTGCTATCGTCTTCATTACCTTGGCCTTGTTTGCCTGTGCTGCCGCCAACAGAACTTTTGATCGTTGCTCTTTGGCACGTGAATTGTTCTACAGTCATGGTATTCCATGGGAGGATTTGGACAAATGGACCTGCATTGCCGAACACGAAAGCTCTTTCCGTACCTGGGTTGTAGGACCACCCAGTGCCAGTGATGGTTCCAGCGATTATGGTCTTTTCCAAATCAACGATTTGTACTGGTGCTCACCACCAAATGGCCGTTTCTCCTACAACGCTTGCAGATTGAGCTGTAATTCTCTCTTGACCGATGACATCTCCAACTCCATTAACTGCGCAGTTCAAGTTAGGAATGAACAAGGCTGGGGTGCATGGGCTGTCTGGAACAAGTGCAACGGCTACTTGCCCAGCATTAATGAATGCTTTTAAGCTATTGTTGATCGAATATGAGTTAACTAATGATAAATAAAACGTAACCAAAGAATAATAATTGCATTGTTTTATATTCATAAATTTCATTTTTAAATTTCATATCATATTAGCATTTGTTAATAAGTTATATATAGTATATATAGTAAAGCAATGTATGATATGCGATAATGAATGAAGGTCGGGACTTTGTAGAAAAATAAAAAATGTACTTATGAAACATAATCACTCTCCTGCTAATTTTTATTTCACGAAGAACATCTAGGTAATGTTATGTAAAACTGGTACCCACTAAAAAGAAATAATTGGACGTGACATCTTTCGTATAGACAAAAAAAAACAATTTTTTATAACGTGAAGAATTTTGAAAGAAAAGTAATGAATCATGATAAATGGAGAGGACACAATATAGAGATTGGAGAAGAATTTAATTTCAGCATATTCTGCAAACTTATCATGAAAAGGTCCTTAATTGAATTTTAAATAAAAATGAATGTGATGGACTTAAATTCTATTTGAAATAGAATTTTATATGACAGTTTCCTTCCAAACTTAAATTGAGGATAAGAAATAATCGTGGTCCTAGTGGTTTTTTGGCTCGCAAAATACGAATGTGGAATAAATGCTTAAAGACTTTGTTTTCAAGTCCATAAAAAATAGAAACTTTTAGAAACCGTAAGTTTCTTAGGGTTAGTTGTATTTGTTTCCAGCTTTTCTTTCGAAAGAAAAATCGAAAAAATGCTGTTATTATTTATAAAATTAACACCCAAAAATTAAACTTTTGTTTCTTCAATTGCGAAATTTTATTCGAAATTCAAAATAAAAATATTATTTTGAAATGAAAATGTGTTTCTAGGTATTGTTTGAGTCGCTGTATATGAAATTAGAATATTAAATTAAGCAGAACAATTCCCATTATTTTTATTAAGGTACGCCTTCCTAGATAAATTACAAATGGATGAGAAGGTTAACAGCCACTGATGACATTTGGGCTATGTGGAAATGTAGGCATTTGGAATATTTTTTTTTTGTATGGCGAAATTTTTGTCAGGGTCATCAAAATTTATTAAAAAAAACAAAAAGTATATAAGGGAACAACATAAATTTTATATTCAGAACTTATATATTCGGATTATTATTTGTGTTTTTGTATGACATAGAGATCTGGCTCATGGTAAAAATGCACCTTCATTCCGGACATCACTTCTAACAAATTCGTTGCATAAGTGTTCGGTTAGCTTAAAGTGACAACAAAATTTAACCTGAGAATTTCATAGATCTTTAGTTTGTTTCAAAGAAGAACGTTTGCTTACTAGCAAGCGATTCCTCACTTTGGTTTTATAAAATTTTTTTTAACGCTCTTCACACCCGAATACAAATGAGAGATTGACACAACTTCTATAGTAATTGAAGTGAATTTCCCGGCCAGTCCGAGTCAATCTCGGTTGCCCCGATTAAAAAACCATGCTTGAAAATTGAAAAAGTCTGTAATCAAGAATGGAACTATAAGGTTTTATTACCGGAAAACTCGAGTTCGTTTTTCGCATTTTCGTTTTGCCAACTACATAGGCTGAAAAAATTGATTGAAACTTTAGCCACAAAGCTTAGAGTAGACTTTCCTGAAGGATTTTGGAGCGCTGAATCTGATATTCTGACGTCGAAATTGCTTCATCACCTCAGGTTTTGGAAATATCCATACCAGATAACTAATAGTTCTCTTCAAAACTCCTTACGTCATGTGAAAGTACTACTCCGCTTCAAAATTTATTTTTAATTTTTACAATAGGTTTTAACTTTTCGAAAAAATCGTTAGTTCATTACATAAATACACTCATTACACAAATGGCATTTATGTCAAACACATATTTACAGAAGATAAATTTTACATAAAGTAAATTATAGATTTTATGGAAAAATATAGATAAAAGCAATATAGGACTAATATTGGAGATACTCAGCTCATTCCACCAATCTGAAATTTTTTATATTTTAGGATGACGGCGCAACTGGTTATTTTGATATGTAATAAATAATGCTGTTAGACATTTTCAGATAGAATTGTTTTTATTTATGTCAGCGGCGTAATAAATCATAATGAAATGATTCACCGAAATAATTGCACTCTTTCTAACGTTGAACTCACTGTGCACCTGAGCGATCTGAAAACTATTGTTTGGTCATAGCCGGGATAAGCCACTGAAGACTGTCAGTAACTTAAAATTTGCTCTATATACCATATGTTCGGCGGAATGCTAAGAACCCAGTACAAATTTCGCTAAAAATTATTATACGCATTTTTTGAGTATACAAAGTGAAAAGAAAAGTTTTGAGTTGGACACCAGATCTGATAGATACGAGCATAATAAAAGTTCAGGCTTTAAAAGATACATTTGAAAGAGTTTATGCGAATATACTTTTCGAGAACAAAATCGATTGTAAGTATATTCAAAAAAAATTGATAAAAACAGCTATGCCATATATAGACCAAAATAAATATATATACATACATGTCGGTATGGTGAAGGTATATATGTTTATATAAGCAGAACACGAAAGAACACTTGAAAACAAGCACCGGATTCAAACAATGGCCCTACAATCAATAGAGGGACATAATTTGTATGATTAAAGAGTTTGAATTGTTTGAAGAACTTTTATGTCGATGGCAAGACCATAAAATATCATAAAATTTTTGATTTAACACAAAGCAAGGTATCTTTGGATAGTGGTTCGATGTTTATGGAATTCCTAAGCGCGATTTGAACGTATCAAGATCCATGTAATCAACATATTTTTATCTAAAATTACGGGAAGATGTATTGGAATGTATAAAAACACACAATATAAATAATATGTAGGCAATTATATATCATAACCTTAAACTAAAGGCTCGGATATGCTTTCGGAGATATAGAAATGGGAAGTTGCGTGGATATAGATTTTTAAAAATCGCTATAATTCGGGAATAAGTTCTTGCAAAAAAAAAGTGGGTGTCATATAAAAGTTAATTTATCAGGCTACAATATTTGTTAATTTTGATATAATTTTTAGATCAAACTCATAGATTTCGAGACATAACGACTTTTCTGAAATTTTGACCAATTTTTATTCACAAAACCCTTTTGTTTTTCAAGAAATCCGTTATTGACTTATGATTTCGTTGACATGTTGATTCTCTCTAAAATGAATTAACATTTGTACTAAGTTTTTTGTATTAACCTTTTTTTCCCAAAAAAAAAAAACTACAACAACAACTATTACTATTACAATATCAACATCACTTCAGCATGCGGTGATATTTTGCATAAAAAAGGCCGAAGTCATTGTCTAAAGATTATCATTATAAAAAAGCGCAGGTTGTGGTAGCGAACCTGGTGTTGGACATATTGGAGACGTCGTGGTGATATTGTCGAAGAAAAGACTTCATATCAAAAATATATAAAATTCTTGGCAAAACTCATCAGAATGATTTTAGTTTTTTTTGGGTAGGAAAGGATTAATATGATAAAGTTTTATACAAGTGTCGCATCATTTTGAAAGGAATGAATTGAGCTTTAAGGAAATTATTTTGTGTTTTGTGTGAGATATTGCATGGAAAAGATTTAATTTTTGTATGAACTCACATGAGTCAGCTCATGATGCTTCGTATGAAAAAGATTTTGTTTTTAAGATAACTTATGCTACTTAAGATTTTAGCGTCTAACGTGACATTACCTTTGATCAAGTTGTCGTAAGATAGCAATATAATATATGTATAGCTACATATGTATCGATGAGAAAGGGTCGAAATAAATTTTTTTTTTTCATCATAAAATTATTTTCGATCTTTTCCCATCTATTGGTCGAATACAATATACATTTTGTTTTTTGAATAGGGCCAAAAAAACAGCGGGTACAACCCCTTCAAAATCTAGTTTCGGCGTCTTTGCGTCAATTGGTGTAATAACTTTATTTTCATTAAATGATGCCTATAAAGATAGAAACAGATACAAAATCCATTTTTTTCTTTTTGCACCAATTGATGCCTGAAATTTTTTGTCTCAAAATCGGGCCAAATCACCACCTTTTCCCCTTTCTTTCTAAAGCCTATTTTCACTTTTGACGAAAGAGTGATTGTTTATTGTTTGATGTGGCTTCAAAAAAAAAAAATGCTGCTATTGCACTTAAACTCCGAGATTTTATTCTCAAAGGTGCAGCAAGGATATATCGCTTACTGAGACCTTTGGAACGGGAAGGGATAGCTAAATTTTGATACCACCAAACAGAAGAGCCTATTTTCTTAAGTAGAAGATATGCAAGAAGAAAACTGAAATTCTGAGAAGCGCGCTCACAAATTTCTTTATCACACACCGTTCCCGTGGTTTATTTAAAAATAAATTTCACTGCATAAACTGCAACAAGTGACAGATTTCAAAGTAGAGATGAACAATTTCATCCGTTGCATTGATTTGGACGCATTTCACACAAAAACATAAATTTCTTCTAAGCTGGTAGTTATATTCTTTGACGCAAGAAATGTGACAGCTCCTATGGGTTGTGATCTTTGTGATTTGGGTCATCATTATAACTAGTCTACAGAAAATATCTAAGGATTATTGGATAATCTAAAATTTCAGTTTTTTCTGGGGATCCCAGCTTACAACATTATGCAATTTTTAGCCATGTCGCAGAGATCTTCCCGGTGCCTCAAAATTCAGTTTAATAGTCTATCAGTTTAAATTAAATTACGATCCTCTATGAAAGAGATAAGATTGAAATCAGTTTCATATTAATAAAATGTGCGTTTATTACTTTTTTAATAATTTCCTTTTCAATTGCAATATTTACTAATTGGAAAACTCCATTTTTATCTAATCTTTTATTTAGCAGTCATAAATCTTTTTCAAAATTCTTCGTGATGGGTATATAAGCCTCTTCAATATTTCAGAATATCATCAGTTAACTTGAACTTGATATTCAATCAACATGAAAGCTGCTATCGTCTTCATTACCTTGGCCTTGTTTGCCTGTGCTGCCGCCAACAGAACTTTTGATCGTTGCTCTTTGGCACGTGAATTGTTCTACAGTCATGGTATTCCATGGGAGGATTTGGACAAATGGACCTGCATTGCCGAACACGAAAGCTCTTTCCGTACCTGGGTTGTAGGACCACCCAGTGCCAGTGATGGTTCCAGCGATTATGGTCTTTTTCAAATCAACGATTTGTACTGGTGCTCACCACCAAATGGCCGTTTCTCCTACAACGCTTGCAGATTGAGCTGTAATTCTCTCTTGACCGATGACATCTCCAACTCCATTAACTGCGCAGTTCAAGTTAGGAATGAACAAGGCTGGGGTGCATGGGCTGTCTGGAACAAGTGCAACGGCTACTTGCCCAGCATTAATGAATGCTTTTAAGCTATTGTTGATCGAATATGAGTTAACTAATGATAAATAAAACGTAACCAAAGAATAATAATTGCATTGTTTTATATTCATAAATTTCATTTTTAAATTTCATATCATATTAGCATTTGTTAATAAGTTATATATAGTATATATAGTAAAGCAATGTATGATATGCAAAGGTGAATGAAGGTCGGGACTTTGTAGAAAAATAAAAAATGTATGAAACATAATCACTCTCCTGCTAATTTTTATTTCACGAAGAACATCTAGGTAATGTTATGTAAAACTGGTACCCACTAAAAAGAAATAATTGGACGTGACATCTTTCGTATAGACAAAAAAAAACAATTTTTTATAACGTGAAGAGTTTTGAAAGAAATGTAATGAATCATTATAAATATAGAGAGGATATTCAGCATATTCCGCAAAGTTATCATGAAAATGTCCTTCATTGAATTTTCAATAAAAATGAATGTGATCTATTTAAAATAGAATTTTATATCGCAGTTTCCTTCCAAACTTAAATTGAGGATAAGAAATAATCGTGATCCAGGTGGAATGTGGAATAAATGCTTAATAATTTTGTTTTCAAGCCCACAAAAAATAGCAGGCAGCATAGATATTAATTTTCAGCTTATCATTCAAAAGAAAAACTATAAAAAAGTTGTCGGATTTTTATTTGGATCTCTTGTATGCTGAACGTTATGACATCGAAATTTAAGTCAGGGCTCCAAATTAAAATAGTATTTCAAAATGGAAATGCATTGTAAATGTGTTGCTGGGCTCTGGTTTGGTCGCTTTATATGAAATTTAGCAGAACAATTCCCATTTTTTCTATTAAGGTGCGCCTTTCCAGAGAAAATACAAATGGATAAGAAGGTCAACGACCTTCATGATGACATGTGGGCTTTGTGGAAATGTACTGAATTGAGACTTGTTATATAATTTTTGGAGGGATAACTTATTATCAGGGACACCAAAATTAAAAAAAAAACTTACGGTATATAAAAAAAAAAAACATAGTTTTTATATTGAAATTTTACTTATTCGGATTTGTGTTTTTGTGTAATGTGCAAAGAATTCTGGATCATTCTAAAAATGCGTCTTCATTCCGGACATAACATAGCACGGTTGAGGCAAAGCAATGTCTCGATAGATAGTATTTGGACTCTGCTTCATCGACAAGTCACCCGAATTCAGCAGTTGTCCCAGAAAAGATCAAAAAAGTGCATCAAATCGTTTTCGCTAACCGTAAATCGAAATTGCGTAAGATAGCTGAGGAGTTGCAAATATCAGAAGTAAGTGTATTGACTAGTTTACGTGAACATTTCTCAATGAGAAATCTGTGTTCAAAATGGGTGCCGCGTTTGCTCACAGTCGATTAAAAACTACAACTCGTTGACGATTCAACACACTGTTTGGAGCTGTTTAAGAAAATAAAAAGAATTTTTTGTATCGATATGTGACGAAACTTGACCCCATTACTAAACGCCAGAGTCAAACCGATCATCAGCTGAGTCGATAGGAGTCAGTGAAAGCTGTCCAAAGCGACCAAAAACTCAAACGTCAAACGCCACCCACCGTATAGTCCAGAACTGGCTCCCAGTAACTACTGACCAAGTAAGCTGGTGACGATGGGTTGACGAGACGAACTAGGTCCCGGTACAGAGTCCCCATCTAATTCATAATGTAAACAATTGAACTAACTGATTTTGTGTTGTTATATTACAGAACTCATCTGGGGTGCCTATTTTCAATAGCTGCTGTGTCAGCTCTCTTTTGTCGCGAAAATGGCAATGTGTTACACAGAGTCCAAGCCAATTGACTGACATGACCTTGTTATTTTGACATGTGTTTTTGTCTTAGCCTTTCAAACTCGGCTTTTACTTTTTGTAAAACTTCAATGTTTGATGCACTTGCGTTATCATACAACTTTGTGACATAAGTTCAAATTGGCTTTATGACTTAGTTGTAAAGGAGAACTTTATACCCTAAACTTACAGGGGAGTGTCTTATTATAAGCTAATTCTAGCTTAAGTTTCATTTGACACTTCTTGGCTTCGATGTGCTAATGCCATGTCAAACGCTTATCTAGATGAATGTGATATTATGTGTTTGTGGAATAACGATTCCATTAAGAAATATTGCTGGAGACAGGCTTTTGTTGAGGGTAAAAGTAAAATGGAGACATTTTTGTTCATTAAATTTTATTCGGCATTGTGATAACCAACTCTCGACTGACGACAAGTGGGATTGAAGCTGAAGTGATGCGAATACAGCATTTTTAATGACAACTAAAAATTACTGTATCGTCAGCAAAATCATTTGCGGCAATATCTGATGTGAATGAAACGTACAGAAAGAGACCTTCGGAAGCCTGCTCTAATTAGAAAAATAAGATGTAGCAGAGGTTTTATGTTAAACTCTGTAAAGTCTATTTGCCAAGTAAAACTCTAATTCATTATGAACATTTTTGGGGCAAACTAAGCACTACTGGAATACCATATTGTAGGTATTACTTGGTATCCGGTAATTTTATTGGATTAGCATCGCATATGCTCATCCTGATCCGTGAAATTTTTTAATGAATAATTGAATGAAAGTGATATGGTACAAATTCAAAATTTTACAGAAATTTCTTTAGAAATTTTCATATTTTATACATTTACTATAGAGCGTAAGATTTTTTGTGCTTGTTTCATAAATTCTTTAGATAAAATTGTGCGGTTTGGACATTTCTGAAGTGCTCACAGACAATATGTCTGTTTTAAAAATGGTTATGTATCATCTTTAAGAGGGCAAGAAGATCTCAATTCTGCATTAACGCTGTTAGTCGAGATTAGATGGTTTAGTTTAGCAAAATGAAAATTATTGCTAGAAATCGTTTGTTATTAAAGTGCTCATTAAAATGTTCAGAGTTGCATATGAATTTTACAAAAAAAAAAAAGCATATATCTTTAAAAGCATTTTCATTTGTTTATGCAATCTTAATTAACAAATTAATACTAAAGCGTCAATTTCCTTATAAAAAAATAAAAAATATCATTCATAAGCAAACTGTTAAAATGATTGATATAACATGCAATTATTGACAGTATATGGAGCACAAAAAAAATATATATATATATATAGCGTTGATAGCGCATAAATAAAAATTGAAAGCGAAAAAATGTTGCAAGCAATTTGTTGCCATATTTAAATCAAGATTTTAGAGTCTCATATACGACAATATGGCACACAACATGTGGTAGCTGCAGTTGATTTAAAACAAATCAGATGATAGTTATTTAAAATATGGTAAAATGCTTATATAAATGATAGACAAATGTGTTAAAAAAAAAATAATGAAATCGAATTATATAAAGTATGGAATTTTAATTTCACCGGCAATTGTCACTTCATTGTCTGAGCTACAAAGAAAAAAAAACACAAATATGGCGCGTGCCTGATTAAATTAAATTAATAAAACCTAACTAAATAATAAAAATGAACAATATCACACCTAATCTTAATTTACGAGAGATAACTTTTTTCCGATTTAATGACATACTTATAATAAAACTGAGTTAAAAAAGAAAAAACATTTAAAAAAAATTTTTACTATAAGCACTTAAGCGTAAATTCATTATCTCTAGTATTTTAATATATTCTATATTTTTTTTTTAATCTATAAAAATTTTAAAGTAAAGGAAAGTTTTGATCGTGATATCAAGTGATTTTTTTTCGCACTATTTTTCTACAACTCTATGGAAAAGTACCAAATTAAATTAAAAATATTTGCAAAAAATTGAGCAGATAATTTTTATCTAACAAAAATTTCAGTGACTAAGCTTCCAAAAAGATGTATCACTGCTATCTATTACGCGGCAGTTCATTTCCCTGAAAACTCTGCGGAAATTCCAAATTCCAAATTTTAATTTAATTTATTTTTTATTATTATATTTATTCATTATCATAATATTTATTTGTTTTTGTAGTGCAAAAAAAAATGTTTCCATAGCAACTTTCTCTGCATTTGGCGTTAGTACGACCTTGGTTTTGTATTTCGTCTTATCAATTTGAAATATTAGATCACTTTGCATAGCACTTATTGATCGGTCTGTCATAAATTGTGTTTTCTTTATTATTTACAATAATAATTATGAGGCATTCCAAAATTTTCTAGTAATAGCCAGGATATGAACTTCTCCAATTTGGTTGAAATTTTGCACGAATATAGCTTATGATAAGACAGTTTTGTCTAATGAGTCTTCGTTCACGAACATCAAGGCTCAAAAACTGACTTTTCACCAAATGGACTATTTTTGGAAAATTTCATTAAAGTACACACAAATGTCACAGGAAAACCATTTTAATATCATTAAAAGCACCAAATTTTTGACTTATATAGATTAAGTTTATTAACTTTATTAACAATGTTCATCCGTATTGATATCCTTTGTTTTTTGTATGTTAATTATTAATAAAATTAGCTGTCTTGTGTTAAATTTTCAGCCGGGGACTATAACGCCTTCCATTTGAAAAATTTTTTGAAAATAGCCTTATCATTTTTTTCCCTTGAAACTGGCAGTAAGGTCTTATGTCACATTTCTCCAGTATGTACTCGTTTTAAAGTAAAATACTGTTGTAAGGTTTCAAAAACATCACTTTTTTGCGCCAGCGGCATTATCTTAAAATCGCTCACCAACAAAACATTTGTGTTCTTAAAAAATTTCCGAAAATGCACTCAGCAAGTTATTTGGATAGAAGACACAGATCTTTTTATTAAAAATTCCAAATTCATAAAGTATACAGTATAGGGTTATGTATGGTATATCATATCGGTTAAGTCTTTTATCGAAATTTTCCATGACCGTTTTCCCACCTTCATCATGCAGTAGTTGAGTTGTTTCTTGCACTGTATGGCAGGTAGTACCGTCTTGTTGAAAATACATGTCGTCAAAGTTCATATCTTGCAATTCAGGCACAAAAAACTGGATAATCATGTCACAATATCGAACACCATTCATTGTATTGTCTGATCAGCTGCATTTTTGAAGAAGAATGGTCTGATAATGTCTTCAGCACAAAATCCGCTCCAAACAGCGACACGTTGTGGATGCATCTGTTTCTTAACGATCACTAGTCGATTTTTTGAACATCAAATTCAGTCTCTTTGCTGAAGATGATTTTGTTCGAAAAATCATCATCCATTCAACGTAATCGGTCGTGCTCAGCAGACATCAGTTCTTGAGTCAATTGAACTTTGTAAACATGAAAATGGAAACCGTTCGTTGAGAATATGTTGTAGAGAGCTTCTCGAAATCGAATTTTAGACCACGTCACCGAATTGATGTTCCTGGACACTCAGCAACACTCTCACGGACTGCATCGTTATTTTTTGCTGACCGACTTACCGACTTATAGAAGAAAGGCCAGAGTGTCAAAGATCACTAATTGATCCAGTCTACCTCAATTTTCTAATTAATCTTATGACAATTGATGAAGTTGTTATTTCGTGCAGCCATTAATTCCCAAGCATAGAGATCCAATAATTTTTGCGTTCATATTACCAAAACTCGTTACTAATCCGTTGAATATGAAGCACACAATTAATAAGTTTCATTGGGGTCAGATTGATAGTTGGCATGATATGACGATTTTCTTCCTTCAGATGAACTTATGAATTTGAAAAAGAAGTTCATTGCATTCCTTCGCATTCTTTAAAATCGACTACCGCAGAAACGTTAAGTTTTGAAACTACAAATTACTTTTCAAAACAAAATTAATTTATTGATGTTTCCTTGCGAATAAATCAACGCCTTTCATCATTGGCCAATTCTAAGAAACTATGCCAATTTCTTAAATTATTTTATGATTCTCAATTCCTGCGACCCTTGACAATGAAATTACATGCCTTCTTATTTTTAATGCTCTACGAAATCACAGCGCGTGCAACGTATAATTTTACCTTAAAGCAAAGTCAAAAAGTTACTTAGATTTCCACAAAAATGAATTACGATTTGCATAACCAGGCATTTACTGGAGCGATCGTCACAAAGTTAATCAACATAATCTTTAGCTCTGAAGAGCCATGGAAATTCGCTTGTTAACTAATACCAGATATCAGCAATGGCCTAAAGTGTTGAAAACAATTTCACTAACTGCACTGATCGTAATCTTCAGTTAATGTTTCATTGTTGACAATTACCCCAGCATAACATGATGCGGAACGTCAACATGACAGCTGACATTAAGCAAAAAAAAAAGAAGAAGAAGAGAAGAAATGAGAGAAATATACCCTAAGCAGTTAAATTGTTTTAAGTAAAAAAAACGAAATTAACATACAAAAGTTATACAAATAAGCTGAGAATTTCACATTGAATGAAAAAAAAAAGTTGGTACATAGTGCCAACATTTAGTTATCTTAAGAAAAGATCTTAATTTGAAGTGGCGCTAACGACGTTAGATATTACTTCTTATAAAAGAGTTTAAAGTTTAGCGAAGAAAGAAAACACGCAACTGTCACATTTGTTTGTTTGACATCAAGAAAAACTGTCAAAATTGACAACTTTCATTGCATGTTTTCCGGCAGTGTGCTTCACTTTAAATTCACTTTGCAAAATTCCAACTAACTATGCACATGTAATATTTTTTTTGCCTCACATTTCACAACTCCCACAAATGTCATGTAGGCTTGTGGTTTCCAGTATTGTTTTAGAAATTTTAATTAATTTGCATTTTACTTTTAACGTTTCAAATATGACAAAGAGAAAAACCTCTCCTTAGATTTTGTACAAAAACAAAGACCACAACATGCGTTCACATGTCATGTCACAAATTTTCTACATATAGCTCGTTGACAGCTGTCATCATTTCGAATGGACAATTCGTCATTGGTTTTTTGTCAGCGCAATTGTCAACATAAATTTAAAATGATTTAGTGGTTGGGAATAACATAAATAATAATATTTTTTAGCATGGATTCTCTCATATGTTTTAGCAGAGACGGGATTTTTTAATTTGAAATCTATATATTTATATATATATATATATATATATATATATATATAAATATATATATATATACTCTTATTAAATAGATATTTTGTTGCTACTGACAAATAAAGATATATAAGATAAAAAGTGGCCATTCCAGAATAAGAAAATATCAGCAAGTCAGACCAGTCTTACTTCTTTTATTTCTGTAGTGAAGAATAAAGTGAATATATGTGTGTGATTTAGAAATTCACTCTTGTTACTTGGAAATAGATATTTCTAAATATTTTTAGGGTTTGTGAATTAATGTGAAAAATAAACAAAACAGTAATTATTTTCATTTAAAAATGTGTTTTCTATTAATCAATGACTCCATTTTGTTGCATGAAAAAAGATGTTTGAAAAGTTTTTTAAGACTTTTACATTAATGTAAAAAATAAATAAGGTAGTAATTTATCATCATTTAAAAATGTGTTTTATATTGCAGCACAATTTAATGATATAACTTTTAATCCATAACGCTTGTTAGTCCAAGCAGACAAGTTCACTAGAATATGAAGGATATTGTGCTATAATTTAAGTATTTTGCAGAAACATCAACATTTTGTTTTCGGAGTTCATTGTGATATTTGTCCTTAACTTGAAACTTTCCAACATAAATTCAATATGCAATGACCGCATTTTATCAAAATTTTTTGTTTTAAAAATGTATAATATTACAGCTCGAAGTGTACGCCAAATAATAGAAGCTAAGTATAATAAATGGGGTTGCATCGTCGAAATCTGTCCCAAAAATGGGTTGCAATTGGTTTTTCAGGTCAATTTTTATTAATATACATATTTTATTGTTTGAAACGTGTGCCAAGCAATAGAGCTTGAAGAGCCGAAGTAGCCTAAATAGAATATATAGGGTTGCTCTTTCGAGTCCTGTCTTAGACATGGGTTGCCAGCCGTTTATGGTGCCAATTTTTCTTAAACGGGTTTGAGACAGGATTTGACTAAGCAACCTTATATATTCTATTTAGGCTTCAAGCTGTTATCTTCATTAATGAAAATTTATCCATAAAACCGATGGGAACCCATGTAAGGAAAGAATTCAACAATGCAACCCTACACACTATATTTAGGTCTCTTCGAGTTCTTTCATATACATATTTACATGCATACACATTTTGAGGTATAATATTAATCAGTTTTAATTGAACAACAAAATGGGCTTAAAGTCGGGAATCATGACGGTCTGGTTTGTTAATTTCATCGAAATATATTACAATCTTTCCTCCATATCCCATCCTGTAATCTTCTACACTCAACTTTTCTACAGCGTGCCCTCCGCCTATAGGTCTGTTTTTATTTTAGTTCAATTAACCGCGAGGAAGCAGTACGTGCTCAGCTCTTTTCCGAATGGATGGTAAACTTAAGCCTAATTAATACAACATAATCCTACACTGATTCTTAAATCCGTTTTAAGATACTTATAGCCATACTTTATGTAAAAATATTTTAAGAATACTGTAATTATTAAATCTGTTTTACCGTAAAATCTCCATATAACAGATATTAAGCAAATCATTCAAACTTTACATATGTAGGTTATTAGAACTCACCTAGAAAGAAAGAAAAAAGTGAATATATATTAGTTAAAATTTAAATAATTTACAGATTAAAAGATTAAAAAAAAAATGTATACGAATATTCTAAAACAGCACAAAGCCACAAAAAAGATTAATAAGCAACATCAACAACATCATCAATGACTAAATAACGCCTTCTCAAATGTACATATGCTAATAAGCACAAAAAAGTGGGCGTGAGAAACGCAAGAATACAAAAATGAACAGGAAATGTAAAACACAAAGAAATTACAGAGTAAAAACTAAAAATACTTGTACAGTAACTTGAGGAAACAATCAAATTAGAATATGTTTATGTCAGTGCATTTAAATTTTTTTTTATTCAATTTTCTAAAAGTTGCATAATTAATAGTTTCATACTATTCCTAGGAAGCAGAAAAGTAGTGACAACAAAGAATACGGTACTGAATAAAACAAAAAAAAAGAACCTTGCCAAGATCGGTTACACAAAGTACTTATATGAATAATATCTATACGTTGCTGGGGGCATAATGAACAATAACAACAGAGTAAAGAAAATTATACAATGTCATTGACAGAAAATGACATGACGAAATCATGTTAAATCAACGAACTTGAACATCAGGTACCTATCTGCCTATTGTTTATTTATTTCTTATAACTCGATGTAAAGTTTTTCTTTGAATCGTTTTAAATACTGTTATTTTTATACTCAGCGAGAAAAGTTCGCTTGAATTTTAAAAAAGATTTTGATGATATATAGTTAAGCATAAGCTAGAATTATAATTTAGTGCTCAAACTTTCTTGCACGCTTTAGAGCAGTGACGGACGGAAGTGAAGTGGTGATCATAAGCGGTAAAAATATTGGAGCACAAAAATTTAAATTAGGAATTACAAAAATGACCAAGTCACTTAGTTTTTCTTCTTGCAATGTATTCTTTAAATACCCAACGCAAATATGTTAAAAACAACACCGATTAATAGTTACACTCTTTGTAGACAGTAAAGTTCACAACTCCAGCAACAACTGTGGATCAGTGATGGTATTTGTGTTTTTTTAAAATGTGCTCAATCGAGGCTTGAAATGTACTTTATAGACACCGAATGTACTTTTTTTTTTTTGACTTGAACACCCAATTTTACTAAAATGTTCGAAATTTTTCTCAAATTTAATAAGTAATTAAGAAAAGAGGTCTTCACTTTTGGCATATGAAAAACCCTAGAAAAATGGAAAATCAGATATATTTTAAATCAAATTACAAAATCTACACTTTCCAATTATTTATAAAAAAAAGTATTATAATATAAATCTTTACATCGCAATTATTGTCATTTACTTTAACCAGAAATAGGCAATTATTATAAATTTTTCAAATGTAACGAAAATGTACCGAAAATGTACTGAAAATGTTCTGAAAATTTTCTAAAAATTTCCAAAATGTACTAAAAATGCAGTATGGTAAATGTACCGAATGTACTGAAAACTTGAAATACTCGTATGTACTGACGACGAATTTTCAGGACGCAAATGTACGGAAAAAAAGTACAAATGTACCGAAAATGCTATCACTGCTGTGGATGGCCGCTTTGTAGGCAGTTTGCCTACATCTCCATATAAGTACAATGTTGTTACACAATGAAGGCATATTGTCTACATCGTCGCTTGAAAAACCGACTGAATAGTTGGACGAGCTGCCTACATGTCCATATATGTAAAGTTAGTAGATAACAGACATTCTGCCTACATTTCTACATACAAAGTATGCAAACTGTTAGCCATACAAAGAGCTCTGTTACAAAATCTTTTTCAGCAAATTGAAAAATCTAAATGGAATTCATATCTAATTTTGATGATAATGTAAAAAATATATATTTATGTCGGCTATAAAAACGTTCGCTAGGGACGCAGAACGCGCGGGTTCAAATTCTGGATAGATAATTCTTTTATATTGAATTTTACTTACAATTTTCAATTATAAAATGATTTGAATAACACAATGGGATTGCTTTGTTTCTAGAATAGTTCGAGTGAGACCCCGCTACTTACATAGCTAGCTCGGCTACAGAATGTTGATGTTTAATTAGACAAAATAGAACAGTTAAAATGATATCGGGAAATAGATGAAAATAAAAGTAAATCGCATCGATGAAACGCACTATACAAACATGTTAATTTTCTCCGATGAATTTTCAGAGTACTCTGCTTATTTGCCACTGGGAAATAACTAATATATTATCGATGAATTTTCTGAATATGTACTCTGTGTAATTTTTTACTCTCCTGAAAACAGAAAATGATCTTTCTCCCTACGCATTAGATAAGAATATTATTAGAAAATTCTTTAAACATATTTTAATATTGAGAAGTGTGCAAGATACTCCTTTGGCAGCTTAATAGATGTGATGTCTAATCAACAACACTATCATACGAGAAATCTAAGATATCTGGATCGTATGTTCTCATTTTCTTTAAGAAATGTTTAGAAATTGTCCAATTCATCTTTCAAAGTACTACCATTTTTGTACATATCCTTCATTTTCTTAACGTTTCTTTCTTTCTTCTGTTGACAATTTCCAATAAAAAAATATGCAAAAATACTCTAGAAATGGCTTGTCAATGGTCTGAGGCTTGATGGCGTACACTTTGATTTTCAAATAACCCCAAAAAAATAAATCCGGAGGATTCAAATCTGAAAATCTTTGTAGCCAGTCAATTTCGCCTCTTTTTGACATCAGACGTCCAGATAATTTTCATTGCAGAAACTGAAATGTTTGATCTGCAGGGTGGCATGACATATTGAATGGAACATCTTAGTCGTTGATGAACGGCATATTGACGATCTTCCACTGTTCCGTGTTCAAAAAATTTGACACCAAACGACGAATAGTGTTGTCAGACGGATCCTGTTGCTCACGATGTTTTCGACGACATGCACGTTGAGTTCGCACAACTGAACGTCGTGTTGTTTCAGTGTAAAGCTATCAATGGTTGAAATTGTACAGAATTGACGTTTCAAAAACATGTCTAATCAAGTCAATTGATTTTCATACCGACATAAAGGATGGCGCACCTGTTTGATTCTTCCGAAATGTTTTTAGGCCTCTGTAGTATTCGGGGGCCCACGTCCACTTACCGTTACATTCATCCCTGCTTGAGAAGGAATCTAGATCTGGAAACAAAATCAATACTTTGCTTTTTTATGGGCCAGTCTAATACGGTAATTGTCGATTCTTTCGTATAATTTTAAACATTTTTCCTAATAAATTGAGTTGAGTGTATAAAATTTGATAAATCATCATTGTAATTTTTGTCGATCTAACAATTTATTTTTTTTTTTCTTATATGCTGACGACAAATCGCCAAGATGAGTTGACATTCAAGACCGGTAGGTATTGCAATTTGAGACAAAGTTAATGCAGGTTAAAATTGTCTACCGCTTGTGCGCATGCTCAACAGAGTTTAACGTGACTAAGTTCAGTTTCTCAATTTTCAAAGTTAAATGGCATAACAATACCAAGTTTGTCTAGAGTCCACCTTATAAGCTTCTCACTAGGGAAGTTGGCTTGGGCATGAGCTTGAGTTCTGGTTTGTGTTCTTTAAGAATATCAGCAACGTTTGACTGAACATGTTAAACTCTTTGACGCATACAGTCTGACTGACTGCTGCGGTTCTTCTTCTTTGTGGACGCGCTCGAGTAGTAGACAAACATTTGTGTTGGTTGTCATGAAGCGGCGGAACGCGGAAGAAGTCAACGATGCGTAGAATTATGAAAAAAAAGCAACAAAAAACTGATACCAGCAACACCGGTAAAAGCACCTTGTAAATAAAAGTAAGTAAGACAAGTACTTGTGTTAAATTATGCAGTGAAGTGAACAAAAAGATGAAGCTCTGACTAGGGGAAAAATTGAAGAAAAACCGCAGAATTTTAACAACAATAGGGAAATTGATGGTAAAGCATTAAAAAATAATTATTTTGAATCAAAGTTGAGATAAGTGCACCTTAAATTGAAAAATTACACGCAGAAGTCAAAGGTTCCCAGAGGGCAGACAGACAACATACAGGGAAATCCATTATCTAGCCTTTTCATCAAGTATGGTAGCCAAGTGAAACTCTTGTGTGAATCAGAAATTTGCAAATTTTGGTTTTGAGTTCTGTTCTGGGTGGCTGCACGTGAAGTGACTATAGGCAAAAAATTTATGTCTGAAATGTTGGTAAAAATACATTGTTAAGGGATAATTTTTTTATAGAAATATACTAATTTTTCATTACATCGACCTTTGTACAAACAAATTAAATACTAAACAAATTAAATAATGAAACGTAATTTGAGTTTCTTAAAAAATTTCGTTAATTTTGAAGTCGATGTGTTGATTTATGAAAAAAATATAGATCAAAGAATAATGTGCCAAATGTTACATCATAAGTGAAATCAGTGTAGCTCGGCTTTACATGACTTCAAACATAATTTTACTACAACAATAATCTTTAGTACTTTGTTGCAGATTCATGGAAAAAAATTTAAATAAAGTCAACTCCTTTGAGGTTTTTATCAAAAAATTAAAATTTTTCGCACGAAAGGAAAATTACATAGCACGATACATAAGATGTTAACAAGAAACTGGTACTAAAACCACCTTTTTTTTTTGCACTCAGGTCCATTCCTGTAGTAGTCAGAACTAGGCATATTTACAGAATTAAGTCAGCTTCAGTCCGAAGTGAAGGTACTCAAAAAATGTACACAAATAACAAATTTCGGACTAAATCTGACTAGGTCCTGTAAATTGGACTAATGAATTATTGTATGGAAACGTATCTATTGTAACACTGCATTCCACTCAAATGTTAAAAGTCTGTATTTTGAAGTGATGAGCTCCACCGATAATTGTACTGCTAATGCCAGTTTCTTCAGCAAAATCCTGTTCAATAACACTCTCGGTCAAAGAATTCAGTTGCACTTCGCTGGCATTCCAAGAATACAGCCTTGCTTCACAAGGTCGTGCCAATATAGCGAGTGTCTCACATGAAAAGCATTGTGCTGCCAGACGCAGCATCAGCAAGATAAGGGTGCAAATATATAGTTTTCTCAATCTTATTTTTACAAACAAATTTTAAAAAAAGATATTTAAGGTCAGTTTGTATAACCTTGTAATTTCGTTTGTAATCCAAAGAAGGGGCGTGGCACGTATAGAAAAGTCTATATATATTCTTGATTAGCGTCACCACCAGAGTCAATTTAGCCATGTCCGTCTGTAGTTCGGTACACAGACTACATCTTAAAACAAGGCTATTGAGATTGAATGAAATTGGTTAACGAGCACGCCTACCGCCCATACAAATAAAACATTTTAAACGCAATATTGAGAGAGATATCTAATGCTTACTTCCTTGGCCTTGGCCTAAAATATGTCACGATCAGTGGCATATTGCTGGATGCCAATGAGCCACCAGCAGATATGAACGTATTAAAGCATTAAAGCAATATTTCTTTTTGAAATAAAAAAATTGATATATATTTTTGTTTGCGACTTATAGGTTTCATACATTTGTCAATATTATATTAACGGTTCCTACGTACGCACATATATATATCGTTGCAAAGTGCAAGAAACATAACTTTCAAAAGAGAACCAAAAAACAATTTTTCCTAAAATCTTCGTTTCCATCTGCCTTTAAACTGGAAGGAATTTCTAGGTTTAAGTTCATAATTGGTTCACTTAGCACTTTTTTTAAGTAACCACGATATATTATGTGGTTAGCTGGCATAGATATGGTATTTCGAACGGAGTTAAATTCTAAAAATTGGTCGTTTAAACTGTGCTTTATATGGACAGAAAAACTCAAAACTGCGTTTAAACTTAGTCAACACAGAAGCTGTTCCACTGAATAAATTACCCTAAAAGTCAAAATGTCGCACACTGTACAATCTTTTGTGTCAAGATGATTGCAGAAATTAAATCACTTGGTTTAGGGAGCAGCAAAGGTATGGGGGCAGATAAAGTCGGAAATAGTTAAGGCAAAGCATTTACAGCACTGAGGGATCTTTAAGCTCACAGAAAACTTAATAATCGTTGGCATAAGAATTAAAGGAAAGAAAAAAGGTCGATGTATTTGTTTGATTTCACAAATCTAGCAAGCTGTGCTTAATTAATTTCAATTGTAAAAATTACTACATAATTTTTCTCCATTAAAAAATTTCTTCTTGTCTGCAAAAATAAGTTTTAATTTTTTTTAATATACAAAAAATCAACAATTGGAGTTTAATAAATCACGCATTTTCTAACACCTGTTCACGTGGTATGTCATGATAAAAATACTATTGAAAATAATTATTGACGTAAGAGTTTCTTTTTACACTACATTTAGTTAATTATGCTAGAAACTGATTTGTTTTTGATAAAAAATCTGAACTACTGTTGACTTTCAAAATACTTGAAATATTATCGCAAGTGTTTTAACACTTTGATCTCTAAGAGCACAGATGTTTATTGTTGAAAAAATTTTGATTAAAATCGAGATATTCTTAATTTTTTTTTGGAAAAAAAAAGTTAATATACAACACTAAGCAAGAATATTTTTCCCTTAGACGCCATTGCCATTTAGTCCAGATTGCTGTAACGTAAGGTCTATAACTAATGGGTTGTGTTGCACAAAGAAGCTTCAATTATTTTTTCTCTTATGAATTTACACATAATGGCTTAGAGCATATGGTCTTATATACTTAGATCAAATTTTTGGAATGATCCAGAAATATATTTTTTTCTGATGAAGAAATGCCGATCGCTTCAAAGTACATAGTATGGAAGTTATTTTTGATGACAAATTTGGAGGAAAAAATAACAATAACACAGTTCCTTTCTATGTTTCTAGTTTCACTCTTGTTATGAAAGCCTCTAAACGTATATATGTTTCACAGTATTCATTAATCTATTATTGGAAAAAAGAAATAGTTCAGGATAAGACATATGTCTCAATAAATTTGTCCTTAGACTGAATTTTATCAAATTTGGTCAAGTCATAGCGATTTACGTCAATATTTTCATTCACATTGTGTATGGAAACTTTAGTGTTAGATAGTTTCTCTTAATAAGATTGTATTACTAAAAGACTATCTTACGATCAGTTTTTAAGTTATTGAGTGTTTAAAATTAATGAAGCTCTTAGAAATTTTTTGTATATTCAATGACGTTGAATTTCAATATCTTTTCAACTGTCCGCAATTCAGGCATGTGGCTATATAGTCTTTTAATAAAAATAAATCATACTAGAATTTTATCAAATGTCATTTCAAATACACACTGTGCAGGTTACTTTTAGCTACAATTGACACATAATTTGCCAGATTCGGGTATGTTTGATAAAAATTAAGCTCGAAGAGACGAAAATCGATGTTTTCTGTTCCAAATGCAATGATTTAGATGCACAAAAAGTCTTTGATTTGTTGATAACCGTGGCTATTTTATTTTTTTTCTTTTCGAGTACTTTATCAAAGATAAAATCGATCTTATTTACTCTGATAAGTTCGTAATAGAATTTTACTTCGCGCACTTAGAAAACTCTGTAGTTTTATATATTAATTTTACGAATTAAATATCTTGTATGATATCATTTACAAATCCAGTCGAATTTTTGGAATTCATCAAAAATAAGTACACTTAAAGATTGATCTCGACTTACAATATAGTAAGAACATATTTTACGAAATTTGAAAAGCTATTTTTATGAGAAAAGTTCGTATCTAAAAACTTTTTCTGCTATTTACTTAAATGAGTTTTTGGTGAAATGAAGTGCTTGAAAAATGTGGAAAAATAGAACTAATTTGGTTTGTTTCAAATCAGTTAATATTTTGAAAATCTAAATATTTTGTAGTCCAGTGTTATCAATCATAAGCAAAAATAATAAACAAATGATAAAATACTACAAGTTTACGCTCGGGTGTTTAAATATGAAGATAGTTTATCAAAACTATATAAAAAATCAATATTATTAAAAAAAAGTACAGCTACCTTTTAGTTATATACAGTCAAGTGTGCTAATTGAAATTAAAGTAAACATTTTATTGCTAAAGATTCTTAATTTCATTATTTTGATATGATTTACTGATAAAATTTTAATTTAAAAATTAATGATTTTGCGTATTCGAAAACAAAACGTTTGTAGGCTTTTTAGCCCAGTTATAGCTATTGCCATGAAAAAGTTAATATTTTTGAACAAAGCCTAAAGTTACAGAGGATTACTGAATTGTTTGTATTAGAACACTTGTATTATATGTAATGCTTATAATTATAATTACTTTAAAATGCTAATTCCTTTTGATGATCTCGATCTTTTTAGAATTCTGTCGAAAAGTTTTCAGAAATTCGATAAGATTGCAAGTCGGAAATTAAAAAAAAAATCCTAGAAGAAAGTATTCTTAGCGCGTCGTCAATGAGGTAAGGAAAGAAAAACCCTATGTAATTTCAAACAGAGACAATTTTATCCTCACACGAATTTCTGCCCATGCTATCATTAGCTGAAGATAAAACACCTTTTAACTTGCACAGCAGGCTAGGAAAACACTGCTGGGGTATGTCACACCCCACCTTATTGACCGCGTTACTAGGAAATTTCACAAAAAAACAGTTTTTAGGTATTTCAAAATAAGGCATTCAGAGCTTGATCATGTCGTTTACGGCATTCGACTTTCAGCCAATACATTTTCTTTTTTCCCCGCCTGTAAAAATATTCTCATATCAGAATTTTCTTAAAGAGATGTCATACCTTGAAGTCTTTAAGGGGTCGCTTACCTTATGAGAAAGTATATATTTTTTGAATAATTTTTTTCAAAATTTCAGAAATCCTTTCAATTTTTAGTTTTTTGAGGTATTCCGGGCTTTAAAATTTTGATTTGTGCTATAAAGATTCCAAAATCTATAAAAGTTCAGATCCTTGAACGGTTCTCATGCTTGAAGTGATATTATTTTTCAGCTTTATAAGAAACATTTATTAGATTCATTATGAAACATTTCTTAATGTTTGTTTAAGTTTAACTAATGCGATGGTAATGGAGACTAATTTACAAAAAATATCATTGTTAACCATTTTCTATTTTTTGGCCAAAGCCACAAGATGAATATGCTCTTAAAAATAGCAAAAAAGTTTCACCAAGATCATTTCCTATTTTATTTCCTCTCAATAAATACCAGACTGTAAACAAAAAGTATCATGTACTAAGCTAAACCTTTTAACGGTAAAGAATGATAACTTTCCAAATAAATTATCATAACAACTACAACAAGTGCATATTTTCAATTATGCAATATATATGCAAGGTCTATGCATATATAAAAAGACTAGATAGTAAAATGAAATTAAAAAAAAAACTAAAAGGAAAATGTCCATTGATTCTACCGCGCTACTTAAGAATAAATGCTTCGACAATCCTAACTCAGCCATTCACCGCACTTAGGCCAATGACTTGAACCGGTCAATGAATTCTTAATGTGTACCATCATCATCAGCATTCAAGAACTAATAGATTGCAAGATTAGGGTATACGTTAAAATTTTGAAAAACTATTTTAACTTACTTTTGACTTAGGTTATTGATTCTTTTCTATTCTACCTCTCCGAAACGTTTTTTCAATAGCGTACCGTTTCTTTTTATAATATTTTCTTTCGAAACGCTAAAAAAACTTTTTTCTGAAAGAACTTAATGTATTCAAGTTTACTAAGCGCGATTTGTAATTCAAAAGACAACAAGTGAATGGCCACCCTATCGTACATTGATCTATGATCACGCAAATAGCAATAGGTGGCGCTGTGGATTCCCAATGCAAGTAGGCACACTCAATACTAAAAATACTGTTGGAAAAACTACAAAGAAAAATCCAAAAGAAAATGTGGAAAAAAAAACTTTAGAAAATGAGAAATGTTGCTTCCGCAATTCTGATAAGTTGACTACCATGTGCAATTTTTTATTCATCTTTAAAGCCCAGCAGGAAAATTTTACATTGATATTAATAGATAGATCAGACTCCATGACAGTTACGTAGAGTTAAAATCTCGAGCTAACAGTAATAAGTAGATATCTGAACGAAACACTTTCTCAAAATTTCAATAACAGCTCCATAATAAAAGTTACAATAAATTATCATACTAATACTGTTACAATGATAAGTAAGTATAAGTTAAGGGAAAGAAGCTTATCATAACAGCTATCATTCATATTTATGGAGAATGCAAGTGTTTGTAAGATAAAACACAATATAAATACAATTTGATAATCGCTGCGTGAAAGATTGAAGCTCATCGTCAACAAGCTGATTGGACCTTCTTAGTGTGAACTCAGACCTGGCAAGTCCGCCGTTGACCACTACGTTCACACTACGCAAATCGAGAAAAGCGAGAAAAGCAGATCGACAACCACCACCTAATCGTTCACCATAAATCTCCTTTCGACAGTACGATAAGGAATCAACTATAAGCCGCTTTGTCTGAATTCGGCATCCCTGCAAAGCTCATTCGACTCTGGAGTATAACGCTTACCAACACCACAAACGCAGTAAGAATTGGCAAGGATCTTGCACTAACTAATAAATAACAATATCAGCTTGTAGATCCAGCGGAAAATAACTCTTGCCAACAGGTGTTACTTAGGGCTCAGTAGGCAATTGAAAAGTAGAGCTCTATCTCGAAGAACAAAAACAACGTCAAATCACAAATTTACAAAACACTCATTCTCTTCGTCTTGTTGTATGGCGCTGAAGCATGGACGATAACGAACAACGATAAGAAGATATTGTAATCTTTCGAGAAAAAAATTCTTAGCTAGATCTATGGTCCAATCTGCGTTAACGACGTATACCGTATAAGATGGAACCACAAGCTGTATGAACTCCACACCAACATTGATTTAGTAAAGTGCATAAAAATACAGCGGATACGCTGGCTAGGTCATATTGAGCGAATGAGCAACAACGCTCTGGCTAAGAAGGTGCTCTATTCAGAATGCGTTGGTGGAACTTGCAGAAAAAGCGTTCTAATCTCCGTTAGAAGAACCAAGCTGAAGAGAACCTGAACGCGCTTGGTGTTTCTAACTGGCGTCAGCACGCGCAGAGCAGAGGCGAATGACGCAGCATTTTGGAGGCGGCCAAGACCGATTGTCGGTTGTAGTGCCAGCTAAATAAGTTTGAGCTGAAGGAACTATGTTTATCTGTTTCTATTTTCTCAAATATTTTCTTAAATCATTCACTGAAAGTCATATGTTTTTCTAAAAAAAATTTAGAAAACCATAATTTTTCTCTAGCTACTAATGATACAAAATGTCATTAAATGATGACAGTGAAGCTAAATTTTCACAATCAAAACGGTAGCATAAAAACTTAGCAAAAAAATAAACTGATAAGTGATAATTGATCTTAGGATTAGATATTTATTTAAAATTTTATAATGTTAATAGGCCCCAATTGTTGAAGAAAAATATTTTTTAATAAACTTATAACAAAATTGACATCAATAAGGCATTTAAAATCCCTCCCAGGTGTTCATTGGCACTAATGGCTTAGCAGTCTTATGCAACGTCAGCATGCTTCCATTTGTTTATTGTTGCAACGCTTAAGTTATGAGTGTCTTCATCCATTCTTCTCCTCTTCACTCCTTTGCACATTGGCTGATTGCTGAAAACTTGCAGCATTTGCGTCTATACATCTTTCATCAATGCGGAAAAATTCAATAGCCATAGTATCGATGTTGTAGTAATCGTAAACAATTTTTCACGATCATCATATGATCATGAATGTTGCGACTATAATAGCTAAGTATCATTCAAACTCGTTATCAACAATATTTTTAGCCATAGAAGGTTTTTTTTTATCTTCAGCAGGAGATCAAGATTCACTTTGGGACTTACGAGTAATGATAATGAAGATCTTTTTTTTTACTAACATGAACTTCTTCTTGCGTGTTTTATAATAATTATGTAAACACTTGGTCACTCAATGCATTTTTTTACCTATTGTTTCATAATGGTCACAAATGAGTGCATTTAAAGTTTGGTATAAATTGTTTCCTACATTTGTGGGGGATTCTTTTTTTTGTCTGTTTCTTATAGCAAAAAGTCTACATGTTCTTCATGGAGTTGAAGTTCTGTTTCAGGAAGTTTATTTTGCGTTTCCTTGGCAATGACCCTCTGGGAATAAATGCCATTGCATGTTCTTACTAAATGGGAATAATTAATGTTGTGCTCGTCGTAGACATTTTAATTTCCCACAGTCTTATACACAAGTCAGTGGATATATTTATTTTAAAAAAACAAAAAAACTTTAGTTGGCGTTGGAAATGAAGCGTTTCAACAGATTTCACTAAGTGAACTTCTATTGATGGAATTCAGCGAATTTTCGTTTAAAATAGGCATCGTTAAAAATCCAAAAGTAAATTGAAAATAATTGTTATAGGTTAAATTAACTTTAATGGAACGAAGAAATTAAAATTATAATGCTCAGCAATTAAAAACTGGGTCAACTTAAACTGTAACAATTGAACTCTGACAAAAAAATTCATTGTACTTTGCAATTAGCCATGACTGTTATACATATGCGCTTGAGGAAAATAATTTAAAATTTGGCAATATTTATAAGAAATAGGCAACGTTTTTTTTTTTTCAGTTGTTCATTGTATTGAAATACAAAATGATTTTTTATGTACAATGACAATGAAAAAATTAAGCAACAATTACAAATTAGCAAAATTGAATTAAGTTAGACAAAAGAAAAATGTTTTGAAAAATTATCTTATCAAAGCAGAGTAATAAAATTTTTTATCTGCAAAGTGTAAAATATAATTCTTGCAAGAGTACCTACTTCATTTATTTTTTAATTTCACGCAAATACTATGCGTTGTTTCCTTAAAGGTTTGGGATCTGGACTGTTTCTACTGACAGTTGTTTGATAGCTGATAGATGATTTCGTATATATTATGTCAATATATTTTGCCATTTCAAAATTTCAGCCTATCAGCCTGTTGTATTTCAATTCAAAACAACGACCGTCATAAATAAAATACCTTATAGTAACTAGCACTAGGAGAGAAGTGGGTGCATTTCTACAGTAGGGTGTATTATCTCGCATAAAAGCGAAAGCTTTAAAGTTTTATACTAAAAGATTTACTTAAGATAATGCAAAGATTTAACACAAAAACTAGATATGTTTCGAAACAAAAATAAAGCGTATTTTGATAAGAAGGTGTGGCACCTCCCATACAAGCAAAAACTCATAAAGTTCAACAAGAGAGTTATGTATATAAGCAACAAAATTCCTTATGAGTAAAAGCAATAGCAGGCGAATTTTGACAGTGGGCGTGGCAAATCCATGACAACACGAAATTTCTTTCGAAAAGTACACCAAGAGAATTATTAAATTTTAAGAAAGCAACTTTTTCCCAAATACAAAGAGTGGTTTGGAAAAGTTTTTGGGAGAAATTCCGTAGGTTTCGACAAGAAGGCGTGGCAACCCTAAACAGACGGAAACTTTAAAACATTAAACTGACATAGTTGTTTAAGGTATGTAAGTAACGCAATAAAATTTCACACAAACATTGCTTTCAACTGTTAAAAAGATGCGCTTTCTGACATGAGGTCGCGGTACTTCGCATACTAAGTACTGGAATCTATTCAAAAGACCAAGAAATGTCACAATCTTTTTTGGCTTATCCAACTGAACTAGCGTTTTACAAGCAGAAGTCTCTGCTATTGTAGAGGCCTGCAGCATGGTGTGCAGCTCTAATATGGAAAAGCTATCAAGGCTCTGAACTCCGAGATGGTAGCTACTCCAAGGCGTCAGCTCAAAATAACTCGCATTTAGGTTTCAGGCCACGGAAACATTAAGGGTAGTGCAAAATCTGATGATAAAGGTACTGAAACAAGACCGCAGTTTCGGAGAGTGTGGTGCCTCCGCTCGATATACATGGTTAAGATAAAGGAATTTTCTTCTTTTTATTTTCAAGGCAGGAAAGAACTGGAGGACTCTAGAACCTTTAAAACAAACAGAGCAGTTGAAAAACCATTGACTTACCGTTCAACAGCTACAGTGACGTCGCGAGAACAACGCTTTATGCACTGAACACTGACTATCGGCAAGCTTTTTGACGTAGTTATTTGAATATAAACGAGAAAGAATCTCTGCAACTGTTCGGCCCTTGCCAGACATGAGTATCTAGGACAAGATTTCTTCAACAGCCTTAGCGACTTAGCCCAAGAACACATCGGATCACTGCTTTACTATCTCAACAGATCTATTTGGATATAGATTTTATCTTTATTAAGGTATTCCTAGTGATACTTAGGGCTTTTAGCATGTTTGCAAAGTCATCATTCTAATCTAATCAGAACCCATGAGTAATGTAGAGATCTTACTCATTTAATTTCAACATAAATTTATTAACAATAACAAACTTTTTTTATCAATTTCAGTGAAGAAATAATTACACAAAAAAATCGCTATAAAAGTTCAACCATATACCATAGACATATTTTTAAAAAAAGTGCAAAATATATAAGATAAGAAGATATACATATATGAAGTTGTTGATTAAATATTTTATTTTATATTAGTTTTACAAATTTTATGTTAGTAATTTTATTTTAATCCATTTCGTTTGAGTCATAATTTTCAATTGAAAAACATTTTTTAATATGAAACAAATTTTTTGGTTTTAAAAACTTACAACAGAAACTTAAATATTATTCATTTTAGAGAAGTTGTTTTGTGTATAGTGTTTTAGATGTATAATTGTTTATATGTGGTGGTATTAAGTCACCACATATGCATATGTACTTTTTCTTTTATATATCAATATATGAATTTATATTATTGCATTTACAGTCATTTGCTAGACTATAAAAATGCAATACGTACATATCCATTTCGTTAATTAAGCACTTCTGAACGAGCAGTCAACATGAAAGTTATTAGCGTACTACTTCTTATTGCTGTCTTGGCACCCGTTTACGGTGCGAGGACCTTCACACGTTGTTCATTGGCACGGGAAATGTTTGCATTGGGAATCAACAAAGCAGATTTAGCTATATGGGCATGTCTTGCGGAGCATGAAAGTTCCTATCATACTTGGGTTGTTGGACCACCTAATCAAGATGGTTCCAAGGATTATGGTATCTTCCAAATAAACGACCGCTACTGGTGTCAGCCTGCTGATGGTAGTTTTTCTTACAACGAATGTGAGATTAGTTGCGATAATTTGCTTACGGATAACATTAAAGCTTCTGTTCTTTGTGCTGGTCAAGTGAAGAGACAACAAGGTTGGCCAGCTTGGTCCACGTGGAAATACTGTAATGGTCCTTTGCCGAGCATTAATGATTGTTTTTAAGTGAATACGTTTATAAGCGAATAATATGTGAAATAAATGTGTTGATTTTCTATTTTTAATTTTTTTTTGTCTTGCTTTGCTTATGAAATGACAAATTGAGGGGCAAAATGCAAATGGAGTGCTGCTATAGACGAAAAAGAACTAGGGAATGTGTTCAATAATATGAATCTCAAGAAGTTGTTTTACTAGAATGACGAAACAAATTCGAGCTATGCAATTTGGAGATCTACTGCAAGGCACGTATTAAGAAAGTAGAGTTTTGAAGTTAAAATACTAACAGATGTGGTTGCAGTAGTGTAAACGTCATATTTTGTATCATACAAATGGCAGATATGTATATTGGAAAAACATCTAGAATGGAACAATTATTTTAACAAAAAAAAAAAAGAATGGTTCTGAGGTAAGCTTTCCAACTGGCTTGTTACTGCTGACCTTTATTTTTATTTGTATTGGGAGTAATATGCAATACTGCACATCTGACCTGTCGCGTCTTGGTTCCAAATCGAGATTTTTGGTTTAAAAATATCTAGAGAGCGCAAATCTTTTTGGAAACAACATTTTCTTTTAATTATAGTTTATTGAAATACAACCTTCTGTTTGTCAATATTTGTTTTAAGATTCAAATTAGCCGAAAAGTACAAGTCAACAAAAAAATGATTTATAACGGGTGATTTTTTGCTACTTATTTTTTCAGTGTAAGTTTTTTGATACCTTACGCGGGATTCGTAGCATGTGTCAGCGTCAAAAATGCTCACTAAGGTTTGCCATTTTACAATAAATAGACTAACAAGCCTCGCAAGTCATTGAATTTTACTATCAAAATTTGTGCTCAGTGAGAAATGTGTTTTTATTGAAAAACTTTCTTCAGCGACGAAGCTCGTTTTTGGCTCAATGGGTACGTCAACAAACAGAATTGCCAATTTTAGTCTGAAGAGCAGCCAGAGGAAGTTCAAGAGCTACCAATGCATTGTTTGGTGCGGTTTGTGTGCCAGCGGTTTTTGTGCCAGCGGCATCGTTGGTCCGTAGTTTTTCAAAAATAATGAATATCGCAACGTTGCAGTCAGTGGAGCAAGGTACCGTGCGATGATTATCGACTTTTTTTGCCCAAAATGGAAGAATTGAACTTGGTTGACATGTGGTAACAACAAGACGGTTTCAAATGTCACACGGCATGCGATACCATGGACCTATTCAGAGGCGAGTTTAGTCAGCAATTAATCTCATGGTTTGCAGCAGTCCATTGCTCATGTGATTTGACGCCACTAGACAATTTTTTTCTTTAGTTAAGTGAAGTCTTTCGTAGACAGAGACAAGCCAGCCACAATTGCAGCCCTGGAAAACAACATTACAGCTGCAATTGGTGAGATACCAGCCGAAATGCTAGAAAAAATATGCCAAAATTGGAGCTAACGGCTGAACCAACTCAGGCGTATACGTGGGCAACATTTACATAAAAAAAATCTTTAAAAATGAAATGAAATTTTTTTATGTAGTGCTATATACAAATATTTCATCCACTATTGCAAATTTTCAGTTTTTTTTAATTTTCAAAAAACAAACGCTTAAAAAATCATCCATTATTAAAGGCACGAAAAAAATTTAACCTTAAAACTCGAAACTATTGTATAGAAAGACAAATTCGTCAAAAATATAATTGGTATACAAACTAGAGCTAATTTTCCACAAAGTGTTAGAACCGGCCCCACACTCTCCTACTACATTTTCTTTTATAAGACATGAGCGGATATAAAATGCTACCGACTTAAAGAGTTATTTAAAATCATATCAACTTCCTAATTATACATCTACATACTTATGTATATGTCGGCAGTAATCAGATAATCGTTTGCCTCTGAGAGAAAATTTCATAAATTTTTTCGTCAGTTTGTGGGAGTGATAATAAAATACAGCAAACTCTTCCTAGTGACTTTTATCATGTGAAAGTATCAAACTCATTGGAAATATTTTATCATCTACAATTTAAATACATAGTCATTACTATTATTTATATATTTTTTTTATTTTTGGAAATCCGTTTATTTTTTGAAATAACAAACAAATTAAATTTAACTGATTTTCACTATTTTGCCAAATTACTGGCCAATAATGATGGCAAACGAAAAAGTGTTAAAAAAGAGTTCTGATAAATATCTGCAAACATTTTTATGCAAACATTAAACCTCAAAACGTAATAAAAATAAATGATGAAAAAAAAACAACAATATAATTATAACAGCTTTCAGTTTCACATCAAAAACAAATTAGCTGGCAACCCTACAGACGTGAATGACACGCAGCTTGTGCCAAGTATGAGACAATTAATATCTAATAGCAGCAGCAACAACAGTAATATAACAACAACAACAACGTTAATCATCAACATAATTCAAAAATTTTTAACTGAATTCCTTTTTTTTTTTCTTGTTAGCTTTTAAAGCTGTTGAAAACAATAAAACTATATACAACAACAACAACAACAACAACAACAACAACAACAACAACAACAAAGACATAATCGCATTGCATGTTTAAGCTCATCTGACAATTCAAAGCTTGGAAAACAATTAAAGTATAGCTGCGTGTGGCAAAAGCAAGGCGCGGAGGCTGTGCACAATGGGGCAAAATTGATGGAAAGGTGTTTAGCTTTTTTAGTATATTTCCTTGTTATGTGTAAACATCTATTTTGGAGTGAATTTGCTGCCAGGTAATGGCACATGTCACGAACACTCTTTTGCTACTTTATAAACTTTTATTGAATTTTAAATACTTTTCGACCTTTTTCAATATCACCATATAAGCATTATATATTTGCTAAACATTGGCCAGTGCGTTGTATTTTGCAAAAAAGTTAAGTTTTTAAATGCGCAACGAACTTGTCGTCAGGAGAATGTAACACTTTATTAGTGATTGCGGTGATCGGGGTACCAATCCCTTGCGATTTCCACAAAAAGGCTCGATCACGACAGTTATAGACATACATAGTTTGAGCTATATATAAAAAGCAAGCTGATTTATCAGCGATATTAGAGAAGGTATGGAGCGGGCGATCGAGCACATGGCT
The DNA here is from genome assembly GCA_963680825.1 of Meiosimyza decipiens. NCBI lineage: Eukaryota > Metazoa > Arthropoda > Insecta > Diptera > Lauxaniidae > Meiosimyza > Meiosimyza decipiens. The sequence goes on along the minus strand of OY804261.1, from coordinate 15,381,016 downwards.
AAGCAGATATCCAATATAAGTATATATCTACATAGGTACTAAATTCAGTTAACAGTGTGGGACAGGGACTTCTTTAATCACCAAGAATTTTTTTTGCAATAAAACTCAAATCAAAAACTAGCTGTGGCATATTTAATTAAAAAAGACTTAAGCTCACTAAAACATATATCGAGTTCCTTCCCTCGACCCTTCTATGACACAAATACTTTTCACACAAAAATTAACGGATTTGAAATAGACAGGACAATCTCTCCTATGCAAGCAAAAATACCGTATCGGAATATTATTTGGAAATTTACGATACTTGGAACAGAGTATAATAGCTCATAACAAAGTTCGTACTTTAAAGCTACATAACTTCACTGCCCAAGAGTTTAGTTAAATAAAAATTGAAGACTTTGCTGCAACAAATTTTGTTTTATAGATCTGAAGGAGAGAACACAGCCTTTCCGTAATTTCAATAACTCATACATCCATTAGGCCAAGTTTAGGGGCTTGTTGAAAAGGTAATTTTACGTGCTTTTGAGAAATTGAAACAAATTTTCTACTTATTGAAAAGAAAGTCGCTCAATATAAGATAATAAACTTCAGATTGTGGTTTAGTGTTTATAACCATTCTTTCACATTTTAGCTTTTATTTAATATGCCCATTTAAACACCTATCCAACGATATATAGTATTTCTTACACTATTAACTATATAACAGCTATGGTGACCGATCTAGAGGTACATTTTGATTTCCAAGTAGTACAAAATAGGACTCGACTTGCACTACAGTAGTCAGAAATGTTGTTGATAACTGCGAGATTCACAATCCATCGAAAACTGAAGTTCACATTTTTAACAATTTTTTGCTTCAATGGGCACACAAGATTCTTTTTTTTTTTAGAATCTCGTAAGATTACTTTCAAAAGAAGTCCCTATCAGTTAAAAAATTACGGAGACATAAATATTTAAAATTTTATGAGAAACAGATCGAAGAGTTCAAAAAAAGAATTGAATTTTCTACCTTTCTTAAGCCGAGTCTTTCGACACATGGTGAGCTAAGTCGGCTTTTGTTCTGACGTGAAATGTACGAAATACGACATTAAATATAAGTATGTGTATGGTAGGCAGAAGAGATGGGTGCGGGCCTGGGTTTTCTTTGTGGCAGGTCATTCTTTTCCAGCCTTTCTTTTCCAGAAATCAAGTTTCGTGCGGGCCTGGTCCTAACCACAAATGCCCGAAAATTAGAAGCTCGAAAAAGCCCGAGGAGGCACGGAAAAACACGACAAAAAATACATTTTTTTGCTCATTTTTACTGATATTAATTTAACGCAATATGTAAATATCGACTTCAGGGATCGATTGAATGTTGAGACGTTAACTTGCTGTGAAGCGAGGCTGAAAAAAAGGCTGCAAATTTGGCAATTTTTAAGTCATTTTCACTGATTAGTGTGTTAGTTTTTTTCAAGGTTTTGATTGAATAATATTGAAAATATTTTTGTAGAAATATGAGATGTACCGTGTTGATCTGAGGCAAACTTCAATAATTGTCCTAAATGTAGACTGGCTAAAAACTTAAACTACTTATGTAGTCATTGATAAAACCATTTAGTTAGATAACTGCCCATCTAGTCAGCATATTTCTTAATTCACCATTTAAGGAATAACGACTGTTAGAGCAATACTTTCAAAAATAGGTGGAGCAGAAGTAAATATATATATGTTTATTGTTTCTGGTGTTTCTAAAAATGTAGCATCTAACGCAAGAGTTCATATGTTTTCCGATTTTTTAGACACAAAATTTTCGAAAAAAAAGAAGTAACATATAAATCAAATTAATATGGAAGTCGATAAGTATATAACTGACGCTGTTGCGCCCAAAACATCTGTATTAACATATTGGAAAAATGACAAGGAATTGAAATTGTAGCAAATTTTGGTGCGAAATATATAGGCTACATCTGTGAGTTCGGCTACGAGGGAGCTTTCGCCACACCACACCTTTCGGGCCGTCTGGTCCGGGCTGAGCTTAGATCAAAAAATATTCATGCTGGGTCGGGCCTTAGAATATAGATCGGTTCTGATCTCTACTTTGAAGCTATTTGAATATTAAGATATTCCTGAATTCACAGCAGTGCTTGACTTCAAACATATTATCAATTAGATTTAAATGGATTTAAAGGTTTTGAAATTAATTAAAAGTGGCTTTTGATGAAAATGCTAATGAAGTCAACGATTCGACAAATTCTCAGGTGAACTAGTTTGGCTACAATAGGCTATATCGCCGGTAGAACTGAGGAGCAATCGAGTTTGTTATAAATATGTGTTAAAGTTTGCCAAACGCATACCACTGTGCTTTCAAAATACATAAGGTCAAAAACTGTCAAATCAATGCAGATTGTTCGGTGGGAAACGCTTCAAATTGCAGCATATAATCTCTTCGCCCCTTTTCTATTGCTACTGTACATTGACACTGCGCGAGCGCATAATGCTTAAATTACACTCATTATGATGGTAACTACTTGCGTGTTACTAGACCATGTTTACACTTAGAAAATATCTTTAACTTCATTGTCATCGAATTAACCTTTTTATGACGTGATTTTGCATTTTTCTGTCCAACCTGATACGATTTTATGAATGAAAACGAATTGGGTTTACAAATTAAAAATAAGAAATCAATTTCAGCTGACAATTGTTGTGATAGTTTTTTTCCAACATTAATTTTTTAAATATATTTGTTCAAGTGATTGTCTGTTTGATTTCGCTTTTTTAAACACTAATTATGACAACAATTTAATGTTTTAATTATTTATGTAGAGCATTTGTCAAATATTAACTTGACATTGTTATGTTGTTGACATTAATTGTCAATTTGATACTTTCGTCACAGTTAAATGTGTAGCTGTTTAGTGCTAGTGTGGCAATTTTGTTAGACATTCGATAACTGAAAGTGACAGTTTTGATTTTCACTTTTAAAAGAGAAGCTTAAATATGAAATTCATGTAGGTTTGAAACGTATCTTATTGACCTAAAAATTAAATTTTTGAAAAGCTATATTGTGAAATATCAAAACAGTTTTTTATCTACCTTCCATTGACAAAGTTCTGAAATGACCTTAAATACTTAACCTTGTTAACTTTCACTATGAATATTTAGCATAGAATTTGAATAATTTCTGTTAATTTTTTTTTTCTTTGCAAAAACCGCTTTGAAGCAGCATTTGCAATATAGCAACAAAATATTAAAACAAATGATCAATAACATCACTGCAACATCATCACCAACGATTCAACAGCATAAACATAACCCAGTTTTAGTTGATTGAATATATTATCGACGCTGCATGTGACCAAGTGTGGTATTATTTATCTTCTTTAACTTCTTTTAAATGGAATTCGCAGATACTACATCTTCAAAGCGCTAAGCAAATAAATAGAAATCAATTTGCAAATTCCAGCTAGTCACTCCTTCCCAAATGACCGTCCGACCTTTTCAGCTACCCATTGGCATAAACAGTTCATTAGTCATGAAAATACAACGATTGTAATTTTTCAATTATTGCAAGCACTTGGTGAATCTCTTAGCAGGTGGCAACTTTTGTGCTTTAACCCTGCGATGTTAGAGCTGTTATAAGTTACATTCATTAAAAGGGAGTGCCACAAATGTTGAGGAATTGCAAAGAAAGTCATACTGGTCGTCGTCTGCTTATATATATAGTAGTAGATATGAAGCAAAGTAGACGAAAAATCACCTTAACTAAATAAGTGCTTCCAATGAAAACTAGGCTGAGGATGATGATGAAATCACGTATGATGACGAAGTTACATACACCTCTAGTGTGTTGTACCGCAGCAGGATTTTCATTAAGAAAGTCAGCAAGGCATTAGACAATTGTCCGCCCAGACTTTATAGCCCAGCCTGGGACCCATCTGTATTTGTCGCTGGCTGATATTTCTATGCATCATGTAATTAAACCAAGTAAGTGACCTCAGTATCATTTATCTTGGGCAGAAGTGCACATCTCTATTGAAAAAGTTTAACAGATTTTCGCCAAGTATTGCTTGTTGGCCATTTTTCGTTATGGTATATTGGACCCTATACAAATCATATCTTTATTTTTGAAATATCAGCTGTAATTCTTCGAATTGGCGTTAATCAGCTACGCACAAGGCCATTCGATTCACTATTTAATTTTCCTTAAAATAAATATTTGAACTGCATTTTTTGGTGTTTTGCTTTGAATAAAAATGTGACGTGATATATCGTCATTTTCCTTTAACCCTCAAAAATCAATTTATCGAGTTTATATCAAAAGTTATAGCTTTAACAACGTGTCTTTCAAATGAAATGCAAATTGGTGATATATCTTTTTATACTTATGAGTATTAAGCTGCATTGGACATACTTGGACATGTAAGGACTCTCATATCGGACTTATATATTAAGAAGATAAGTTTGACAATTTTGATTCTTCAATTAAATCAATTCTGCAAAATATAATATTTTTAACCATAGCCTTACAAAGTTGTTCATTAAAAATGCCTTAAAAATCTTCAAAATTTATGGAAAGTACTTAAATTATTAAAAATGCATATCTTTACAGCATATTTCTAAACACCACAACATTCAAGGGTTAAGTTATGAATTTATTAACTTTATCTTAATAGCTTAGAAGTTAGAGTTGACTGTAGGCCATGTTGAACTTTTAGTTGCTAACGAATGGAATTTTACGAGAGGCGTCTTTCGGTGGAAATGTTGACTTTCGAAGAACTGCAACAAGTTGTAACAGCGCAATAAGCAACCGCATTCATGGAACACTAATGAAGACATTGTTGAGTTAAAGTGGCAATTGCATTGAGCGTATAGAGTTTGTTTTTTTATTTTTTTTTGTTGGGTTGCTTACTAAAAAATTATGTGAAAATATTATGGTTTTCAAGTGGAGTGGCAAATTGCATTTCTTTGTTGACTTTTCAAAATATGTTAAGAATAAATTTAAAAGGAATTAAGTAAAATGACAACAAGGTTAAGTAAAGCTTAAAATATTGCTAATAGTAACTGTAAGTGGCTTGTATATTTTAAGTTAACAAAACTAGCTATCGAAGAAATTTCTACGCAGATACAAGGTATGCTATGAACTACAATTTTGTGAAAAAGTCAGGTCAGTTTTTTAACACATTCAAGACAAGTACGGTATTTTTCGACATGGTCTAAATTATGATTTAAAAAAATTCAAGTTTTACATAAAAAAATAATAATTTTTTGAAGGGTAGACTCTCTTCACTTGAAATAAAAGATTAAGATTTTAGAATTGAAAACACAATACGGCAATCAATTAAAAATATTAAAATATAAATTTCGTATCAAAAGAGGTCATTGTATGGATATCTTGATTATTTTGTATTGATGAAGTCAACTTTTAAATTTTACCATCCCTACCAAAGCAATTCTCAGGAACTGCTCGAGTATAAAAACATCCTGAAAATTGTATGTTGAGATTAATTAACTTTAGCTTAAATAACTATCAACTTGAAAGCTCGTATCACTCGCTTTGACTGCTCTAGCCAAAGCCGGTAATATTGCTCTTTAGCTCAGCAGAGGTACCGTTTGAGTGTACCATAATCTTAATTGTCATAATGAAGCTGATTTGTCATAATTGTCCTGAATCTCTGCACATGACAGCTCATAACATACCTGGATTGTTGAACCAACCAATAGCAATTGCAAATCAAAAACTACTACTATTGCCAACTTGAATGCAAGACCAGCCACAAAATTCTTTGGTACAGTTACCTTGAACTCAAAGTTAAGAGCCAACAAGACATTACCTCCTCTGATTCACCAGAAAATACTGCAGCGGTACTTTGCCAAATATTGCTAGCTGCTTTTAAATTGTTGTTGGCGTTAATTTGGCTAACTAAATGAACAAATAATTTACGTTTAAGTAGTGGTTTCTATTTTGAAAATAGTTTGTATTGTTTGAAGTATTTTTAATACTGTGAGTAATTTAGATATTGTAGAAATTCCTGTTAGTGCTATATGGTTTTATGAAATTTAAAATAAGTTGCTGATGTTTGATTAATAGTTTATTTTTGTTACGTTTTTTCACAATAGAATTACTGTGAATAATTTGCTAGAGACTTGGGTGGAGCAAATTCAATTAATTTCAAATTAAAATTGCAACCATTCATCATTAATTTTGAGCACCAACAAACAATTTCGTTAATGACCTTCACGATAACATATTTGAATTGGCGATGGTTACGTGAGTGACTTTTGAAACACAATCACTCAACCAACGATGGAGTTTTTTCTATAAATGCCCAGAATTAACAAAACGCTTAAAAGTGGCAAGCTCGCAGCTTCCTACAAAAAGATAAAAAATCGCGTAGTTTGTGTTCACAGTTTAGCCTTGAAAAACTTAGAATTTTTGCGTCAATGTTTTCTGAGTTTCATACCGTAGCGTTAGTAATTCGTAGTTGTAAGCATTAATTATAGGATCAAGCACAGATTTCATTTACGCACGCTTAGTAAGTTGTCGTGTTTTTCTTAAGAGAACGACACGCCTGCGAAAAGCACGGCATGTGCTCATCTCTAAACTGAATCACAAACATAATTTATAATGCAATGTAAATGTAGCCAAAAATTATTGTTGTATTTTCAATTGATTGAATATTGAAAAAAAACAAAAATTTACAAAAAATACGGGGTAATTAAAAGATAGAATTTGAAAGGTGAAGTCAAAGATTCTACAAAATCTACGCAGAGGCGATTTGCATTCTTAATAAAATGTTGCATTCAGCAGAATCATCAAACCACACTTGAAGTTTCACTCAAAATATATATACATATGCGATTTGGCGGTGAAGAACGGGGTTTGATGTTTCCGCGTGATAAATTTTTAAAGGTTGTTGTATGTTTGAAGAATCTATTTCCATTAAATTAACTATGCAAGCAATATATGTATTATCTCAATCACAGATTTTTAATAATAAGTTTTACATCCATTTTTTGATATATCTGTGTCGATATTTTTCAACTTATCTATTCTATGTATGTTCCCATTTTGGAATACTGAATATTTAATAGAATTAATAGTAATGTGATAGTTTTAGATAAGTCCTTGCATCATCTTTTACGGAGACATAAGTTAAATTTAATCGAAACTTTTCTGTACATGCGACTTTTCATTTCTTCCTTGTACTTTCTGTTTGAGGCAGCCCAAAATCTTTTTATAAATCATAATTACATTTTCTTTTGGTGAAAAGTAAAAGGCTTAAGGCAAAACTATATAAATGCATTTGATTTCACGCATTTATGAATTGACTAAAGATTTATGCTAAAATACCAAACAACACACAATAAATAGCTACAAATTAAGCAACAAAAATTAACAGTAAACAAAATAAATAAAATTAGCATTTGAATTATATTAAAACTAAAAAACAAAAAAAAATAAACCGTTGTATTTAATACATTTAAGGTTTCTGACGGAAAAGTAAATAGATAAAAAAGAAAAACAAGTGATAGGAAATAATAATAAAATAGTAAAGAAATTCATAAAAATCCAACTTGAAAGGTGAGAAGAGAAAATAATAAATGTGTGAAAAGCAACAAATTGCTGGACGGATGCCCAAAAATTATGAATTAAATGAAATTTAAATGTAAATTAGCAAAATTTGTAAAAATAAAAATGTCTAAAAAATGACAGAAAGTAAATAAAAATATAAATTTATTGAAAAAAAAAATAAAAAATTTTAAAAAAATAACAATTCCGCCAAAGCTGCTACGTATAGGTATATGTAGTAAAGCAGCTATATTGTAAGCTTAAAAGAATACAACTCTGATATCTACTTTGGATCTAGCAAATAAAAGAATCCAATAAATGTCAAAGCAAGTGGGTACACAAAAAGTATAATGCTATTTGTAAAATAAAAAAGAAAACAATAGAAAATATAATGAAGATAGCGCAGACGAAATTAACAATAATAAAATATGTTTTTATACAGCTTAAGGTTGACCCAATTTGGATCAAACACATGGCATTCAGGTTCTATTGTTAGCAGATAAACAAAACAAATTCTTCGAAAATATTTAAAATAACTTTGTTGTTTAAAGAAATTTTAAATCAAGATTTCTTACTTAAATCGACTTAGTTAAAATCCTCGATAGTATAGTGGTAAGTATCCCCGCCTGTCACGCGGGAGACCGGGGTTCAATTCCCCGTCGGGGAGTACGTTTCAATTTTTTTTTTTAAAAATGTTAGGGTTTATTTTTATTACATTTTATAATTAATGTTCATTTCTAAATTTTTCTTTTTTTAATTTTATTATAATTTTTAGTTTCTATCATAAGTAAAATATTTAAATTTTCGCTAATCTACGCTTTCTAACCATTGTTTTTACTCTTCGAATTGTTATTTTTTCTTAAAATAAAATAAAACTTTTGTATTAACATTATAATTATTTTTGGCCACAAATAACTTTTGTCTATCTGTCTACAATATTAATAATTAACTTTCACAATAATTTTGACTGTTTTTCTTCTTCTCGTAACTAGCCATAAAAAGAAGTTCAAAGTTTAAAATCTATTATTTCAACAGTTGGTTTTTTTTAAAAAAAAACATAGTTTTTTAGCTTCATGCTATTGACCACCATGTCGAATGCCGTGACTTAAATAGTTAATTCTTTCTTTTCGTGCTACGGAAGCTTTTAAATCGCTTTTAGCGCGTTAGTAATTTTGTTTTGCTTTTTTTTTGTTGTTTTGTTGTTGCCGTAAATATAATTGACATTTCTTTGACCATTTCTTCTGCTTTCTGACAGCCTAGGGCGTTTTTTGTTTTTTTTTTAATTTTTCTTTTGCACAAAAAAAAATTTCTCTAATTTTCACTATCATTAGCACAAAGGAGATGTATACCGTGGTGAGGCTTCACCGTGATTTCTTTTTGCTTAAGAAAAGTTTTTTTAATTAAAAATTTTTTATGGTCAATAATTGTTATTGCTAAGAATATTTTCTTTTCACTTTTAGGACGATAGTTGTATATGTTCTGAATTTAATTTTTTGATAAATAACTCGATAAAAGCTGACTGAAAAATTTTCAAAAAACCGTGATTGGCAGAGATAACATACTGATTTTCGGGAATGTATTTTAGGGCTCAACAACTTTCCAATCAATGTTTATGCCCATCAAAACATACTTTTTCTGAAATGCATATATTTTCGAACTTTTTACAATAAAGTCAAAAAACTTAACATTTTGCTCTAGCTAAGTATTGTAAGTTTGATTATAAAATGAAAGAAAATTTTCAAAAAAGTTTCGTAAAAATTTTGATGTGCCAAATTCAAAATTGTTTAGTTTTCGAGAACTGCTTGAACCTTGAATTTTGAAACGTATTCGTTTGGATCATATCATCAATTTAATAACAATTTCAATGTTGTTCTGCATCATAGAAGAGTATGCGGTATATGTATTTCAAAAATTAAATAAACATATAATATATATGTTCTTGATCAGTGGGAAATTGTGCTTACGGGAAACCAAGCTAGACAATTGAATGGAGTTTGGTACACAGATCACACCTTCGAACAAGCTTCTTGGGATGGATGTGAGAAATTGAGCATAATCGGTCAACAGAAACTCCTACCGTTCATACAAGTAAAACATTTAAAACGCTCTTTTGAGAGAGTTAGATGATGTGGCCATAGTATCTCTAAAACGCTAGCAAAAATTTAAACATGCTCTGAAAAAAAAGTGGCAATTTCGAAGAGAGATTTCTAGAGTTTCAAAACGCTACACTAAGAGAATTTCTTAAGGTAATGGAACCAAATTTCACACAAATATGCTCTGAAAAAAGTGGCAATTTTAACGAGCGGGCGTGGTGATTGAAGTCAATTTTTTTATCTTTTACCACATAGAAACCGTTCAGGCCTTCATTTATTCAGATTTGCAATTTTTTTGTCATTTACTAGTACACAACTACCTAAAAATAATATAAAAGCCAATATGAATTGTGTTGGTTTGTTTATATTCATCAATGAATTTTTTCGTTTTACTTGCGAGCTTTTTTGAACACAATTTAAAACTTTTTTTTTAAGCAATAATATTGGTCAAAAAAATTTTATCGAATTTTTTTATATCTTCTACATGACAGACCAATCACTGAAAAAAGTTTCAGCCTATGTAAAAAACATGAGGGTAATTATAGGCCCATTATAAATAGATGGATTGACCCATATATATGAAGATATGGAGTTAAAAGTGAATTCTGGGTAAACCAAAAATTAAAGTTATAGATATGCAGTCACAAGATTTGAAGTTTTTAAAATAACAAAATTTCAAAATCCATTTCAATCGAAATACATATGATTTTGATCAACAAAATTTGATATTCTCAAAACCATAATTAAAGCATACACTAACTTTTTACGGTTACTGTGAAAGACTAAAATCAACTAAACTAGTTATTTTCGTAAAATTGTTAAGGCAAAATTGCATGTCTTTAAAAAAAAAGAAGCAGCATAACGCTCAAAGCTCACTATGACACGATCGCCACCTGAGGAGCCAAAGAAAACCAATATGTAAAAAAACAACATCATAAAGCAAAAGCTAAACATTTGAGCTGACATTTGACTGCAACTGACGCCGTTGCTACTTCTATCCACCAAAGCGACAGAGTACACATCAGTTCAAATTTTCTTTTTTAGTTTTCATTTTTGGTAATTCGAAAAAATCCGAAAAAGATTAAAGTGGCAGAGAACCGGACTTCCACATTGCAATAATTGCAGAGTAACATTGCAGTGGCCAACAGCTCGCATGATAGCTCTTTCTTACTGACAGTTGAACCCATGACGAAGTGACGTTGTTTAACACAAACTGACATTTGGTATGTAGCGAAATTAATAAACATATTAAAATTCCACTGAAAACTGTCATAAATCATTTTCTGAAAAGACAAAAGTCGCAGAAGAAGATTAAAAGCAACTGACAGATGTGCAGAAAAATTAAATATAAAGTCGGAGAAGCGTTTAAATTTTGAGTTTTGGCTATCCAATATAGCAATTGATATTTTTTGTTTATTTGTTTCTTAAGATTTGAAATTTTATGGACATTTATTATACTCGCATGTAAATAATTTGTAAAAAAAATTTACGAAACATATATGTACTCGTATGTATGTGTGTGTACTACATATATTTTCCATTAAATTAGAAAGATTATATCGGTCGACAAAAGAGTTCCTGCACATTCAAGCTCGTCTTACAGCTTTTCCCATAGCTTTTCTCAAAGCTTTTAGCGATTCATTTTCATTTTCAGGACCGTCAAAATCTTTTGGCTTGTTGGTACAAACCCTTAACTTCAAAAAATCATAAAGAAGGTAGCCTGAGACGTTTAATCAGGCGATTTTTCATATAACCCTTGCCTCTGAATGTGCACTGTCTAACTCGCAGTGTGTGCCGTAGCACCGTCTTCCTGGAAACAGATAATACCAGAAATTGGCTTGGATCTGATTTGGATCAGATTTCCCTGAAGTATGATCAGAAACAGGTCAGACTTTTGAATTCAATAATAACAATAATCGTCACACTTCATACGCAATGGACGGGATCTGAACAACAAAACCAGTACTGATCACAAATTGTTTTCAGAAACGGGTAAGGTTATAGGATGTATTGGGAGATAGGTTTTCTGTTCAGATCCTGATCATGTACGTGAATTATGTAGTGATGATTTCAGATCCTGATCATGAAAGTAAATTACGTAGTGATCGCATCATTCTCATAAGAGATTTTTAAATGCTGCTTAATAATTAAATCAATATAGGCATATTATCGTAAATTTATTGAACGTTTTCAATACTATATTGTATTGAACATTTTAAGTACACTTACACATATACGAGTATAAATATTGTACTGAACATGCTAGTGATTTCTAAGTTCCTTATAAATATAAGTTTTGATGAGGACATATTACGATTTAGTTCAGTACATCATACCATATTGTATTCTGCTGAGAAACTGTAATCAAGAAATATCGTACTGTACTCTAAACAGGAACCGATCATATGGCTGTATTAAGGAATATCTGATCAGGTTATGATCATAATCCGGAATGTCTGAACTGATTTCTAAATTTGCTAAATGGACTGAACATCTTACAGAAATTGTTGCAAAGATGAATAATGTTGATAACTCAAAAATTTTATTAAAACGCTGTATCTTAAACAACTTGCTGCGTAAAACGTAAAGCCTAAACTACACGAAGCATTATCATATACATAGTATTAAAATAATTCTCGAATATTTGGAGCATTTTGTGAACAAAAAAACTTATAAAAGATTTTATGAAATCCATATCAGATTTGGGACGATATTTATTAAGAAAAAATCACCCACAAGTGAACAAACCTGTCACAGAAGACTTGTAGATTTATCCATTTCCCATTTATCAAAGGAAAAAGTTTCAAAAACTAAAATGTAAAAAAATTACTTTCGCCTAGTTTACATTTATCTAAAATGTCGGCAAAATTTTCGAATATTCGTGTATTGAATTTTCGCGTATTTTATTTGAATTGTTTGGGAAACTTCGCACACACGTCGAATTGAATTTGATTTCCTAAAAAATAGTATAGTATAGTTGCAGTGGAGGGCAAGAAATGTTAATTCGGCAATCGATCTTTTATGGATAAGGTCTTAAGAATAAAAGAAAACTATAAGAAGATAAGTCCACAAAAGGAGACGACGACTTTTTGAAAATTTTTTAATTAGGCTCTATGGCTTATGGTTGATAGCTATGTATATATATAGGGATTAATAACAAACACATCAAAGCTGGAAGCTGCGTGTTACCATCATTTCTCCAAACCTCAGCTTAACGGTCTGTCTGTCAAGTTAATCGTGCATCGTACATTGTATTTTTCATTATTAATTCTTTTTAGTTTTAATTAACTTCACCAAAACAAAAAAAAAAAATTTTAAAAATATGGAAAACAAAACAACAGCTGCACGAAAAATTAAAGAAACAATTTTTCAAAATTTTTTTTTTCACAAACTTTAACTTTTTTTTTCAACAGCAAAATAACCTTAACCGAATACAGCTAAATCATCAACTTAACTGTAGTTTCTTAACTGTCGTCATGGATAAAGCGTTAATTTGTTAAAGAAAAATTTATAACGCCTAATTGTAGGCAAGTGTTAATGTTTAAAAATACATTAATTTTCTGAGAAACGCTTTCATTACGCATATGTGCCAGCAGTGCCGCCGAATTGGGTCACATGTTAAGATCTTTTAAAAATTACAGTCCATGCACATACTCATATGATGAACGTTTATCACTGGCAACATAATTATTATTTACTGCGTTGTAGTCATTTAAAAAAAAAAAGGCTTACAAAGTGTACACCACCTTGTAGCTACATTATTTTCCTCAAAAGTATAAGACAAGCTAAAATGTCTACCAAAATTGTTGTTAGATGACTTTATAAACTCTTGGCTTGCTTTAGTTTATCAAAAAAAAAAAATTACTTTAATATTAACTATGTTATTGACCTCAATGTATTCGTTGTCTAGCTGTTATTGTTTTTGCCTAGGGTGTGTTTTACTGTACATTTTGGTATGAGCCAAAGTCATCAATATGTCATATGGCAGGTTATTTATGACTTAGTGATAAAATCAAATTTGTATATAAAAATATTTTACTATTAGCCTGGAGTCTTGAATTTTCAATATGTAATTATAATGCTTCCTTAATATCAGTTCGATAAAAAACATTAAATTCATAATTTTTTTATATATTAATAATCGTACATTGCCATAAGTCATAGAAGTTTTGCAACTTCTTGCATATCATAGTTGGTAAAAAAATCCAATGATATAATAAATAGTTTGTATTAATTTTGAAAGTGTTAAGCTTAAAAAAATTACTTGTGCATCAATAAGACTTTAAAATGAGAATTGTAAATGAATCCGATCGATAAAAGAAGAATCATTTACACAAAAAAAAAAAATGTTTACAAAGAAAAAAAATCATTGATAGCTAAAATGTCGTTATTTTTCTCATAAAATATACGTTAAATTAAACGTTCTTTGGCCAATAATTCATAATTCAGTCTTAAAATTTTGTTGTACTCAATGAAGTTTTTTGTCAGCATCAGAGAAGTTTGCCATTTCCAATAGGATGAGTTGCATACTTTAGCTATGATTAGCTTATCCCCATCAACACTATAGAAAATGACAACATCAGCATAAATGCCGACTTTTCGTTTTGTTCCTTAAAAATAAACCATAACAAATTAAATTCAAAGAAAAAACACGCCATAAGTCGAATTAAATCAATGTGACGTATGATTGCCTACATCTATTTAAAACGCAAATCATGCGTTTGTTCTCTAAAAGTGGCTCAAGTTCCATATTGAGCCATGTTTATTGCGCAACTAAGGCCGCGTGCTGCAGCCACAATCTCCATGGTTTTGAAATTCTTAATTTACACACTTCTAACCATATAAGCGTACAAACAATCAATATCAGCAACAAAAATAACAACAAAGGCAAAAACTACAAATCCTCAGTATATCTCAAGAATACCTCATATATCAACACGACACAGCTGGGTGGTACATTACGCAATGCTTGTTGAAGGAAACTTGATCTTTTAACCACAAAAGATTTCCTAAATCAGTGAATTGTGCTTGAAATTAAGCTAGAGTAGCACTTCTTTTAATTCTAAATTTACGATTTAAATATAATATAAAAAAAAATCATCCAAGATAAAAAATGCATTTAACAAATATTAAAAATCTTTTCAAAGTGAGACCTACATTAGTTTAGGAGATAGCTGAATTAATGTACAGCGTGGTACCTCGAGCTCGCTTCGGTAATTTAATTCATCTATCTCCTAAGTTATTAAAGATCCCATTTTGAAACTTTCATTATGTTATCTATGAAACTTACGCCTGTTTTGATATTAAGTTAAGGTTAAGCCACCACCTTAGCACAGCAGGCTTGAAGCCATAAGTAGCACTAAAAATGCCATCTAACGTGACTTGGCGAATTGGTGGGTGTTCAGATAGCTATATTCAGTTAACTTTATTAAGATAAATATAATAAGATAAGATAATATGCAAATTTGCATATTAGCCTGATTCTTCACTAAGCTGCGAAAGCTGCTTTAATCTCGCTGGCATTCAACAGCTACGGCAGGATTACAATGTTTAAAAAAAGGGCCAAAATTATTAAAATTCTGATGATAAATTTTAACTTTCGTTTTTCTACAGCAAATAAAATTCAAATTCCGAATATGATTTCATAATTGAAAACAACTGTATACTTCCTATAACAACCACTATGTTTAACATTTTGCTGTAAATTTATTTAGTTCGAAAATTTGTTTCCAAAAAATCTGTGCGTCATATTATATACTTCAATTCTTTGAAAGCCCATAACTTGGCAACAAAGCCTCATACTTCAAAAAAAAAAGAATTTATGTTAATATTCACAACCGTCTGGATGTGCAATTAGGAATATGAATATGAACGATTTTCAAAATCTCACATATGTTTTCAAAGTCCGCTTCCCATGATATGCGTTTACGTATATAATGTGTGAAAGATTCTTGCAATTATTTGAATTTTTAGAAACGTTTGGTTTTTTTTTAGAAAAGTCTGTAATTGGAAATGAAAAATACGAAAATATTAAAGTAAGTCAATAGCACCTTAATGCCTATAACTTTCATATCTGTTAACAGACTCTACTTAAGTTAGGCATTAAGATTTAGCATGAAATTCCGGGTCAATTCCGGTCATTTGATAACCCAGGCCCGAACCCTACGCTAAAGAAAAATAATCTAATGATTATCTGAAATTTTCAAAAAATCTGAAAAGGACACAAAAAAAACCATTGGTCGATATCTGGAAAACCCAAGGAGAGATAATTTTTAGAAGTTGATTTTTGAAATCAGAAGACCATACCATTGTATTTATAAGGGAGTCCGCACCAATGTCAGTCTGTAAACTAGTGTCATAGCTATAGAGGACATGTCGTTACATGCGTTGATAGCCTTATAAGAAAGTAACAATTTTTTTTTCAACATTAAAAGAAGTGTCATGTTAGCTTTTTTACATTTGTTATTTGCTTTTTATGATTTATTGTACCTACATAGAGTTTTTTTTATGTTAACGTTTCTTTATTTCAAGTGTTTTAAGTTTTTTTTATCTGATGAGTTGAATGTTAATGCGGAACAAGTTACCATTTTGAATTCATAGATACATTTGTATCTGCCTGTTTTTAACGATGTTTTTATTGCTTTATTTATTGTTGTTTATTTATTAGGTTTAATTTGCTACATTTTTGTTGTTGTTTGGTCATCACTTTGATTACTTCCATTACATTGAACATGAACTGCATTCCAGCAAGATTCTTAATATAGGCTTTTATGGTGGACCATATTTATCTATTAGCCCATGCTATGAAGTCATTCTTTTTCTGATTTCTTTGGCATCAGGTAAGACCACAACATTCTTGCAGATTATGGTGATTTTTTTTTTCAACTGTGATCTTGAGCTGCTTTCATTGAATTTGGGGGTTCTATGGAATGTGGATTTACTTTAATGTTATTAAAAAGGTAAATATGTTTTTAGTTGGATGAATTTTATTAAGATGTCAATGATTTTTGTTTCTTAATTGCACTGTTATAACTACTTTGGCATTAAAATTTGATAGTATTTTGAACTTGAAAGCAAGAAGGTTGATGATAAAATTTTAATTTATGTTTTGACCTTTGTCAATATAATTTAATTAAATGATGAACGCCAAACAAATTTTTCTTTTTATAATTTTGTTTCAAAAATTTCAAATTTTAAAAAGAAAAATAAATATAATAAATAATAATAAAAATTTTTATTATAAAGCGATATTTACAAAATATTTTGCTAAAAAGAACAAAAGACACTGAAATTTCTAAATTTGAAATAGAAAGTTATGACAATTTCTTAGCATTTAACTCAAAATTCTGTATACTAAATGCAATTAATAAAAAAAACTTTAATTAAGCGCTTATAAATAAAAGTGAGAGTTTAATTCGAATGATTTTGAATAGAAATTAAATTTTTTATACTTTCAAACAATAAAGAGATATTCAATTTAAGTGAAAATCTAAAACAAACATACAAAAAGTGAAAAATAAAATAACACTTACGAACTTTAATTAGAATAGAAGTATAAAGAAACAAAGACTTTCACAATTAGAAACTAGAAAATTAGAAAGCCTAAAGCAGCACTAGACTTTTGCCAATTTCCATACTAAACATTTATACGGGCATACAAACTGACACCTCATACGAGTACAATATAACACAACATGGACCCCGATGCATGACCTGCACACAATAGATATCACGCATACGTTCATACGTTTGTATCTGAGTTTGAGGAGCATTCATTGGAAAATTTAATTAGAAAGAAATGTGAAATAAATTCGAGCTGAAGAAAGAGTGAGTTCAACTTGCGAAAAGAAAAATCAAAATAAATTTTAATTAAATTAAAATATAAAACATTAGAAATCATTTTGACAGCTCAAAAATCAAAACAAAGTGCAATTCAAATGTCAGGCTGACACCCACGCTCTAGCGCTGTCTTTTGAAGACAAAACTGCGCGCATGTGCAAACGTTAACTCTCTGCTATGCCTCGCTTAACACTTGTCTACTAACGTTGACTGTTCCGGTCTAATTTATTAATTATTTTATCAAAAAAAAACTTTTGCCAAAAAATAAAGTTTCAAATTAATGGCAAAAAAATAAATTTTTCGGCTTGGAGCGGAGGCATTTTTGGTTTTATTTTTTGCTTTGAAAATTCGGTAAAAATTATTGCAATCAAAATAATTTCTTTCAATTTCAACTACCATTCAGGGTATATTTGATGTTGAAAATATTATTGATGCAATTCACCAGTTTTCTCGCGAGCCATGTGCACGCAAAAATAAGTAAGTGGTCGATTTTTCGACCACTGGGCACAACGGATAACAAAAGCTGCAATATTTTCTGATAAGAACATTTGCCAGAAGCATGCATCACCGCAATGCAAAATCGAGTCGTTCACAAATGAAATGGTCGAAAAATCGAGCACGCACCTGAGCAAAAAGATCAGAGCTTATAGCTAGAATAAAAATAAAGGCTCTGGACTAAATGTGATCGATTTTGGTACAGTAGTTTTGGCTTGGGTTTTAGTGGGTTGATGGGTTTCATGAAAAGTTGACGTTTGGTGCGAAATAAATTGTTTTTGTAGAATAAAATATTGGTAATATCGTCAACCAGAGGCATTTTATTCAAATCTAGAAATTTTAAAGTGCATCTTTTTTCCAGCAAAGGCTTAAAAAACATTTGATAAAAGTACCAACTCCCCATTTTTATTTCAATTGTTAGCGTTTTTCTTAAAAATCAAATGTTTACAATTTTAATTGAATAGTTGGGTGGAATAAGTACACTTTTGCGGAAATTCCTTTTTTTTCGGTAAATTGCCTCTTTATATGCTAGAGATCCTGCTCTACCTCCGACATGATATTTTGATGCAGCACTAGTGTCACAGTAGAACAAAAGGTCGTTTCATAGATTGACAGATTGAGCCCTAAGATAAATTGCCCCCTAAGAAAGAGCATTAAAGACAATTTCTGGTTATTTAAGTGAGCGTGGCACCGCCCGCTATCACGGCAGAGCTGATTTTATTGAAATTTGGTATGTAAAGGGTGTTTTTTTTAGAGGTATAGAGCTTCGAATTGAAATAAAACACAAGAAAATCGTTTAAATGTCCATCAATTTGGCTTTTTTAGAAGGATAATTTTATGCCATTAATGTTTAAATATGATTTCGGGCATGTGGCCGCCGCGGCTGGCTCGAATAAAGCCAATTCTACAGGTCCAATTTTGAACCACTTTTTCGAGCATATGGGGCCGTATGTCGGCAATAACGCCACGAATGTTGGCTTCCAAGTCCCCTAACGTTTCTGGTTTGTTGGCGTAGACGAGCGACTTCACATATCCTCAAAGAAAATAATCCAATGGTGTCAAATCACTCGATCTTGGTGGCCAATTGACAGGTCCGTTCCGCGAAATTATGCGCTCATCGAATGTTTCCTTCAATAAATCGATTGTGACGTGCGCTGTGTGGCATGTAGCACCGTCTTGTTGGAACCACAACTCATCCACATTCCTGCCATCCAATTCGGGAACAAAATAGTCGGTTATCATGGCTCTATACCGGTCTCCATTAACGGTAACTGACTCTCCAGCATTATTTTGGAAGAAGTATGGCCCAATGACTCCACCAGCCCATAGAGCACACCAAACAGTCAGTTTTTGTGGATGTAATGGCGTCTCAAGGGTCTCATGTGGATTCTCTTCACTCCAAATGCGGCAATTTTGCTTGTTGACGTAGCCATTCAACCAAAAATGAGCCTCATCACTGAACAAAATTTTGCGATGAAAATCAGCGTCGAGATCAATCTCATTTTCGGCCCATACACCAAAATCACGACGCATTGCATGGTCTCGCGGCTTTAATTCTTGCACAAGCTGGATCTTGTAAGGTCGCAAGCCAAGATCTTTGCGCAAAATCTTCCATAAAGTTGATGGACAAAGCTCCAATTGCTGTGCACGGTGGCGAATCGATTTATTCGGGTCCTCTTCAACATTTTGCTCTACAGCGGCAATTGTTTCTTCGGTGCGCACTGTTCGACTTCTCTGCGGATGCGTATTATCACATAGAGTAAACGTAGTGCGAAAATGATCCATGGTTAACCGAATTAATTGCTCTGATGGACGATTATGTCGACCATAAAATGGACGGAGCTTGCGGTAAACTTCGCGAACTGAACCATTATTTTCGAAATAAATTTGCACGATTTGCAAGCGTTGTTCTTTTGTCAACCTGTTCATGATGAAATGGCAAACCAAACTGAACATAAATGACATTAGAGTTGCCAGTTTTATCTCTATTCGAAAAACAAACCTCTGAAAAAAACACCCTTTATGAAGAGTAGGGCGGAGTAAATTTTTGAGTGGTCCGGAAACTCTATTTTTCTGGAAATTCGATAAATTTTAAGCAAAAAAGTCCACTACACCATAGGGCTACAGTAAAATTCGAGCTTGTAAGTTTTAATTTGAAAATCTTTTATATTAAATAAAGTATTTTTCAAATTAAAAAAAATTTAAAAGGGGGTTTTAGGGTACGAGGAATTCATTTTTAGCAATTATTTTTACCTTAGGTGTCAGCTAGAGGTCGCCAGAGTACAATGTATAGTTTTTAAGTGTGCGTTATTACGTTCCTAAAAATAAAATTTGTTTCAGCGCTTAACTTATGGACTGATTTAGATGAAATTTAATACAGAGAGAGACTTACGCCTCAGGAAACAAATATGTTTTAATGGGCTGTGCGACGTTTATTGTTAATTACTGATATATTTTTGTCGCAGCTAAGCCAATGAACCGATTTTAATGATAATTGATTAAGATGGAGATTGCATGCTGTTTTATATTGTCAATATTGGTTGAATTTCAATCATTAATAAGTAATATAAAAATCGCTGGAGCCAATCCTAGGTAAGAGTGGCAGTCAGTTACGAGACCGACTCTTTTAGACCAAATGTGATCCATTGTGATAACACGCCGGAGCCAATCCTAGTTTAAATGAAAAAAAAAACGAATATCGTTTGCGGCAAAATAGTTTTTCAGCATCTTATTAACCTTTTCAATATTTTTCGACTTTTTTGACTTCTTCAACATTATTCGACTCTTTCTACGTTTCTCAACATTTATCGAGTTTTCTACATTTTTGAACTTTTTCAGATTTTTTTGACTTTTTATTATTTATACTACACATAATTATCATTAACTTCACGCCGCTAGTGTTTAGCACTCCGTCACACGCTTTTTTTAATATTATATATTAATATTTTTTCCATTGTTTTAAATTGTGCCCAATGTTGTTATTGTTTGATAAGCAATATTTATTATATATGTTTATCATTATTTTCTATTTTTCTATTTATATACTTTTTTCTTTTTACTTTTTGGTAGACACGCTGACGTCGTCATTGCACATACTCCGTCTGTATAATCGAAATGTCTCGTGCTTAAATAAATTGAGAAATATTTTAACAGTAACACGTTAATTTTAGCTTTTTATATTTCTGTTTAATTTGATTTTAGTTTAACACGCTAATTGGATTGCATGTATTTGTGGTCTGAATGAACGAGTTTTGATATTTCAAGATCATTTAAGTAAATAATCTAGAAATACTATGCATTGATAAATTAAATAAAAAAAATCGCATAAATTATCAGGTAATGCCCATTTATCTACTTTTTTATTCAAATTAAAGTATATATGGGTTATTCATTGTCAAGTAGATTACCCCATCTAACTTTATGTTTGAAAAGATGGAATGAAATTATAGTTAAGTGCAGCACAGTGTAATATTTTTTGGCAGCCGATTTTCTAAACTAGTGGAATACGTCATATTTTTAGATTAAAATAAACAACTTGAAATTATTTTTTATTATATGTTGTTTCTAAAGAAAAAAGCAATATTTTAAAGCCATTTTTATTCCTGATACTGTAATAATATTTAATTTCACACCGAATATCGTTAAAGTTTATGTTAAACGCTCATTTCCAACGATGCTACATCAACTGTCGGAAATATGTTAACTGTTGGCCTCACAATGGGTCATACGCCACAAAACGTGCATTACAATGTTGCTATGTAATGTTAAGTTGATAGCAACTAAATAGTTAATTGTAATGTAAAACTTTGCCTAACGATACACTGCGAGCGAAATTTATTATTAAATATTAAAGTTTTAAAAATTGAATTTTACTTTATTTTAAATGCTGTAATCACAAGAACCGATACCAGTAAGGAAGTTTATGATCATTCTTAAAATTTAGGTTAGTTAGAAATTTGAATGAATGCTTGAATTCTGAGAGATTCTTGTTCGAATTATTGACAAAATAAATTTTGTTCAACTATTGAAAGAATTTAAGTAGGCATTTTAAACACTCAAAAATTTTGCTCCATTTTTGAGTTAATTTTCATCATAGCTGGATAATGTAATCTTGAGTTCTTTGCAAAAGCTGAGTTTGCCTTATCTCCAACAATAAAAAGCGAAAAGAATTAGCGAAAAGCGTTAAAAAAATTAGTGTTACAAAAAAAACTTGAAATGATGACACGGAATGTGTGCATCGGAAGAATCCTCATCAATTTTGACACAGAAAAAAAACTACGAATGTAGTGAAATAATCACCAAAAAATATCGTCAATGCCAAAGGATGCTTTAAAAATATAGGCGAAACTTGTTTTTATGCATATGATCACATGCACAAAAATCTGTCGTTATTGACTCATCGAATTTTTATGCAAACAACACACGCGAAAAAAAAATTTGTCTTTGCTAACGTAAGTTCGGCTTATGGGGAACGTTTCCAGAACGCTCTAATTATTAAAAAAGGCACTGAGAACGAGATCCTAACTGATTGTCTAATTTTTTCAAAATTTTTCATGTAAAAATATTGAAAAAAAAAATCAAAAAATATTCTATTCAGCCTAAAAACTAGAGGGGCTTTATAGGCTCAGTGGAGTTAAAAATATTTTGAAAGACCACAAAATAAAAAAAAAAACCTTAAATATTTTTCGCTAGTTTTTAGTACGAATCGAACTTAGTGTTCAATATAGTGTGTGTCAACACCAACAAAATTATACTTAAGAAACCCAAATCAAAAAATGGGCAGTTTCGTCTGTTGTTAGTTGGGCTCAGTGACTTTTAAGCCGATTAGCAAGAATTTATAAGCCTGTTATATTTCCCTTTTTGCATAGATCTGTTAAGAGCTCTAGTGAAACAACAGATCTTAAGGGACACATATCAAACTTAGAAATTCAAGTCACTAATGATTCCGCCTAGCAGATGAAGAATAACAAGTTTTATTCCCCGCCCTTAAACCCTCTATGTTAAAAAGTCACTTAGAATTTATTTATTTCTTTCAATTAAATAATTTTATTTACGGTGTATGATACCAGCAGATGGCCACATTGACGACAACAAATTGTTAGCAAATTTAATTCATGACATTAACAATATTAGTGTGAAAACTAGCGCACAAGATATTGAGTTAAGACTATATAATCCAAAAAGCTTACCAATTTTGTAGTTTTTCTTTCTCAGCTTTTCCTCTTTTTGTTCCGTCAACTTGCACGTAATCCGTAACAAATCGCAAATTAATACGAAATCAAATTGCAACAGAGAAAATACAAAAAACGTAATCCAAATTCAAATGTCAAATGCAAGAAGATCACAACAGCTGCCAGGATGCCAGAGAATGGACACAAGTGCGCAATAGTAAATTAAATAATTTAACACCTTTCTAAATTAGCAACACTCTAGAACGTTGTGAGTGAGTATCTCAAAGATTGTACTATTTTCTATGACACGAAAATTTGGAGCAATGGATGTAATAAATTTTGTCAATTCTTAAAGTGATTGCAGTGCTGGTGGGGAGGCACAAAATTAAACGGATTGGCACGAATTAAAAATGGGGCAATTTTTTAAATATTTTCTTTATATAAACGTACAGTGCGCATACGTCGCTGTAGGGGGTAAATGAAAAACACCAGCGCAATGTTGTTGCAAACGATGTTGATGTTGGTGATGATGATGTTCCTGTTGATGCTGCAACTGCAACTTGGATTTTTATTGCTGCTGATGTTGTTGTTGTTGTTATTGTTCTTATGTTCTTTTAGAATGTACGCTGGATATCTGGAAGAAACATAGATACTCGTAACGAGTATACTCGTTTTACCGTTAGAATGAATGCACCAACGAACGAACGAACGAATGCGCGTTTTAGCCGTCGTTAGTCCGGTTTATTCTGTTTTTTTTTTTTTTCAAGTTTGTGCTATGGTTGTTGTTATTTTTATACTTATGTTTGTTGTTGTTGTTGTTCTTGTTAGAAAATGCAGTGCATTACGTCGGCCGACCACGTTGATGATGATGCTCACATAATCGATGACGCTAGCGTAGCGGCGTTAGATACCAACGTAAGCTTAGACCAGCAATGAGGAAGAAAAAAAAATTCTAAATAAAGTTCAGTTTTTTCTGTTACCAGATAGATTTTGTTCGTAGATAAGCCTTAGCTATGTAGCTGTAAGATATAGATGAAATTTGTTTTATGGCTTGACATTTGTTTTTATTGTTTCTCAAAATTGTTTTTGAACTTTTTGGTAATTTTATGTTCTTTTTTATCAGAATTTTTGATCTAGTAGTTTTGTAGTAAGTTGCAGTTTTTTCTCTAAATTGTAGTTACAAATTGAGTATGTTATATATTTGAAAATAAATAAAATTAGTCGTAAATGCTCAAATGCATAGTCCAGCTTTAGCTATTATTCAATTATTTCAGCTATATACCTCTTGCAGGAAAAACATCATGTTCACTTAAAGCACACAAAATGTTTTTGCTTGCAATTAAGTCTCGTTTCGTTAAGGAAATGAACAGGAAAAATCAGCAAAGCCGGATTAAGATAGCAATAAAAGTCCAACCGCGACTTCAATGAGAGCCCTAAGTGACCTAGACTAAGTTATTTACGGTACTACCAACAACGAAAAGTCATTGAAGACACGCAAAGCCGGATTAATCTTAAGACAATGTAGGCAACTGCATATGTGCCTCGTGTCTCTTGGGAGTCTCTCAGTCCGGGGAAAAAAAAAGTTTTTAACAGAACTTTCCACGGAGTAGTTTAAGTTGTTACTTTTGTTTTACAATAGGCTAAGATCAATGTTATTTTATTCAAAATATTATGAAAACCTTAGAGATTATGGTGTCAGAACAGAAAACTATTTTTGTACAGCTAAAAAATGTTCACCAAGAAAATGATAAATTAAATTAAAGAAATAGGCATAAGGTAGTCATAACAGTTATGTGCGTGGCTAGGCGGACTAACTTTTAAGCCGACTAGTAAGAATTTGTAATCCTGAAATGTGTCCCTTTTTTAGAGATTAGATTCGATATTCGATTATTATTCGAAGTATATAAGCTTTCAATATAAATTGGCAGAATCGCCACCCAAGCGTGTTTTATACCTTCGATAAGTTCAGCTTTGTCAGAATATTATTTGCCGGACTCATAAACTTCCCGTGCTAGTCATTACCGTTTTCGGTAATAGTAAGAGCGGGGGAGTACGGTGACCACTTTAAAATATCGACAAGCAATTTCAAATACGTCGTTGTATTTCCTCACATACATAGTCGTAGGCAAAACCCGCAACTCGCATATTTCATAATAGGAGATGGCTCCACTGACCATCACAGCCAAAATCAAATAATACTTTTGCTCAGAGTGCAGTTCATCTTCAAACCAAATTGAATCTAAATCAGTTCATTAATATAGCTGTGAAAACAGACGTGGTACCGAATCAATCTATCTCTGTACCAAACTTCATGAAAATCGCTTCATTTGTTTAACAGTAAAAAAGGTATTTTTCTGTTAGGGGCACTAAAAACCAAGTTGCTTTACTCAGGAATAATTCTATCTCCATTCGATATTACATCAAATTCAGTAAAGCGGCTCAGACGTGGCTGCGTATTTTCTAATTACAGGCGGTGTCACGGCTTCTAAATACTATAGCATTCTTTATACGCTAGACTAGAGGCTCAAAATAGGTTTCTTACTTAGTTCAGCCGTGGAAATATTTTTTCTGATAGAGGCGTGACCCAAAAAACCTGTCGAAACCGATGTTTGGGACAGGATTCAACAGTGCAACCCCATACATTATGCCTAGGCTTCTTAGTGTTCTATCTTTTGCTATACATTTTGAGGTCTAATATTATACAGTTTTCAGTTTGCTTTAATCTTATGCACTCGATTTTTCTACAGTTGAGTTCAAAAGATTATGTTCATTTAGTTTATATTTAATTTAGAAGATACCATCGGAATAAGATCTGTAGAATATAGTCGATAGTGTTTTTGAAACTTATGCAATTATAAACATATTTTGCTCACAAGACATCATGACTCTAGGAAATATCTTCAACATTAGCTTTGGTTCATGTTATCACCATACTTCTTGTAAAACTATTTAATCGACGTATTCTATTTTTAACCCTACGAGGTTCAGGGATTTTTTTGGCGCTAAATGGTGCAACTAGGTTCGCAAAAACCTATATGAGATTTGTATTGGCAAAGTGTGTTAAATGCTAGGAAAAAGAGGTTCTTCGTAGCCACTTCTAGGAAGTCATAGACGGATTTGTCTCTAAAACGCAAACAAAAAACATTTACACACATTTATATGCAAAAGTTCTGCACATACCTGGTTGAACCCCCTAGAGCTAACAATCTTTTCCATGCCTTAAACAGGTATGATATAAGTTTAAGCCCTCTAATGAATAAATTTAAACCTCAAGGATACAATGTAATGAATATTTTTCGTAAGTATATAAAGGGTGTTTTTTTTTAGAGGTTTGTTTTTCGAATAGAGATAAAACTGGCATTTTATGGTCAAATCTGGCAACTCTAATGTCATTTATGTTCAGTTTGGTTTGCCATTTCATCATAAACAGGTTGACAAAAGAACAACGCTTGCAAATCGTGCAAATTTATTTCGAAAATAATGGTTCAGTTCGCGAAGTTTACCGCAAGCTCCGTCCATTTTATGGTCGACATAATCGTCCATCAGAGCAATTAATTCGGTTAACCATGGATCGTTTTCGCACTACGTTTACTCTATGTGATAATACGCATCCGCAGAGACGTCGAACAGTGCGCACCGAAGAAACAATTGCCGCTGTAGAGCAAAATGTTGAAGAGGACCCGAATGAATCGATTCGCCACCGTGCACAGCAATTGGAGCTTTGTCCATCAACTTTATGGAAGATTTTGCGCAAAGATCTTGGCTTGCGACCTTACAAGATCCAGCTTGTGCAAGAATTAAAGCCGCGAGACCATGCAATGCGTCGTGATTTTGGTGTATGGGCCGAAAATGAGATTGATCTCGATGCTGATTTTCATCGCAAAATTTTGTTCAGTGATGAGGCTCATTTTTGGTTGAATGGCTACGTCAACAAGCAAAATTGCCGCATTTGGAGTGAAGATAATCCACATGAGACCCTTGGGACGCCATTACATCCACAAAAACTGACTGTTTGGTGTGCTCTATGGGCTGGTGGAGTCATTGGGCCATACTTCTTCCGAAATAATGCTGGAGAGTCAGTTACCGTTAATGGAGACCGGTATAGAGCCATGATAACCGACTATTTTGTTCCCGAATTGGATGGCATGACTGTGGATGAGTTGTGGTTCCAACAAGACGGCGCTACATGCCACACAGCGCACGTCACAATCGATTTATTGAAGGAAACATTCGATGAGCGCATAATTTCGCGGAATGGACCTGTCAATTGGCCACCAAGATCGTGTGATTTGACACCATTGGATTATTTTCTTTGGGGATATGTGAAGTCGCTCGTCTACGCCAACAAACCAGAAACGTTAGGGGACTTGGAAGCCAACATTCGTGGCGTTATTGCCGACATACGGCCCCATATGCTCGAAAAAGTGGTTCAAAATTGGACCTGTAGAATTGGCTTTATTCGAGCCAGCCGCGGCGGCCACATGCCCGAAATCATATTTAAACATTAACGGCATAAAATTATCCTTCTAATAAAGCTAAATTGATGGACATTAAAACGATTTTCTTGTGTTTTATTTCAATTCGAAGCTCTATACCTCTAAAAAAAACACCCTTTATTTAATTTTTTAAGTCAATATAAGAAAGTTATAATTTCATCAGGGCCCTATGCAGTGATGGCATTTTAGGTACATTTGTACTTTTTTCAGAACATTTGTGTAGTGAAAAGTTGTCGTCAGTACATTCGTCAAGCTGTACGTTCGGTACTTTTGGCACTTTTTTATTACGTTTGTCTCATTTTCGGTACATTTTCAGTTCATTAGAACTATTTCTAAAAAATTGCCATTTTTTGCTTGATTTTTTTTAAAATAGATTTAGCTCAAATATGTTTTTATTAAAAAATTTGTTTGGACTTAAAAAATTTTTTGATGTTCATAGCGAAAAAGTACATTCGCTATCTAAATAGCACATTTGAAGTGTCGATTCAGTACATTTCTACAAAACACAAAAGCCAGCACCGATTTTATGGCTTTTGAAAACTTTTTCAAATATAAAACTTAACGTTTTTAAGATTTTAAAAATCCTGAAAATTTGAGTATGTACTAAAGGAATACATGAAACTACTATCTTAAATTAAAAAACCCAAAAGAAAAAGTTAATCGTATTTTTTGAGCGATATTTTAACTTTGAATTGTGTAAATTTACATTTCGTTCAGCTCCAAAAAGCAATATGATATAATTACATATGTGACTTGATGATGTTTTCTGAGATTCACAATTTTAAAAATTTCAATTTAAACATTACGAATTTTAGTTGCTAATACCTTTGAAAAACATACTCTTGTAATGAAGTATTCAATGATTTTTTTTTTTGAGGCAATAAGATATATTTTCTTATATCGATTCACTTGTTTTCATTTCATTTCTCACTTTTGCATATCGTATGTTATTTTGTAATAATTTTTTTTTCTTCAAAAATTACATATTTTCAATATGTCTTAATCAACGCGTACACTTGATTCTTAGCTTTTGAACAATATTATTATTTCAAATATTGAGAAAACTATGTATGTCAGTTAAACTCGTGTTCAAAATTCACTTTAGCTACAATATCTTCGATATAACGCACTCATATGCATAAATTTATCTCTAAGCCAAGGTTTATTCTTTTTAAGTTTTTTTTTTGTTTTCACAATAAGCGGTATTTTAAAAACCCGCTACACATGAATCGGAACGCTGTTACGCTCACGTGCACTTTGTTAAGCGATCTTCAAAGAACTGAACTTGGCTTAAACGAATAGCCAATGTTGTGTTCGTTAAAACCGCTTGTTTACACATTTATGATTTTCTCTTTTTTAAAACATCTGATACTTTCTCTCTCTTCATCTTAATGTTCTCTTTTCAAGTGATCAAATCATTTGTTGTTTAATAAACATGCACCTGATCATATGCGTTTATCCCAACGGTAATTTAATATTTTGCTTTTGTTTACCTTTGCTCTCACTGAATATTGTTGTCTTTACTATACTCTTTCTCTAAGCTTCGTTTTTTTGTTTACAGTTTTTTGTGCTCTGATATTACACCGAACAGCTGTGCGATTTTTAATAAAGTCGCATTTGATACTTGTCAGAAGAGTATTTTAAGCCCAGCTCAATTGTAAGAGAGATTCAGCGAGGAAAGAGAAAACACTGAAAATTTTTTTCAATATTTTGGGGCATTGTTATTTGTGTTTATATGTAAGTTGTAGGTAAATATTTTTAGCATTATTTGACAGCCATGATTACTGAAATATCTGTGATGCTTTGACATAAATGCAACGGAACAACACTGTAGTAGGCGCCTTGCCATAAATGTATTAAGGGCTAGGTGTACGTCAAAGTGTTTGTTAAAAAAGAGTACACCATGCTGTTGATAGTAATAAGACTGGCACCTATTTGCTGACTGGGATAGAGGTCGAACGCTGCAATTCTAAATAACAGATGAAGTAACATGTGTATCACGCACTAGAAAAATCTTAGCAGCCGTAAACGAGTCAAAAGAATTATTAGCCAAAGTTTTAAGGCATTGTGAACTAATCCATGAATAAGGTCTACATGGAAAATTTCTGTTGTAATTTGAGATTTCCCAAAACTAACATAAAAGAGATATTAACTACTGATAGTTATTTTCCAACAGAAATCATCAAAAGTCTAAAAAGTCATCTACAGTTAAAAATTTTTATGAACATTAGTGTAATTTTTACATCACCTTTAGCGACTCTTAATATAAAAAGTTGCTTTGAAAATGACGTTTTCCATACGAGTACCTATTAGGTTAAATTCCTTATCTTCTTTGTAAGCTTTATCACTTCGCAGTGTATAGCGACTCATAGCTACTAAACCACGAAGCTGATTTTCACAAATGATAAGTGATGCTTTTTGGATCGCGAAATAGAATCGAACAAAGACATTAAAGCTTCAAAAACTTGTTCATAGATGACACTTTAGGGAAAAAAAAAATATTTTTGCAAATATTCCTGGAAAATAACATTGGTTATCAAAACAAAATTTGTTTGAATATAGCCCTTACGATATTCTTCATACACATTTGACACTTTTGAATTCCAACATCTCTCCGTTGATGATTTTCAAAACTCAGATAAGTAAGTTTTTCGTGCTCACTTAACGTTAACTTACTTTTCTTTTACAAATTATGCAACGTCCCTTTAAGAACAAATTTTAAGTGGCAGTTCAACGTGTGGATTCAAATTTCAATTATAACTGCAACATATACAAATTCCCTTGTTTATTTTTTTAATTTTTCTTTTGCGTAGCCATTAATAATAATCTCTGAAAAGATCAAAGTGACTTTCTTGTTATTAAAAGGAAACAAGCTGTCACTTAGAATAGTAACATAATATTTTTTCATTTCCTTTACATTAAACACTACGTGGAAATAACAGGTTTCCGTGTTCAATTCTAAATAGATTCATAAACTGACACAGTACTTGAGTACATTAATTGAACTATTTTCCTTAACAACATTATCATCATCATCACCATCAGCAGCATCAATTTCGTTAACCCTCTGGCCCACCAGCAAGGCAAATTCATGCAACTTCCTGGCATGCGAATACGTGCATTAAAATGCAAATTTTTCACCTAATGTCTAAGGAAGCTATTCTCAAATAACGTCACGACGCGTCATTAATTGCGGAATCGTTGAATGAGCCACTGTAGGAGAAGAGTGAATGTAAGTAGTAGAGGTTGTATTTGTAACCAGTCTCCTCCTCGTGTTCTTCTACGCTGATCATGGGTTATCAATTCGTTTATAAACACTTGAAAATAGCCGTCTGTTTGTGCATTTTGTTGCTTGAGGTGTTTATTAATGATATTTAATTATAACTTCAAAGAGGTTCAAACAGTTGATAAAATAATCTTTTTTAATTTTAACTTGGAGCACTTTATAGAATATATGTACAATTGTATCAGGTATGTTTGGGAATCACAATTGAGAGAAAGAAAATCATTTTTAATTGCAAAAATCTTTTATTTCAGAATATGATTAAGGCATTAGTGAAAATTTAACTTGGAGTACCTAATGGATTTTCAGACGCATAATGACCAACACGCTTTTTCTAATATCTCGTACAAAAGGAGCTTACCGAAGTTAATGCGGTATCAAATAAAATAGAAATTTTCAAAATCAGCTTGCATATACTTACACATGGGACGTTTCACGTCAAGCGGATCATTTACCTACATAAAAATTGGCTTGACCGATCAAGACGAGCGAGGTCTTAAAAAGTTCGTCTATTGAAAAGCTTCTAAAAGCAAAGAGAAAATGAAATTCAAAATGGCGGAAAAATGGCAAAAAAAAGCTTTTAAAAATAAAAATTCAAGACTGACCGGGTTATTTACTGGCTCAAATTGTAGCTGATTACCTCCACTAAAAAGCTGGTGTAGTAAGTTGACAAATTCCAACATGGCGGATCCAATATGGCGATCAAAAACCAAAATGGTGTCCGAATTTTTGAAAATAAACCAATAATCTGCACCAAATTTAGCATACGGCGGGTCACTGATTATAAATTCAGAGTCAGATTTTAAAATTCAATCATCAAATCATCATCAAATTTATTCAAGATCCATGATGGCGAAGGAATTTTTCGTAAAGCGAACGATTTATACCCAATTCGTTATACAGAGATTTTTCGGGTCGCCAATTGCGATGCTGGGATTAGATTTCCAAAATTCTCAAATTCAAGATAACGAATCCAACATGGTGAACATACAATATTTTTTAAAAATCAACCGTCTAGTGCCAAATTTGATACACGGGGGCTTTGGGGGGTAAAGTTAAATATTTATTTGTATAGTCAGCTTAATGTTAAAATCTTTATAGAAAAGCTAAGTATGCAAAAACTTTTGTAAATTATTATGTTTCATTATCAAATTTTGGTTTTTCGCCATAATACTTAAAAGTTTTACTTCAGTAGTTTTTATCTCCTTATCAAGCAAATTTTTTTATATTGATGTGAGTAAAAAGTGCTTAGAGTCCGTTACTATGTTTTCCAATCAAAAAGAAAATCTTTGAGTTGATGCAATTTTTAAGTCCAGCTAATTTCGGACAGATCAGAATACAGGAGCCCTATTCTGTAATGCGATGCGAAAGCAGTGCGATTTGAAAGCCAATATGATTTAATGTATTTTAGAGTACAGCTTATTCAATTGCGTTTCGCATTGCTTTCGCAATGCAATAATACAGAATAAGGCCCCTGATCCGTTTAATGTGTTCTATCCCACATATCCTTGTCTACATCTACCACACAAAGTGAATGTACCCTGTGAGTTCGATATAAAAAGGTGAACATCAGAATGCTCCTCTTACTTCGTCCGTTATTCGTTATTGATTTTTTCTAATTTTTTTTTCTGTTTTAATTTATCTAACTTTCATTACGATTGTTCAAATAATTTGCAAAATAATCTCAGTAAATTAGATTCCAAATTGATGACATTTTGTGTGCTGGTAAAAGTGAAAAACTTTGTTGCATATGCTATGGCTTCCCAGAAATATTGTTATCGTCGATGTGGTTTGTGTATAGGATAAATGAAGGACAATATTTAAAAAACAGTTTAATGTTGCCTGCAGTAAAACAAACCCATTTACCCAAACTGTCACCAACACAACGAAAATATAATCGCCATTTAAAGGAATTTTTCATTTGCTCGTATTCTTTAGAAAATTTCATTTCTTTTAAATAGAAAGAAACTTACCTTAGTTGCAGTCAAGTAAGAGTTGTTACTAAGTCAGAATTCACTAATTTAAATTTTTCACTAACAAAATGAACTTGAATTTCTTTTATTATAAATTTAAAACTTTATTTTAAGCAGAGCGATCGGAATCTGCATTTAACCACTGACACTACTGTAATTTATTACTGGTGTTGCCAGGCTGCTTTTCAAAAATATTATTGTAGCTCTGTGCAGATTCACAGTTTCACACCTTCATGAAGAAACGCTTAGCTTGACTAGTAAAAACAAAGCATTGAGAAGCGATGAGATAATTAAAACAAAAATCAGAGATAAATGATAAAACGGAACAAATAAAACAGTTTCATATAAAAATTTGCTGCCTCTTAAAAATGGCTCTCATGGCTAGGGTTGAACAAAAAATTATGATACATTTTTTTCACCTTTCTGAATTGATGTGACAAAAATTAATTCTTATTCTACTAACACATATTTTACGACATGACATAATCAGCGAAAATCGTAGTTTAAAATGGAAACTATAAGGATTTTCAAATTTCAATAAAACCATTTTTAAACTGTTTAATGTATATAGTCGAATATTTATAAAGGGTGTTTTTTTTAGAGGTATAGAGCTTCGAATTGAAATAAAACAGAAGAAAATCGTTTTAATGTCCATAAATTTGGCTTTATTGGAAGGATAATTTTATGCCATTAATGTTTAAATATGATTTCGGGCATGTGGCCGCCGCGGCTGGCTCGAATAAAGCCAATTCTACAGGTCCAATTTTGAACCACTTTTTCGAGCATATGGGGCCGTATGTCGGCAATAACGCCACGAATGTTGGCTTCCAAGTCCCCTAACGTTTCTGGTTTGTTGGCGTAGACGAGCGACTTCACATATCCCCAAAGAAAATAATCCAATGGTGTCAAATCACACGATCTTGGTGGCCAATTGACAGGTCCATTCCGCGAAATTATGCGCTCATCGAATGTTTCCTTCAATAAATCGATTGTGACGTGCGCTGTGTGGCATGTAGCGCCGTCTTGTTGGAACCACAACTCATCCACATTCATGCCATCCAATTCGGGAACAAAATAGTCGGTTATCATGGCTCTATACCGGTCTCCATTAACGGTAACTGACTCTCCAGCATTATTTCGGAAGAAGTATGGCCCAATGACTCCACCAGCCCATAGAGCACACCAAACAGTCAGTTTTTGTGGATGTAATGGCGTCTCAAGGGTCTCATGTGGATTCTCTTCACTCCAAATGCGGCAATTTTGCTTGTTGACGTAGCCATTCAACCAAAAATGAGCCTCATCACTGAACAAAATTTTGCGATGAAAATCAGCATCGAGATCAATCTCATTTTCGGCCCATACACCAAAATCACGACGCATTGCATGGTCTCGCGGCTTTAATTCTTGCACAAGCTGGATCTTGTAAGGTCGCAAGCCAAGATCTTTGCGCAAAATCTTCCATAAAGTTGATGGACAAAGCTCCAATTGCTCTGCACGGTGGCGAATCGATTCATTCGGGTCCTCTTCAACATTTTGCTCTACAGCGGCAATTGTTTCTTCGGTGCGCACTGTTCGACGTCTCTGCGGATGCGTATTATCACATAGAGTAAACGTAGTGCGAAAACGATCCATGGTTAACCGAATTAATTGCTCTGATGGACGATTATGTCGACCATAAAATGGACGGAGCTTGCGGTAAACTTCGCGAACTGAACCATTATTTTCGAAATAAATTTGCACGATTTGCAAGCGTTGTTCTTTTGTCAACCTGTTCATGATGAAATGGCAAACCAAATTGAACATAAATGACATTAGAGTTGTAAGATTTGACCATAAAATGTCAGTTTCATCTCTATTCGAAAAACAAACCTCTAAAAAAAACACCCTTTATTAACCCGGCGAGAGTGTCGTAACAAAATGTTAGAAGGAGTTTGTGACACGGTATGACATACCCGCGAACAAAATTAACTGTAAGACTTATTTACCAAATAGATAGCATTAAAGTAAATGTGTTTTATTGTTAAAGGAAATATAATAATTTGATTTCAATGCAACACCTCTGGCAGTTTGATATTTATAATCGAACAATAACAAAATTACTTTACTTTTCAAACAATAACAAGGATTTTTTCAGAAAAACAATCTACAAAACCTCATAGAACATGAAATCAAAAGCTACATAAGCTAAGAAATTCATTTTTAATTGAAATCTAAAAATAATGAAGTTATCCAACTTAACTAGCGAATCCGAGTGTTGTTAGCAAGCGTGTAACTCGAGCATAAGCTGCCGCGTAGCTGCGATCACGCCACTATGCTCACCCGCAACCCTTTAACTCCAGCTACACAAAACAACAAAACACATATGAACACCCGGTCACACTCTCGCTGGGTTAATCTTACCCATATTTATAATATAACAGCAGCTTAAGTCGGTTGGCCATATTTAATTAGCTCAATTGATAGAAAAAACATCATCCACAATTTTAAAATTCTAATTGAAGAAAAATTATATCATAAAACACAGTCTTTGGAAAATTTAATTACTCAAAATATGCATTGGCATAGAAAAGGATAATTCTTATCATTTTATAAAAAAAATGGTGGATGAGGGACTTCTGAAAATCAAAAGTAAACACTGAATTCAAGCCTAGTTGTTCGACGTTGCTTAAAAACTTATATTGCGTTTAAGCATTCGAAAATAAATCCAAATTTACGTAACATCACTTCTCGCTTTGCCCAACGGAAAATGTACTCCATAAACAAATAAGATTTTGAACAAAAAAAAAAATGATTTGGTTTGAATAAGCAAACAAAAATAAACTGTTCTGTTTGAAGAAATTCATAAAATATTTAATATTACTGCTTTTAGTGCAGAAAACCGAAAAAAAGCGTATCATAATTTTCTACTCAACATCACATTCAAGCAGCTGCACAATTTTTTAAATCAGACATGGCAACACTGCAAGTCAGCCAGTATTCAGTCTTGTAGTGCAGTTGATAGTCGTTTCGGTTCGCGTTGCTTAAATTAAATTTCAAATTTATAATTAAATAATTCGAATAGAAATAAAAAAAAGTGCTTGTGATCATTGTTGAATATAAGGCTTATGGCTTTTAAGTGAAAAAGTGCAAAAAATTTAGTGAATAAGTGAAAAAATGACTGGCAATAGCTGGCCATATATATGCTGAGTTTCATATGTTGCATGCAGATTATCAATTAAATCGTATTCTTTCAGGGAAATATATAAATAAATGAATTCAGATCAGAGAGCAGCTTTTACAAGATTGCAGCTAAGGTAATTTATTATTAATTTAAATAAAATTTATTTTTTACTTACGCACACAAACAAATGAAAAAAAATTGTTCAAAATGGATGCCGTCTTTTCCAAGCCACCTTAAACTGTTGGGTCTTTCTTTGTTTTTGCATCAATATCCTATGCACAAACCATTGCATCGATATGCTATACACACACCATACAGTGCTTCATAAATTCTCTTAAGCCGAAGCGTATACATCAAAATTTTTCACCTTTTTTGTGCATTGTTTATACAGTCGTGGTCAATGGTCTTAGGCATTTCTAAATAAATTTTAATTTTCTGAATGTAACGCTCAAATAATTTTAAAAAAAATTTTTTATTGCACTCTTCTTATGTATATTCAACCATTTGCTGATTGATCTATTTGTAACTTACTTTCCGAGCTATTGCGAATTTTTTTTTTTGTCAGCCTCTCACAACCAGGCCCACTACGATTTTGGCTACTGACGCTTATTTTAAGTATCAGCTATAGAAAAGAAAAAAAGGGAGGAAATTGCTTCGAAAAATGCAACCTTACCTCACGGACTAATGTCATAAGATGTAAACCCTAAGCTGCGGGTCAAGGCCATCCATTAACCAAGCATTCTATGAAACTGAAAAGATTTTATTCAATTGTTTTGTTTGCCACAATAATAATGCCTAAAAATGTAACTGAGCTGGATTCGGCCGCATTTAAGGGCTTAAGGACTTAATATTATAGTACTCGTATGTCCAACATAGGCTTTGCTGGCCACACGAATTCTTCATTAAAATTAAACTTAAATACTTAGTTTCATCTACGATCCATATAAAAAATTTAATTTCAAATTACCTTTCACATCGTGAAGCTGAGTGCTCACAAATCGAATCCGTTGAGTAACCCTCAGCTATAGAATTATAAACATTCTGCGTAGCATCATAGCAGTAGCTACAGCTACAGTACGAATACTTGGAACCACAAAGCGACGCAGTATCCTCATCTAAATCTGTAATTGTGATGCTACTGAAATTGCCACCGTCACAACAGCTATGGGCATCTTCAAAATAGCTATTAGTAGCTGGAGCACCAGAATCATCTGATGTGGCGCTATTTCGAGATCTGAGAAGAAATAAAATATTATTAGCATGTGCCTTAAAGTTAAAATTTTCAAAACAAAATTAATTAGCTAACAAATTTGTAGACTTGGCTTAAGTTGAAGATTTTATCAAAAAATGTTCATCTGTTGACAAGTGCAGCGAACATTTTAGTCAGAGTTAGACCTCAAATTCAAAGTTCATGCTGCCGCGTGTTAATATTAACTGCACTGCACTTCACCTTTTACTTCTGCTATCCACTGTATCTACAACAACATTCCATGTTCGATGTATCAAATAAAGTAGAAAAAGCACGCGTGACGTTTCACCATTGGGTGGTGCTTGCGGCGAGCTGTTGTTGTTTGGATGCGAATTGACACGTTGTGCGCTTGCCCGCTGATGTTTCTGCTGATGCCGTGCTGGTAATGTTTTTGACTTTAAGTCATGTTGATGTGAATAGTGTTGGAAGCGTTGATTTCGATTTCGCTGCGTATTACGCGTTGATGTCGCTGTTGTTGGCGTATTAGATGTTGTACTGCCTGTTGCACGTCCAACAGTGCTGGTTATTGAGTTGCCCATATTGTGTGTTTGACAATGTCTGACATGATTTACGTTTTTAAAATGTTTAGACACTGAAATGAAGAAGAGTTTATTAGAATTTGTCAAATTAATCTAATGAATTGAAAGAGCTTAGAGAACTTAGGCTTTATCTTTAAAAGTTTTCAATTTTATACTTATCGGCTTGATAGTATAAGTAAGCTTAAGAACCTCAGTACATTATAGTTCCTTAATATAAAAATTTAGCGTCCTCGTATCAGGTTACATTAAATTGTTTTTGAAGAAATTTTCTCAAACGATAATTTGAAGTTTTTGCTTCACTTTTCGCCCATTAGTATTAATCTCACCACTCATAATTTTTATATAATTTTTATGTGCTTTAGAGAAATTTTCCTTAATGAGAATTAGATACATCAAAAGTTGCACTGCATATAGATTCATTTCTTATTAAAAGTGAGTCAAATTTACTGAGCCACGTTTAAATTTTTTAAAAGTAAATTCTATATATCGATTTTCATGGCATTAGAATGATTAAGGGGCCATCCATAAATTACGTGACCGATTTGCGGGAATGGGGGGTCATGAAAAATACTACGAAATGTAACGACGAGGGGCGGGGGGGTTTCGCGAAATACTACGTGACTTCAAATTGTGAAATTGTGGATCGATGTAGAAGATAAAGAAGATGTAGAAGCTGTTAAACTGGAAGACGAACAATTAAATATAGAGAAAAATATTACTTTAATTCAGGATATACCTTCTTGGATAGATGAGGGAATTCCTTTCTTGAAAGAAATTTAAATATTGAAAATTATTTATTCATTTTAAATATGTTATATCTATTAAAATATAAAATGTAATGTTTTATGTTTAATATTGTCAATAAACCATGTATTTTATTTTAAGATTCATTAGTAGAAAATATTTTTAAAAATCATGCTGCAACGTAATTAAATAGGGAGAGGGGGGGTTAATAGAGTAGAGTCACGAATCGTCACTATAGGGGGGGTAGGGGTTAAAAAAAAGGTTTTTTCGGACGCGAGGTATTTTCGAACACGAAGGAATTCCTGTGATTTTCGTAGTATAAAGCATCATGGGAT
Source organism: Meiosimyza decipiens (assembly GCA_963680825.1). NCBI lineage: Eukaryota > Metazoa > Arthropoda > Insecta > Diptera > Lauxaniidae > Meiosimyza > Meiosimyza decipiens. The sequence continues at coordinate 15,342,087 of OY804261.1, read as the reverse complement.
AGTTTTGGCTCCTTGTGATTCGTCTTTGTATTTTTGATAAATAAGAAAGCAAATGTCAATTTTATTAAGAAGAACTTTTCAAGCAACAATTTCCATTACTGTGTGTTTTCCCAAAAAATGTTTCAGTCCACAATTTTTAAAAACTTGAATTAGTAACGTCGATTTAATTTCAAAAATGATTCTTGGTATCAAATTTCAAGGCTGTAGCAAGCTTGGTTCCCAAGAGTTTTTGTGATAAAGTGTAGTAAAAAAGAAGGAATTTTGTCGTCCTTGTAACAAATGCTACCCCAACATTTTTTTTTTAAATTCGAATATTCGAAATTCAAGTTCCAGATTCGTAACCATCTTTTAAAAAGAAGATTCTAAATCAATTTAACTTAAAACCTTGCGTTCTTGAAATTTTAATTTTTATTTCAAGAGTATTGAAATATGGAAGATTTTCGAGTCTCTCTTTTATCTATTCAGAGACGTAATTTCCAAAATAGCAGAGTACGTGTACGTTTGCGAGCCTTTTAAGCTCTTACGAACGCAAGTCACGAATCAAATCGAAACAAAGCAAAATACCAAAAACCGGGGTGAGTGCTGCACTCACAAGTAAAATGTTATGCGAGTTTTTGTCCAGATCGGACCAATTTTATTTATCACCCATATATAAGCGCTTTTCCATAAGGCATAAACTCTTCTTTTTGGACAGCTCGGATTCCAAGTCCATTCTCATTTTATTGGCCGTTTCCATGACAATTCCTAGAACCCACCGATTGACACCACTTGGGTTCAAATCAGACCAACTTTAGTTTCTCATATACATTTGGCCCAAAATTTTTCCAAGTCTCTTATCAGTTTTTTGTAAATACTGAAATACGAGTCATAACGATCCAGAGAGCAAACGAATCACAAGTCATGTTGTTCAATAGTTTTTTTCTCATCCGAAGACTCGCACAATGTCAACAGAGCCATTGTACTCGACAGACAGTACACTGCGAGTGAACTCACACCGACCTCTTTTGTCTAAGCAATAAAAGCAATGCACCTTCTATATTAACCTCTTTTAGTGAAGCAGTTTGAACTTTTTGTTGATACGTCATGCATGCTCTTCTACAATATATCCAAGTTTTAAAAAATTTTTTTTTTCTTTTAATCACAAGATAGTTATTTAGTATATGTGCAGATATATTTTAAATATTTAGAAGTCGCTCAGAGTTGATTAAGCTTTATCACATAAAAATATAATGCATCATCATAGTTTTTGCTTAAGTAAGAAAAATAGATATATATTTTCAGATATACCTAGCGCGACAATTATTTACCCAAACTTTCCCAATAAGACCCAAAAATTTAATATTTTTCAAAAAGCAAATATTAAATTCTTTGGGTTTAATCAGGATAGTCCAGTTGGAAAATTATCTCACTGTGTAAAGGCTTGAATGGTGTAATTTTGTAGACGATGTATTGTTCATTAAAAATGTAATTTGACGCAAAAATAGAGGCCTTCAGAACTTTTCTTTTTTAACTTCAATTATATTTTCTAAAAATATATACATCTTAAATAGCTTCATAAAAAAATTTAGAAAAATTATGGAGAATACTTTCAACCTGTAATAAGAGAAAAAAACTTTTGAAAAAAATTAGAGATGCAAAAGCAAAATGCTGTCCACTTCGTCCAATAGCATAATATCGCAATAAGTTACTTGTTATTATTACTAATTAAATTGAGAGAATTTCACGATAAATGAATTAAAATTATATGCACAATAAATTAGTGCCTCATTAATATTTGTAGAATTACTTAATATTTTTTAAAATATTTATTCATCTCGGCTCCTGTACTATGCTGTACGATTCTACATATCGTATCCTTTTGCGCTTTGACAATGACTACGGTGGAATTGCTTACCAGTCTTTAATCAATTCAATGGAATTATTCTTAGTAGAGTATATTTGAAATTTCCCTTTGAAAAGTTCTCATAAATATAGAACCCGATAAGCCTAAGGTCACTTAAAATATTGATGAAGTTTGCCTCTGACTTGAAAAATTCTTATAAAAATTAAATACCATAATGTATGTATGTTAACCAGTAGGCAAGGGCAGGAGCTTGCAGGCCTTCTAACAGGCTTTTTAGCAGGCCTTCTAGCAGGCTTTCTAGCAGGCCTTCCTTGGAAAGATTAAGACCTTGAAAGGAGTTTCAAACTTACTTTCTTTTTTATATGAAACGTCCCGATGAAAAAGGCCTTCTTTAGCAGGCCTGATAGAAATACTCTTCAAGCAGGTCTTCCTACGCTCGCTTGCGTCAAGAGCCCTTCTAAGAGCGCTTACCGTAGAAGGGATCACAGAAGTACTTTGAAAAAATTAAATAATAATACTTTGTATGACTATTAGTTAAATGTTAACACTCTACCACTTTAACATAACATGAAACAGAAGACCAGCCTAGCAACAAGCACACCGTTCCTTACTGCTAACCATTTACATATCTACTTTTGATGTTGTATAAGTACAATGCAACGACAAAAAAGTAATGTCGAATCATAAAACATTGCAATACATGAAATAAAAAAATACATGAAGTCCTTCTTTTTTGCCTTCTAATATAAGGCCTTATAGCACTGCTGCTGTGGGAAGGCCTTATAGCACTGCTGCTGTGGGAAGGCCTTATAGCACTGCTGCAGTGGGAAGACATAATAGCACGCCTGCTGTGGTAAGGCATAATAGCATTTCATGAATATATACTCAATGGAGTGTAACTATTCTGCTAATTAAAACTTCACTACCTATAAAATTTACTTATTTTTAATATTGACAGATTGTAAATAAAAACAAAAAACATATTAAAAAAAAAACAAAAGAAATGAGCATTCATGTTTTTATTTGCATGAAAATTTTGTTTTGAGAAGGCCTCTTACAATCGGAGCAGTGCTAGCAGGCCTTCTCCGGGGAATGCCTCGTTCAATTGCCTGCTGGGTAGTATTTAGCACAAAGCCATATGAATTTGACATGCTTATTGACAAACCCTAAAAAAAGCTGTCTAACAATAAGTAAACAATCAACTTTATCAAATAATGTTGTGCTTCTTCAGAGAATTGTTTAACGCTACATGACATAAGTGATGATAATAACTTTACAAGTACATAGGTACTGAATATGTGATACCATTGAATAAACTTGTTGTTAAACCCTCCAAAAAATTAGCGAGTCATAATTGAAATGATTGATAATCTTTCAATTGCCATATTTCAGCAACTCATCTCAGACTGTCAGTTTCGTATACAGCAAGGTCACCGTACGATGTAACAATTTCATTGACTTATCGTATACGAAAAAAAAACTTTTTGTATACCTTCCCTGCATTATCTGGAGCGAAAATTTGCACATTAGTCATACTAATGAGTTATCGCGCAATTTATTGCTTTCTTCAAGCTTTTGTGAAATCTACAATAAATGTACGACTTCATTTATCCACCTTTTAACAACATTTGTGTATCTTTTCAATTCCTTAACAAAATATATAGAAAGCAATATCGAAGAATAAAGCTAAAAGCACAAAAGACAACTGTTATGCTATCGCCAGAGAAGAATGCACTAAAATGCGCAAGTGAGGTGCTAACACTAATTTCCTATGGTTAATAAAAACGCTAATTGATAGATTCTTGCAAATTGCAAAAATAGGTCATTAACATGACCATAGGCAGTACAACTTTTGTTATCGATGCTTTCATGAGATATTGCTGATGGTGAAAAAGAAAATTCTTCATAAATATTACAAAACCTACAATTTGCAAGCACTTGGTTGCTTATGCTGCGGCATTAGAGAAAATGGCTAAATCCGTTTTCAAAAAGAAAAAGTCAACTTCAATGTTGTAACTATTTAATAGTTTAAGGCAATGCTTCTAAATAGATATACAGCATGCTCTAAGTTTTTATTGATCAGTGGCAGTTTTTTTTTATGCAAATTAACATCTTTAATAGAAATAGCTATCTGTGTAGCATTTTGAAGCTTATGCTTGGGAGGTGCCACGTCTTCTGTTCGAAATTTGCCAAAATTCGGTCTGTTAACTGGCCTTATCATTTTTTGTATTTGTGTGAAATTTGGTTTCATAACTTTAAAGTACCAGAAGACGGACCACTGTGCGGTTTTTCGCTTTGATCCTGTAATTAAGAAAAAGATAGAGTCTGAAAGAGTTTGAATATGTCGATTAATAATGAATAAAATTGAAAGAAATTCTAAAAAATCGTAGAAATCGAAAGAACGAGACAGATTTTAAAATATTAAAATAGTGGAAAGACATTAAAAACGTTGAAAAAAGTTGAAAGATGCTTAAAATGATGAAACAGTTGAAAATCGCTGAAAAAATTTCAAAAATATGTTAAATAATGAAAAAAGGACAGATACTAAAAAAGTTCAAGACCGTTGAAAAGAAGTCAAAAAATATGTTAAAGAAATCGAATAAAAATATTAAAAAACATTAAAAGCTGTTGAAACTGAAAAAAAAGTGAGAAATGTTGGATAAGACTGTGAAAATGCCAAAAATTTGCAAAGGTCAAAAGCATATGAAAAAGGTTGAAAAAAGTCGGAAAGAAAGAAAAACGTGATCGGCATAGTATAATTTACGATATTTGCCGCAATTAGTCTTAAAATTTAGGGCGGCAACAATCCAATCGGATTTTGATCCAGAAATAGCTTTCCTTAAATCACCGTGTTACAGCAAATTTTAGTGTGATTGCTCACATATTTCGAGAGATATACCACTTAAGGTATTTTACTTTTATAGAAAGTGACACGCCCACTGATGCTATTTTGCTTGGTTTTGATTTAAATATCGTATAGCAAGTAAACCACCTACAATAAATTTTATACCAATTGCTGCAATAGTTCGCTTACAAATTTTTGTTAATGTGGATGGTGCCACACCCATTGATGCAATCTCTACGAATTTTATTTAATTTCAAGACATATAGTAAGTGACATCTCTACACCAAGTTTTATGAAGATTACTCTCATAGCACACCAGCTTTAACATTTAACGTTTTTTGCTTGCATGGAAAGTGCCATGCCCACAGTTACTATTGGGCCTATTTTTGTGTGCAAGGAAACAGCATTGATAACCATTTGAATGTTCATTTAAATGAAGAAGGATGGTATTACATGATGTGCTTATTAGAAATAAGCTGAAACAAGTTTAAAGTCCAATACATATCCCCAAAACAATTCAAAAAAGTCATGAAACCTTGAAGCTATGACTTCAGTCATTTTAGCCTTCATATATTTTTCATTTTTTTATCTTAGACTTGTTGATATTTCTTTCAATTTTTGATCTGCTAGATTTTTTTTGTATATAACATTTTTGGACCATCATCATCAAACCATCACGCCTAGAACTGAATTTTTTGTTTTTTCAGCAAATATAGCTTGACACCAAGTGTTGTTCTTCACTCCTTGATTATCGGGTCACTATGTTCTTATTAGTCTTGTGGATTTTTACCGCAGAATGTTATTATTTTATGAAGTAAAATGCAATCAAAGTCTTCTCTGTGAATTTTTTAAACTCCGCCACTGGTACGTGTTTTTACTTTTCGGATGATTTCTTATGCATGTCTTACACTAATAACTAAAATATAAGAACATGTGTTATCACAGGATTTAACATCATAGAAATGCACATGTTTTCTGCAGTAAATAAAAACCAGATGAGCAAATTGCTAACGCTTGCCAATATTTCAATCAAAGAAGCTAGCATATAACAAAAAGAAATCTTAAAAAGTTTGCAAAATTGGGTCACCTTCTTTCAATACTAAAACTTATATTACACTGCAATTATGACATATAAAGAACATAGCATTGAGAAAAACTTGATCTATCATTTGATGCCTAGAAAAAGTGAGCTACCCAATCAAGCAGACGCGGCCAAGAGATGCTCCGAACCTTAATAGATCAATGGGCGTAATAACCTATAATTATAATTGGTCGTCAATTATGCGTTTGATCGTTGCATCAAGACTGACTCAATATTGAATTCAAGCTGTATGGTAGTTGAAACCTGTTCTCACATCAAGAAGCTAGACAATTGTTTTAGATGAATTGTGAAAATATTTTGCTTTTACGCCGCTTACTTTTTTTCTTAACAGCAGGTGCATAATGTAACAGCATCGTTAAAGAATTTTTCAATTTGAATTTACTACTTACTACCGGTGGTTGCTTGTGTTCGAATTGAATTTTCTTTTGCTCAGATCTTGTTTGTCATTATGACATTCTAGCCATTATAGTTTTAACATATGCAATTTTAGTAATTATGTCATAGAGTCTTACAAATCAATTGTATGGCAATTTATTTTAATTATAAGAAAATTTAATTTGAAGCCATTATTGTTAAATGGAAAGTTTTTGAAGCAGCGACAAAACCAATGAATATAAATGTCGAATTAAATTAATAGGTGATTGAGATTCAAGCAAGTTGGTTGTTATTTAATTTTGTATAAGTTCTTTTATAACAAGTTATTAAGTTTTGTTAGTTCGATATTAATTTTTTTGCAAAATTATGATAAAGGAAATTTTTTTGGTTCTGCAACTAGAATAAAACAACATCGGATTGTCTAGTAATCCGATAATCTGATGACTAATTTTTATTAATACGCCGATAGTGGAAATTGTTTTACTGTCGAAAAGTCGTATATTTTTATTTATTTTTTTACGAAAAATTAGTTGATCATCCGAAAATCGGTTAAATAAAAACATATTAATTCCTACAAATAACTTGCTTTAAGCAATATATAAACTGATTGACTGGATGATCCAATTGTCGAATGATTAGGTTATATATTCTTTAACATAAAAATACCGGCTTATTTTCGCTACGACTAGTAGTTATAATTAATTAATAATCTTCGAACATAATTTGAGTCGTTTGTTTCCAAAACGCGAGATGATAAATTTTTTATAAAATTGAGTTAGCTATAAAGTCTTTCTGTAAATGAGCCCAAGAGTCGAATGGTGTAGGTTATTTTGTTCCAAACCCAGAACAAATGCCTCAAAATGTGTTTTAAGAAATATAGTTCTTTCCAAAACGCCACCTGAACAGAGGTTATTTTGTTTGAAATTGCCAATTCAAAAATGATCCTTCAGTTTCGCTTTGTAAATAAAGGACTCATTTACTATTTCAATGCAACAGCAATATTAATACAAAGAATATTATGTGGTGAAAAATTTATAAGTGGTTCTTGCAAAAGTACTTATTACACAATCCTACAGCTAATTTCCTTTGCAAAGTTCGAGCAGTTTGTCTCAGTGATGGCATTTTCGGTACATTTGTACTTTTTTCGTTACATTTGCGTGCTGAAAAACCGCCGTGAATGCATTCGACATGTTTTTAGTACATTTGGTATATTTGCCGCATTTTTAGTACATTTGATGAATTTTAAGCACATTTTCAGTACATTTTCGGTACATTTAGACAATTTATAATGATTACCTTTATGATTTTTAGTAAGATGAAAATATATAATAATTACTCGAGATAGTAAATCGCAATGTGTGAAATCGATGATGGAGTATTTGGGAAATTGATGTTTTCTTGGAAAGTCAATTTTTTTAAATTTTTACCACATAGAAACCGTTCAGGCCTTCATTTATTCAGATTTGCAGTTTTTTTGTCATCTACTAGTACACAACTACCTAAAAATAATATAAAAGCTAATTTGAATTATGGTGGTTTGTTTATATTCATCAATGAATTTTTTTGTTTTACTTACGGGTTTTTTTTGACACAATTAAAATAATTATAAATTATTTTCTGTTCCGCTACATCACAAAAAAAATTAAATGCTGATTTTTCGCAGAGTTATGGACATTTCAAGAAAAAAAAAAACGTGAAAAACAACAGTTTTCAAAAATTTATATTCTTAAATAAATAGTTTCACAAAAAAAAAATCATGATACTTTCAATCAGTACTATAAGAACAAACATTATTCAAAAAATTTAGTAATGCTAAAGCAAAATGATGTACGATTTGGCGTGGAATGCCCCATATATATGCAAAATTATTTTCATTTCATGTAAAAAATATCAGCAAGATTCGCTAGATTGATTAATACTAAAAAAAGTATTGGAGCAATAGTTCCACTTTTAAGTTTGGACTGTAATCTCAATGACTAGTAAAAAGATTGCTAACATATGTCTTCAAATTATTTACTACATCACTCATTTGCTGGTCTCACATAAAGCATTTAACTTTGTTTTAATAACACAGTTTCTCTCACGCATGTACATTTGCATAAAAACTCGACGACACAGGTTACATCAAAAATGCACAAAGCTGACCTGACACTTTTTATTGCCAACTATTTTGCTGTGACAGAAAAATTACAAAAAAAAAAAAACATTTAACATGAACCATAATGAAAACAATGTGACGCTTTATATTGAGAGAAATTTGCCTGGATATTAAATAAATGGCATGATCACATGTGAACACCAATGTTAAAAAGATTAAAAGATGAATATGTTTTATGTTTAAAAATATAGATCAGTAATCAGACCCAGTAATTGAAAAACGTAAATTATGAATTTAATTTTGGTCAACTCAAACAATTTGGCTACTTAGTTGAGATATAATTATCTTTTATTGGTAATAGTTTTTTACAAAAATAATATGAGTTGTAAAACCGGCCAAGTTAAAAAAAATCAAATTTTGAGATATTCTCATATATCAAAATCCAGACCATAATTTATCTTTCTACTATGTTTTTAGATATTTTGACAGAACTTGATGCATAGATCTCAAAACCGAACAATTTCATGAAATGATTTTAAGACAGGCCTGCACATTGATATCAAAACCGGTCAACTGCACTTTTTTTCAAATAAAATTTGTTGGTTACTATATCAAAACCAGCCAAGTCTATGTTCAATGGACAAGTCCAAAACTGAAAAACATAGGCAAATGAAACTCGGAAAGTCTGATCTACCGTGTTTTGAGAAAGAAATTTTTTGTATGAAAAAAAGACTTTACCGCTTTTGGTACTGGACGCAATGTCGAATACATCGAGTGACATAATGTATCAAGACTCTTGATACAAGAGCCGTTTTGTAATTTTTTTTTTAAAACTTTTTCAAAATTTTATCTCTTGTAGGCTAAATGGTATATGAAAGAGTTTCAGATATCGATATTAATAGTATATATTACTAATATGTTAATATTATTGTTTTAACTATGATAAAATACCAGAAGTGGGATGCCTCACGACTGGTACATGCGAAATCATAAAGATCAATATTTAAACTTAAGTTTAGCAGTATATAATATATGAGAATTTGAAGATTTGGCGGTTTTGAAATGATATTATCGATTCATTTTTAAAAGTTTTGAATTCAGCAGAAATTTAGAAATGGAAATACAATCTTTGCTCTCAAAAATTTAATCATCGATTAAATGGAATATATGACATAAAGAAAGACTAAAATTTAATTTAAAACCTTTTCTGACATGTTGAAAACAACAGCGAAACACTGATATTCTTCTATATTGTCTTTTACGAGTATCAGACTTAACTGGAATTTCTCCAGTTTGCAACGAAAAGTTCAATTTTGTCGACGGTGTAATAAGGGAAATTTTCGTAACAAAAACTTTCTTAAAAAACCGTCAACTTTTTATCGGTGTATAGAAGATCAGAAAGGAGTGCAATTAAAGCTGAAACGAAAAAAAAAAAATTATTTATAAACACTGCAAATAACTATAGCGAAAAGTTTACCAAAAGCAATAAACAAAACTTTAGAATCAGGCGTAAAGTTGCAGTGCAACATTTGCGATTGCAAAAACGTAAGCGAGTAATCATCGTGATGAGCGATGCCAGTATGTTTTATAGAATAGAACACTTGCTACATTAGCAAAGGCTAGCATCGAATTGGGTCAATCATGTAAACAAACATGGCAAGAAATTGAGGTCAGTAATATTATAGTTAAAGATGGTATGTACTATATATGAACGAAAACAAATTCAAAAGACGATGAGAGAGAAGTAAGAGAGACTTTTTAATGATGTGGATTAGCATTGCAGATAAGCTCATAAATAGATGAAATTGTTAGAATTTCTTGTTTTAAATCAGATTCATAGCTTATTGATTAACTTATTTGCAAACATTAGCTTTTTTTGTAAGAAACTGGAAATTCCCAAATTTATGAATTTAAAGAACTATTCTTAGACAAAAATATATTTATAAAATGCTAAAATAACTTCTTTCTTAAATCTTTGATGACTACAATATTAATACCTTTAATCTGGATGATATATTATAGTATACTACATGATACCAAAATAAATCAATACGTTCTTATATGAAAAATGGTCTTCAATTAATTTGACTAAAACTTCTATTTGATATGAGTATTGCTTACATGCATGCATATGTAACTCTGATAAAAAGTGTTTATGGGCGCCATATCGCATATGGGAGCATCGAAAAATAAACATGCCAAGTTCACGCCAGGAATTCTTCTAATCGAAATGTGTGGGTCTCTTCTATTTTTCTATAGCAGAAATAACATCAACCTCCAAAGTTTAACTTATCTTACGATTAAGAACAAATCATATGCAAAAATTAAGGAAAAATTTGTAGATTTCAACATTATATTATTTGAAGGTTTCATATCTTATTCAAGAATTTACTTAGTTGTAGAAAGTTTGCTTTGCATCACTAAAATCTCAACTATATTAATAGATAAATTAAGCTCCCAATATATCGTATATGGTGGAAAAGTGTGCTACTGTTGTTGCAAAAATATGTTTTAGACCATTCTCAGGCCTCTTTCAATAAAGAAGCACTATAAATCATTTTTCAACAAAATTTAAAAGAAATAAGACAAATAATAAACGCGCACACGTGTGTGACATTTCTCTATAATGCAATCAATAAATAAAAAGCTTAAGAACAAACATGACGTTTGGAAACGCAGTTAAATTCATTAACATTAATAAAGTGAATACTGGTTTTGTTTTAAAGATTCGCTATTGCTTGAATAAACAAAAAATAAAAACGAAAAAGTTCCAAAATGTTTATTTGTTTAAGAAACGTATAAAAACGACGAAAAACCCTCTAATGTTCACAGTATAAATCATCATCTCTACCAAAATAGTTCTTTTATCTCCGAGAATAACAAATAAAATGGTCAACAAGGCAACCGTCTTCCTTTTAGTGCTCGTTGCTTTTGCAATGATAGTCGATATCACCGAAGCAGCAGTTCGTGTTGGAGCCTGTGATCAAGTCTGCAGTCGTATTGACGCCGAGAAAAATGAGTGTTGCAGAGCTCATGGACATTCTGGATACTCTAGTTGCAGTGGCGGAATGTACTGTAACTAATATTAATTCTTGGTTTCAGTAATGTTGCTATAAAAAAATAATTTTGTTTAAATTTTGGCTAAATTGTTTCAATCGAAAACGTTAAATAAAAAAACAGTCAATCAATTTTTTGTAATGTTTCATTTGCTGTACTATATAATCAACACAGGTATTAAAAGAAAAAAATCTGGTCTAGACATGAGGTACTTCTGAACAGGATTGTCGAACAATGTGAGTTGATTTAATATGGCTTCGGGAGATATTTAATAGTTTGTATCGTCTACTCAGTGTATGGTGTCGCTGTTAGGGTAAATGGGAAGAGTATCTAACTAAATTAAAGTTCTGAATACGTAATTTTTTTATGAAAAAATTTAGCAAAAATTACAAAAGTTGTTCGAACAACGCCTTGGAAATAAATTTAACACCCTGAAAATTTTGACTAGGTGTGCCACGCCATATGTATTTCGATCTGATGAATTTTTAATTAGTTTTTTCGAGTTGACTCGGAAATTGGAGCTACTTTAGACGAAAGATTTAAGAAGATAATATCATTTATAGAAGCATAGTGTTCTCAATTTAAAAGAAATCGGATGCTAATCATTCATTAAATTATCTTAAATTTTTTTGTTTTAACCTAAAATGGCAAAAACCACGGTTTTGAAAAAACGTTCCAGACGAACAAAAAGAAAATTAAGAAAACTCAAGCATATATAGTTTTTTTTTAAGATCTTTATTTTGGAATCCTATATAATTTCTCAGAAGATCTCATTGAAACGAACATTCAAAAGGCCATTAAAAAATTTAGCGAAAGCAATTGGACTACGATTTTTGTGGTTAGGGAAAAAAAATTACGAGTATCTACGAAAATCTTAAATTATCAGGGGGGATGATAAGCAAGTTTTTGAAGAAACAGAAAAAAATTTTGTAATATAATTACCATCCAATAGGACAACACTTTGCCCAAGTTTGTGTTCAACGGGTTATGTTCGATTTTTTGCTTAAGAAATATGACATAAAATTCGAAATATTCAGAATAGAGACTCTTCTCATTTCCTCTTACTACGACAACCTACACTAAGTAGACGGTACAAACTAATAAATATATCCCGATGCCTATTTAAATCAACTACCACTGTTCGGTAGTTCTGAATATACGTACCTCATGCCTTTTCTGCTAATGATTTCATTATTGATTTTGTACCTAAATGAAATGAAACATTACAAAAATTGTTTGACTGTTGTTTATTTAATCTAAATGGTTTGAAAAAATTATTTACAAAATCATAACTTCTAAAGCAACATTACTGAAACCAAAAATTACTATTAGTAGCAATACATTCCGCCATTGCAAACAGCGTATCCAGAATGTCCATGGGCTCTGCAACACTCATTTTTCTCGGCATCAATACGACTGCAGACTTGATCACAGGCTCCAACACGAACTGCTGCTTCGGTGACATCGACTATCATTGCAAAAGCAACGAGCACTAAAAGGAAGACGGTTGCCTTGTTGACCATTTTATTTGTTATTCTTGGAGATAAAAGAAGATTTTGGTAGAGATGATGATTTATACTGTGAACATTTGAAGATTTTTCGACGCTTTTATACGTTTCTTAAAGCACTAATCATTTTGGGGCTTTTCCGATTTTATTTTTTCTTTGTTCATACAATAGCCAGTCTTTAACTCGCCATATTTAAAAAACAAAATCAGTATTCAATTTATTGCTGATAATGAATTTAACTGCGTCACAGGAAGTGATGGTTATTCTTAAGCTTATTATGGATTGAATTATATTGAAATGTTGCTCACATGTGCTCATAATATAAAAAATCATTATACATAAATAAATACGCAAATATTCTAAATTATTATTATGAACACACATATGTATGTACATATATGCAAAATTGTATTATCAATCACGAGTTCGCAACATCGAGTTGTAAGATTTTCTCCAAATCTGAATGATTTACCATTAGAATATTGTACCATAAAATGTTGGAATAGTGAATGTTAGACCTTTCCTTTGGATGAAAACTAGTCAGTCATTCATTTAAATTTGTATTTTTCTACGCCTACTTATAGAAACCATACACTTTGTCTCTTGTGTTAAGGGGGCGTTCAAGTATTACGTAACGCAAGTTGGGAGAGAGGGGTCTTGTAAAATGTTTCGATGCGTTACTGGGGCGGGAGGGGCACTTCGAACAACGCTAAGTAACGACTCAGCATTGTTTTTGGAGTGAAACTTCTTTAACGTTGGGTGATTTGAAATTCGGTGTATATAATGAAACGCTACAATAAGAAAGGTAACTTAGCGACTTTCCGGTACTTCGCGCAATATAATTGTGACGTTTAGGTAAACATGGCCATTTGGGTGTTACATAATGTTGTAGAAGTGGGGGTACAGAAAAACGTTATTGCACTTTATAAAAGTGGAGGGGGGCAGAGGGTAGGGTGTGATAATGTAAATGTATTGCTTTTATAAAGTTTCTGCACCTTTTTAGAAGTCCGAAGAATATTTTATGAAAAAAAAAATTGCTATTTTTGTGCAGAAATATAAAAAATATAACATATTTATCATGTGTTTTTTTTCTTTCTTGTTTGTTGCAAAAAAAAAAACGAAGTCTATACCTGAACGATTAATACAAATATTTGCTGCTAAAATCCAGTAAATATTTTTATTTAAAAATACGTATATTGTACCGTTTATTTTGCCAAATAAAGCTTAATCCAATAAATGTTAATAATAAAGTAAAATAAAATTTTGTATGCCAAAAATAATCTAATGTATGTTCATGAATTTGTTAATTTTTCTAACCAAAAGAGAGAGAGAAAAAAAAACACTTTTTTGAATTGATAATAATAAGACAAACACACTTCTGCGTACTGCACATCATTTTAAGTTATAAATACTTTAATATAAAAAAAAAAAATCTTCATAAATAAATACAATATGATAATATTTTATTATTATTATTTAAATGAAGAACATCAAATGAGCAAGACCACACCAAAAGTTATATTTACATTCGCGCTGATTCAACAAAATCACTTTGTAAATAACTGTTTAGTTTCTGTTATAATGGGGTGTACACATGATCAAACAACTCATCAAATTATTTGTCAAACAGTTTGACGGACAAAAAAAAAATATATGGTGTTTGATGAGAATTTGAAGATGTGCATGCCCATCAAATTGTTGGTCAAATTGTTTGATGAAAAACAAAATATTTTGGATTTCTGCTTGTTTGACAAACAATTTGACCAACAATTTGATGGTGTGTACGCTCGTCAAATTTGCTAGTACATTTTTGTCATTTGAAAAAAGATTTCAACGAGTGCACATCGCGCGGATAATGAAATGAAAGGCGGCTATTTTAGAAGAATGTTTTTGTTTTTTTTTTAACTATGGCTTGAAGAGTCAATGTTGGGTTTATTAAAGGATGTAAATTTAAATTAAAACTAGTTTTATACTTAAATATCCACAGAATTTATCAACTTATAATTGCTTCGATTTTCGGAGACTTTTTAGTTTTTGTGTAAAGTTTTATTCCTTATGCTAAATGGTATTGTGATCACAAAAATTTCTGATTGTTTTTGTGGTCTTGAAAAGGACATTAGATTTTAATTAAGGTGAAATTAAATTCCTTTTTCATCAACATACAATCTATGCATCTATCATGAACATGGTGGTCGGAGAAAGACTGAAATTTGACGAAAAATTTGATCATGTGTACACCCTTTAAGAAGTTCTATCATCCCAGAAGCACATTTATAATATACCTTTCGGTGTGGACCTCAACATATCGATACTATTATATAAACACAGACTGTGAGTTTGTTTGATTAGATATATGGTCAGTTTTTTGACCAATCTAACCAAACTTAATATGAGAAAGTTTGGTGATACCAGTAAGCACTGATCGAAAAGTAGGCTAATTTGGTTGAGTGGGTATGGTACATCACACACAAAAAGCAAATATTTTGAAAATAATGTTTGAAAAACTCTAATGCATAATTTATAAAACTGAAATTCGTGCATCACCAGTGTAAATAAATAAATAAACTGCGAAAGCATCGCATGGCTACACTTTCTAAACTCAGAACTCATCAACAAAAGTAAAAGGTACCTTTCCGAGAACTTAAACTATTTTTCCATAAATATGAACTTTTTTTAAAACAATGATGCACATAAAAGCAGTTTTCATAGTCTCTAATTTTTTTACAGGTCAGAATTTGCAGAGATAATGTTTTTGACCTGTAGTTTTCTCAACTGGCATTGTGCAGTTCATTTGCATATATTAGTTTTTTTTTTGTACGTATGATTCCGACTGGGTCTCTTGCACTTTATTATACAGTTATTTGATTTCTCGGAAGAGCGTTTATCAGAATCTCTACCAAATATTTAAGGCCAGAAGTTCCCCATAAATATCCTTAGAGCTTTTTTCGCTATACATATATTCTATTAAGGCTCTTCGAGCTCTATCGTTTGGCCTACTTCTAAACGTTACAAACGCAGTGACAAACTGAATATGCGGTTAAATCTGAATGTAGCGTATAGCTGCATTTTTGGTACATTTGTATTGTTTTTTAGTACATTTGCGCTATGAAAAATTTGCGTCAGTACATTCGACAAATTCTTAATTTGGTGCAGTATTTTCAGCACATTTTGCGCATTTCCACATTATTTTCGGTACACTTGGAATATTTCTAATAATAGGCTTTTTTTGTTTTATTTTCTTTAGCAAATGTTAGAAATCTTTGGTGAAATTTGCGAAAACTTATCAAATAACTAATCTATTCCTTTTTATTATTGTAAGTTTTGGTGTCCACGACACTTGCCCTTTAAAAAGTACATTCCAAGTCTCCATTCAGTACACTTTCATAAGACCCAAATGCCATCACTGTTGCATACTCATTGTCAGACTTAAAGTTCACTTCTAAAATCAGAATGTATATTGACGGCCTATCGTTATCAAATAGATAGTGATTATTTTGCACGGGCTAATGTTGCTTGATGATAAGTTGTAAAACTTTTTTGATGAACTGTGACTTCTGTGATTAGAATACAAATAAATTCATATGAAGCTGACATATAAATGGAGGAAAATTCAAAATATTGAACAGAAGAGCACAGCACTAGTTCGAGAAATCATTTAAGTTCTTACAGAATAAAATTTAATTTTTACAGGAGTGTGTTGCTTTGTATTTTTCTAACAACCGCAATGTTCAACAAAACAACCGTCTTCCTTATGATGTTCATTGCTTTTGCAATGATAGTCAGCACCACCGAAGCAGGCACGTACGTACCTCAAGTACGTGTTGGTCCCTGTGACCAGGTTTGCAATCGTAGCAATCCTGAGAAGGACGAGTGTTGCAGAGCTCATGGCTATAGCCGTCACCATAATTGCTTTGGCGGAATGAATTGTGCTATGTTTTAATCAATAGATTTTTTGTGGAAGAAAAGTTACGATATATTGAACCAAAATTCAATAATATTTTTGTAATAAATAGTTAAAATAAATCCTGATTTTATATCAAATTAATAATATTTTTAGTAAAGAACATGTTTGCAATAATTTTCTGATATATATTTCCAAAAAGGCATTTGCTGAACGTCAACACTTTTAAAAAAGGGTATCAAAGCAGACTTTTGAAAATATTAAATAAAAATAAATTACTAAAAGACTACTTTTAACAAGAGTTCATATTAATTATATTGTTATATATGAATGAAAAATTTATAAGGGTTTGTTTTATATTACTGCTTCAAATTAACTCTCAAAAAATACCAATACCGTGGATATTTTGACATGCAAAATTTACTATATAAAACTTTTTTGGTCAGATATATATTTTTCTTAATTTCTCTGGCTATATTTCATATCCATATCTATAGATCTGAAACGTTGCTACCTGCAATTCCCAACGCTCAGTATGCATTTAATGTTTAAAACAGAATCTTTAAGAAGAGATCAGTAACCTTAGCGATAATAAGTTCTTAAATTTAACACATTAAGGTTAGCTAACCTAACACATCAAAGTGAAAGTTTATCATTTAAATTATAAATAAACAAAACACAAAAAAAAATTATTTAATTTCAATAGAGATAATGAGAATTGACCTAAATTTAACCCTAATCAAGAATTCAAATATGATTAGTGCAGTCTGAAGGTCTGAACACTAATTTGCAAGACAACACAAACTATGTGGATTATCAAAGTATCACTTACAGCTTATCAAAGCTTGTCCCCACAAGACTACACATCGCCACAAAAAATAGCTCAGTAAAGGTGAAATTATGCTATTTGAACCGCCAATTAGGGTCGTAGTCAGGCTGTGTAATATGGACATGCCATACATTTGCATGTGAATACGAGTTGAGTGCTTGGTCAAAGACAAGGCAATGACAGCAATTTATAAGTATCAAACTTTACAACTGTGGTGTAAACTAGAAGTGTCCCACAATTCCGCAATTTCTCATACACAAAACAGAATTAGAAAAGTTATAATGTCGGTTCTTCTGCTGATTAAATTTCTTAAAAGTAACTCATAGCTTTGAGTTCTTATATTTGGTTCGTATGCAAGAAGGATCAAATTTTACATTCGTGTTACAGCCAAAAGCTCTGGCTCATGCCAATAAATTATGAGCTTCAGCGAAAGCAGTTCGTTGCTAAAAGAGTATATCGATATTACCTTAATCAGTGTTCTCTCTCTTTCTCTGCTGGTCTGTTGACCACTGTAATCTCCATTCTGGCTATGGAAATTATACCCAAAATATAATTTTCTCTAAATAAATTGTTTTTTAATTCGGCACTGGAAAACCGCTGTTAGGAGCTTATTTTTTTCGACGTCTCTTATTTCAATTTCACTCAAGGCAACATCCCGTGTTTCATAAAGTATCTCTGAAACGCTTTTAATTTTAGTTCACATCTTCTATTCTTTCACTAGTTTCATTATATAGTAGATACCTATTCCTTAAGCGTTGTGCTTGTCTCTCTTAGTCTTTTTCTGAGAATGTGTTCACTATCAATCTTCTCTGATACTTTTCTAAGGCCTGAATTATTTTCCCATAATTATTGAAAATTATGCGTGTTACGTCGAAATGATCGCTCATTCCTTTTCTTAGAAACTTTTAGAACATAGAGCATTGATCGTAATTGAATAATTGTTGATATATCTTTAATAGCTTTTCACAAATACCAGGGGAAATCGATGATTGAAGTAAGTAAGGCATTATTCTGTTTAGATGCTGTTTGAGTAATGATTGCACTCCCCCTTTGTGTTCACTCACAACAGCGGCTACATCATATTATTGACTTATAGTCTCAGAAGTATCTAAGCCATAATCGTTGAACTCCTTAAGTCTGTTAGTGTTTCAGCTACCAAATAAGCGCAAGTTCTTATTTTTGAAATAGTCTCTTTCAATTTTCCGCCTATAAGGTATCTAAGCCCAATTGGAATGTTTTCTATGTGCCATATTCTTAAATGCAAAAGCTGAAAACCTTTGATTTTTATTCATTTTTAGTATCAATTTTTAGTTGGATTTTATATTTTTTTAATTTTTTTTTTCCAAAAAAAGCATATGCGCATAATTTCTGTTGATTAGTGCAATCGGAAAAAATCCTTTACATCAGTATGCTCCAAAGCAGTATGCTATCTTCTGTCATTGACACCGTAACGATTTTTGCTCAGAACATCAAAACCTGATGATAATTCATAGAAATGCGATAAGTTAAGCAGCGGCTTTCCCACATTATACCGAATTTTAAAATACGCTGATAACCAATGCAAACCAAAATAGATTTCTATGGAACAGTTACCATATAAAAAATCTAAATTGCTGTTTTGTTTTGTTTTGAATCAATTAGAATAACAAATTAATCGTTCAATGGATTAATAGCAAGAACGATTATAAAGACTACTTCAAAGTTATAAATAAACATTGTGTAATTAATTATAGCATTCAGGTGACTTTGACGTAACGCCAACTACGATATGCTTATCATTCTTATAGTATTACAGATAAAAATAAAAATTGGAAACGATTCGCCCCTTTCCCTACTGAGTGTAGTGTAGCTCAATTAAAATAAAGATTAATATCAACAGGACAAAAATCAAATAATAGTTATAACAATTTTTCTAAAATTTGGACCATGTTTTTAGTACTCGGTAAGAACGTGTTGATACAGAAAAAAGTTTTTATAAGTTGCGTGTCAACATTTTTTTTAAAAAAAACGTATTTTGAGTAAGATCTAAACTTTAGAAAAATCCTTATACCTCTAAAACTTAAAATTAACTTTTGTTACAATAAAGTGAGCTATATATTTTGTATGATATCTATATATTTGCATTCATCCTTTTGGTTACAATTTTACATATATCGTATTATACGGTACTTAAAATGTTTGTATCTCTAATAAAAGTTGCCAGGTTATAAGACTTTTAAGGTCGGTGCTCGAACCAAAGACGTTATCATAATTTGAAAACATTCTATAAGGATATTAACAAGCCTATTGGACATTCTATAAAAAAAACGTGCTTATGACACACCCATAAGTCAGAATACGATTTTTTCTTCAGTGCACATTTTGTGTTAAGCTGTAACCGTTCAAACATTGAAAACTTTCATCCACAAATAATATGTAGTTTTTATTTGAGTGTGAGTCTTGGTATTGCTCTCATATATAAATTTGCCACAGAATCATGTTTCATCATCGTTGTAGTCATGTTTTTTAATGGACCGCTGCAAATCATAGAGGTGAAATAATTTAATCGACCTTCCAAGTCGAATTGTATTACAGATTCTGTTTTTTGCCTTTGATTTTCATTCATATTTTCTTGCCTAACACTTCGTATCATAGCACAGTGGTACTGTCTATTATCTTGTTAAACCGTATGTCCGTAGCCTATAATGTTACCACTTCTTATCCACACTTTCATAATTGTAAACAAATAAAGTTAATTTTAATTGTGGCTAATCAGTTTGAGTTGATATCAATTGTAGCGATCAATAATTACGCATTATTTGTAAATACAAGATTGGCAATGAATCTGTTGACAGTTAAAGTCGCACTTTTTATTTTGTAAACATTAACGTTTATCAGTTCAAAGAATTTTCTTTTCATACGCAGATTGCACAGATTCGAAGAAATCGTATCAGGGATACATAAACTCATTTCTTTGTGGGTCATATCCTCACTTCAAATCGAATCTTGTTGTACATTTTCCAATTTTTACAAAAAAAGTCGATATATTCTTTTCTACTTTAAAATTTGCACTGCATGTAGGACATATTGTTCGATTTGAAGCATAGTTTTCGATTAAATGATGATTTGTCTTTTTTAGACCTGTTTAAATTGCAACCAGTGTGAATGTTGCCTGATGCAAAGAGAACACCATTAAATTTCACTTTCTATCAAAACATAAAATATTTTCACAAAGTTTCATTCTAACTTCAATTTTTCAAACCCAATACTTCGTAAACTTTTCAGAAATTTTACAAATTTTATTATTAAGGAATTTGAAGAAGAAGAACCAATGTCCTCATTATGCTCCATTCTTTCAAAGAAGAAATTGAGAGATATTTTCGATATCCCAATATTGCAACAGAAACAGATCCTCTCAGTTTTTGGCGTAATGAAGTTCTGCACCCAAATTTAAAAAAATTGCCACAAATGTATTTCAGTTTTCAAATGAGTTCTGTCGCATCCGATCGCCAGTTTTCAACGCCAGGTCTAATCCAAACAGAGTTGTGAAATCGCATTTTCCCGCATAACTTGAGGATGTTGTACTTCCTAAATAAAAACCTAGTTAGTGTTCATTTTATTTATTCTCTTTTATACTTAAAAAATATATATATAATAAAAAAATAAATATAAAATTGAATTCTTCTATTACTTATGGCTGTCGATTTATCTATAATGATTTAACATTTTTGCGTCATAGTTAATCCTTCTTCTTAATACAATGTCAGCCTCTGCGACAACTTTTTTTAAATATCGGTATCGGTATCGGTATCGATATCGGCAATAAATTTTTATGAATATTGGCATCGGTATCGTATCGGCCAAAACGCGTATCATTGCATCCCTAGTTTTAATGTGTTCAAAATGCGTCTTTAGATAAGCACTAAGCAATATATTATATAAAAACTAAAAATGTCAATCGCCCGCCCCTTCATGATTAATAAAACACTAAAATTCCAGGAAATCCATTGTTTGATTACATTGATCCATAAGTTACCTCACGGAAAAAAAAAGTCAACAACACAAGATTATTTCGATAAGAAAGTAGCACCTACCAGATACTGTATAAATAGGGAAGCAAAATGTTTGTTTTATCACAGTTCAAAACTTTTTCTTAAAGCGTTTCATTCAAGTAATCTAAAAACCAACAATGTTCAACAAGACGACCGTCTTCCTTCTGATGTGCATTGCATGCGCAATGATAATCAGCACCACTGCAACAGAAGAAAAAGATATACATGTTCGTGTTAGACCCTGTGACGAGGTTTGCAGACGTTCTAATCCCGAGAAAGACCAATGTTGCAGAGCTCATGGCTATAATCGTCACGCCCATTGCAACGATGGAATGTGGTGTGTTCTCTAGTTGTTAGTTATATTCAAGTAAAGTAAGACAAGGACACGAATTGAAGTTGTGAAAATTTTTTGATTTTAAAATCTTTATCAACCTTGTATAAGTCATATTTATTCTAAAATTATAATATTATTAACTTAAGCGCAAACTTATTCAATTAATAAAAAAGTTCATTGCAAAATAGATGCCATTCAGAGTGTTATATTCACTGATCTTATCTGAGATCAAAACAAAAGAGATCAAAGAAAACGAAATCTTATCATGGGTTTGGTGTCATCTCTAAGAGACGAAAGGCTCAACCCTCCGCGGACAAAATATGAACACTGTGCATGTACAGAAACAAATCTGATAAGAATACATCTGAAACTTTCTCAGTAAGCTTTTGTTTCTGTTTTCATGCACTTCTTCAAAAAAACAAACAATTTGGGGCACCTACAGTTAAACATTATATCTCATAATGGGATGTTTTTGGCCCTTTATTCAGCACTCGAATAAATAGAAAAAATAAACTTTTTTTATTTAGGCTTACGACGCCTGTCACCATAATCGTTTGCCCACGTCTTCTTCACGGAGGTGAATACTCGTTCCACAGTTTCAAAATGAGTAAAAATTTCAACCCATCGTTTCGCAACAAACACAAAACTCTTTAAGCTTGGAAAATAATTGATATGGTAATGCCATATCTTACAATTTTTTTTCTAGAACAGTTTTGATCACGATATCAACTTTCAAGAGTAGTCAAAAATCTAAATGAATGGAAATAAAAGAGAATAGTTATAGGATTTTTCACAAAAATACAGGAGTCATTTTTTTACAGGATATTCGTTGAAAATACGTGAGTATCCTGTAAAATACGTATGAAGTACGTATGTTACGTATGAAGACATTTTCCTCTCTCTGTTATCTTTCAAGATACTCATTAAAGTGTCTTTTTCTTAGCTGTTTGAAAGACAATTTGAAACACCTTAAAGGATTTCATGATTTCCGGTTTTAGAAATTTTTTGTTGACTTTATTTATTATGCAAATTATAGAAATCTTTATTATGATAAATAATTTTATAAGTTGGTCTCGAACCCATGTCCAAGCGATTCATAGTTGTGCGCGCTACCTACTAAACTAACTGTCATATTATATATTATGTGTCAAAGGTAAATTATATCTTTCTCAGATTTGTTTTGGTAAAGCCTTAAAATGTGCCTTATCTGGTGTGTCTCTGAAAACGAGACTTCATGTCTTTCAAGCGACTTTGTGGCTACAGAATTGAGACATAAGAGACATGTGGTTTTCTATATCATGATTTTATAGCTTGTTCAAGCAAGATTTTATAATACCAAATTTCGCTAAAAAGTCCAAGTATCTTATTAAATACGATACAAAGCTATTTTAAAGGCATCACTGTTTCGTAAGCTGGAGTTTGTCATCATAACTTCGACTGATGCTATAAAAGACGAGTATATGTATTACACAAATTAAAGAATACAAAAAAAATTATTCCTATCAAAATAACAACACATAAAATATTAAAAATTTTAATAAGGTTTGAATCCCTGTTGAACGTATCACGCGCTAATTTTTCGAAGGCAGTCGACTTTTAGCACTGTAATTCAACGTTAACACGGGGAAATTCGGTCAAACAAATTCTTGTCTATTCTCTTTTGTGAATTTGTTTTGTGTTTACACACCAAAACTAGAATTTCTTTGTGCAAGAAAATATCGATGCAATTAGTCAACGTTTACACGAGGAAACTCTTGAGAATAAGTTTTCCTCTTTGTTGGCAAGAAGGGAAAAACGAAAGGGTGGTGTTTTATTCGTTAGCTGATATTATGCTTTCAATTTCGTTTGTTGTGGCGAGTTGACGCAGTAATTGCTTTGACATTTCCTGCAAAATCAATCGTATCTTACGATTAAAAACAATTCATATGCAAAAATCAAAAAAAAATTTGCAGTTTCAACGTAAAATTATTTGAAGATTTTACTATCTCATTTATAAATTTACTTAGTTGCAGGAAGTTTGCTTCGCATCACTAAGATCCAAGTAACTCTCAACTATATTGATAGATAAATTAAGCGCCCAATATATCCTATAAGGTGGTAAAGTGTGACACTGATGGTGTAAAAGTATGTTTTAGACCATTCTCGAGCCTCTTTCAATAAATAAGCACTATATTCAACACAAATATTTCAGTTAGTAGAAAAATGGAACAATAAGATAAATAATAAATTCGCACACGTGTATGACAATTCCATATAATGCAATCAATAAATAATAAGCTTAACAACAAACATAATGTTTAGTGACGCACTTAAAATCATTAACATTAACGAATTGAATACTGGTTTTGTTTTAAATATTTGACGAGATAAAGATTCGCCATTGTATGAACAAACAAAAAATAAAAACAAGATGCCCAAAATGTTTATTGGTTTAAGAAACGTATAAAAGCGTCGAAAAATCTTCAAATGTTCACAGTATAAATCACCATCTCTACCAAAATACTTCTTTTAACTCCAAGAATATCAAATAAAATGGTCAACAAGGCAACCGTCTTCCTTTTAGTACTCGTTGCTTTTGCAATGATAGTCGATGTCACCGAAGCAGCAGTTCGTGTTGGACCCTGTGATCAAGTCTGCAGTCGTATTGATGCCGAGAAAAATGAGTGTTGCAGAGCCCATGGACATTCTGGATACTCTAGTTGCAGTGGCGGAATGTATTGTTACTGATAGTAATTATTGGTTTCAGTAATGTTGCTATAGAAATTATGATTTTGTATAAAACTTTGGATAAGTTGGTTTAATCGATTACATTAAATAAAAAAAATAGTCAATCAATTTTTTTGTAATGATTCATTTGCTATACTATATTATTTCATCATATGGTATTAAAAGTAATCTAGTAAAGGTGATATCTTCAGCCAGGCCGAAACTCACATACCCTACACTGCATTGAAAGTATTTTTTACATAAATGTCAAATAAATGTTGAAGGGGTTGAATAAGTAGAAAATAATGTAAAAAGTTTCAAAAATGTTGAAAAGTTTTGGAAAAAAACAGAAAATGTTAAAAAAAAAGACAAAAAAAGGAAGAAAGTTGTAAGAAATTGAATAAGTCGAATAATATGAGAAATGCTCAAAAATTGATGAAAAAGTCGAAAGAATAAAGAAAATGTCGAATGAATTTGAATGGGAAAAGGTATGAGGTTGAAAATGTCAAAAGAATATGGGAAATGTTAAAAAAAGTAAAATAGAAATGAAAAACACGAAATATGTCACGCCCACTTCTCCAATTCCGCCCACTTTCAATTCAATAAATGATATTGGTGATTGACATGCACAAACCAAATTTTAGCACAATAGCTTGTATAGTTTGTGATATGTTCCGTAATTATTCTTAGAATTTAGGGCGGTGACACTGACTGATACAATCCAGTCCAATTTTTATCCAGAAATAGCTTTCCATAAACCAAACCTCTTACACCAAATTTCAGTATGTTTATTCATATATTTCGATAGCTATGCCACTTAAGGTATTTTAGCATTATGGAAGGTGCCACGCCCACTGTTGCTTTTTCGCCAGACTTTGATTCATATTTACCTAATAGCCAGTAAACCACTTACATCAAATTTCAGATCAATTGCTCCAACAGCTCCAATAACACTTGCAACTTTATGTTATTGAGGAAGATGCTACGCCCATTGATGCAATTTTGTCAAGTTTCATTTAATTCTGAAGCTTATAGTAACCGACGCCTCTACGCAAAATTTTATGAAGATTACTCTCATAGGACATTATCTATAGCACTTAACGTATTTTGCTTATATGGGAGGTGCCACTCCTACCTGCACTATTTTGCCAAAATTTTGCAAAAAGACACCTTTTAGCAAATATATCTGCCATATTAAATTTCATAACGATTGCGTTGTTAGTTCTTTTTTTATAACGTTTATAAATATTGTAGGCTGTGCCACGCCTTTCAACAAAATTTTCTAGTATATTGACGAAGCTTGGGCTTCCGCCCACTTTATGAACAATTCAAGATATATAAAATCTGTATTCGTGTATCAAATTTCATCACAATATTTTGCACGACTTACGAGCTATATCGTTACAAAAGTTAAAATTTAAGGATGTGTCACTCCCATTTAAGAGCCTTTACAAACTAAAAACCTAGCGAAATCTTAATTTTGTTTTCATCTTCTCCAAATTACCAAGTTTCATCAAAATCGCAGCACCTCTTTGAAAATGGACTTGCGTATATTTACATAGAGTACGGGCGGAAAACGTGGCCGTAAACTGATTTCGCCCATTTTTATACGCTAGCAGCTTGCAAAAAGGTTTGACCTGTGCGCCACATTTCATTGAATTAGCTTGCTTAGTTTTCTCGTAAACCTGATTTCAACAGACAGACAGACAGACAAACGGACATAGCTATATCGACTCAGGTGTTGACGCTGATCAAGAATATATACCATAAATAAACCATGAATGTGCTACAAATTATTAAATGTCTCCCGAAGCCTTATTAAATCAACTCCCACTGTTCGACAATCCTGTACAGACGTACCTCATGTCCAGACCAGATTTTTAACTTTTAATACCTGTGTTCATCATATAGTACAGCAAATGAAACATTACAAAAAATTAATTGACTGTTTTTTTATTTAATGTAATCGATTAAACCAACTTATCCAAAGTTTATACAAAATCATAATTTCTATAGCAACATTACTGAAACCAATAATTACTATCAGTAACAATACATTCCGCCACTGCAACTAGAGTATCCAGAATGTCCATGGGCTCTGCAACACTCATTTTTCTCGGCATCAATACGACTGCAGACTTGATCACAGGGTCCAACACGAACTGCTGCTTCGGTGACATCGACTATCATTGCAAAAGCAACGAGTACTAAAAGGAAGACGGTTGCCTTGTTGACCATTTTATTTGTTATTCTCGGAGATAAAAGAAGTACTTTGGTAGAGATGGTGATTTATACTGTGAACATTTGAGGATTTTTCGACGCTTTTATACGTTTCTTAAACCAATAAACATTTTGGGCATCTTGTTTTTATTTTTTGTTTGTTCATACAATGGCGAATCTTTATCTCGTCAAATATTTAAAACAAAACCAGTATTCAATTCGTTAATGTTAATGATTTTAAGTGCGTCACTAAACATTATGTTTGTTGTTAAGCTTATTATTTATTGATTGCATTATATGGAATTGTCATACACGTGTGCGAATTTATTATTTATCTTATTGCTCCATTTTTCTACTGACTGAAATATTTGTGTTGAATAATATTTTATAGTGCTTATTTATTGAAAGAGGCTCGAGAATGGTCTAAAACATACTTTTACACCATCAGTGTCACACTTTACCACCTTATATGATATATTGGGCGCTTAATTTATCTATCAATATAGTTGAGAGTTACTTGGATCTTAGTGATGCGAAGCAAACTTCCTGCAACTAAGTAAATTTATAAATGAGATAGTGAAATCTTCAAATAATTTTACGTTGAAACCTGCAAATTTTTCTTGATTTTTGCATATGAATTGTTCTTAATCGTAAGATAAAATTGACTTTGCAGGTGCATGATACTTCTGTTTTTAAAAGATACATAGTAGAGACCAACACATTTCGGTTAAAAGAATTCCAGGTCAGATCGGCGTGAACTTGGTATATTCAATTTTCAATGCTTCCATATCCCATATGGGGCCCATACAGACTTTTTATCCGAGCTAAATGTGCATGTTGGCAATACTAGTATTATATAAAAGTTTTGGTCAAATTAAATGAAGACCATTTCTCATATAAGAACGTATTGGGATATTTTTGTATCATGTAGTATACTGTATCATTCAGATTAAAGGTCTATGTAGCTACAATTCTGCCTCATAATAATTTTATATTTTAATTAATGTCCAAATATAATTCATGGAATGGTCGGTGCTCAAATCCTTGTACAAATTAACCAAAAACTGGTCCGATGAGGCTAGGTATATATGTATGTGAATATGTATATGGTAATAGGCGAAACATGTGTCACCAATTACCTGGTTAAATTGTTATTGTTGTCTTTGTCATGTTTGTGAAAAGCATTGACCGATTTGTGAAATTTCACATGAATATCGGAATCATTAAAAAGAGATCAGTCACCTAAGCGATAATAAGTTCTCAAATTTAGCACATCAAATCGAAATTTTCCATTTAAATTAAGCATAAACAAAATATATAAAAAAATTATTTAATGTGTTTTCACGGATTTTATACAGTTTAAGTACTGGGTAAACACAATAGAGATAATGAGAATTGACCTAAATTTAACCCTAACCGAGTATTCAAATATGATTTTTTACATATGAGCGCCGCAGCTGTTCAATATTTAGCGCAGTCTGAAGGCCTGAATACTAATTTGCAAGAAAACACATGCTTTGTAGATTTTCAAATCGTCAAGTTTAGCTTATCAGCACAAGACCGCGCATTGCTACAAAAAATAATTCAATGGCGGTCAAATCGTTTCTCACAATTCACCAATATACCAAAAAATTAGAAAATTTGTAACCGTCGGTTCTTCTGCTGATTAAATATTCTTAATTTTCTTATAAATAACCCAACGTTTTCAGTTTTTCTAGAATTTGGTTTGTTTGGAAGAAGGATAAAATTCGACCTTCGTGGACGGCAATCCTTGTCAAGACAGAGAAAGTAGATTCTCATGTTGATGTGCTGCAGCCAAAAGCTCTGGCTGTTGCCAATAAATTGTGAGCTTCATCGAACGCACTTCGTTCTTAAAAAATATATCGATGTTAGGTTAATCAGGGTTCTCTCTCTCTGTTTACATAAATCTGTTGACCACTGTAATCTTTTTTGGTGATGGAGGCTATGCCCAATATTTAAATAAATGTTTTCTAATTCGGCACTGGAAAGTCGCAGTTTGGAGCTTATTGTTTTCTACGTATCTTATTTGAACTTCGCTCAAGACGATATTTCTAATTTTGGTTTACATCTTCTAATCTGTCACCAGCTTCATCATATACTAGAGATGTATTGCTTAAGCATTGTGTTTGTCTTTCTTAGTCTTTTTCTGAGAATGTATTCACCATCAATCTTCTCTGATATTTTTCTAATGCCTGGATTATTTTCCCATAATTATTGAAAATTATGCGAGTTACGTAGAAATGATCGCTCCAACGCTGTTAAAAAAGACGACACAGTTCGTGTCCATCATTTTGACAGACTTCCTTTTCTTAGAAACTTATGGAACATACAGCATTGTTCGAAATATTGCTTAATTGTTCGAAATATTGATTAATTGTTGATATATCTCTGATAACTTTCACAAATACCAGGTGAAATCGATGATTGAAGTAAGTAAAGCATTATTCTGTTTAGATGATGTTTGCACTCCCCCTTTGTGTTCACTCACAATAGCTGCGCCATCATAATACTGACTTAAAATTTTAGAAGTATTTGAGCCAAATCGTTGAGCATTTTTAAGTTTAAGTCTGTAATTGTTTCAGCCTCTAAATCAGTGCAACTTCTCATCGTTGGAATACACACTTTCAATTTTCGGCTTATATGATATCTAAGACCAATTACATGTTTTCTCGATTGTTTTTATCGTGTTCGCCATTCTCTAAGATACTTAACAATTTTAAACAAGCTCAGGCTATTGGCTAGGGCAGGCAAAAAATTTAGTGGGTCGGGCACACTGGTACACCCCTGGCTACAGCTAATTTATTTAATAATTGCCAAGATTTTGAGCATTGATTATTATCCATTTTTAGACGCAATTTTCCGTTGGAACTTTTTTTATTTTTATATCCAAAACAGCCTTATTAAAAGTTTTACATGTAATATGCGCATAATTTTGTTGATTAGTGTAATCGGAAAAAAATTCTTTACATCAGTATGCTCGTAAGCAGTATGCCATGAAATAATCTTCTGTCATTAACACCATATCGTTTTAGCTCAGAACATCAAAATCTGATGAAAATTCATGAAAATGCGTTAAGTTGGGCATCGGTTTTTCCACATTATAACGAATTTTAAATACGCGATAACCAATGCAAACCAAAATAGAATTCTATGAAACAGTTATTATATAAAAAATTAAATTGCTGATTTATTTGTTTTGTTGTAATTTAATTAATCAGAATAACTAATAATAATACTCTAACAATAGTAATTATGAAGGCAAATTCAAAATAATCAAAAAAACATCCTCAAAATTTTAGCACTTGGGTTACTTTGGCGTAGTGCAAATGATATGCATTCAAATGTAGAACTGGAGTGGAATATAATTCAAAGAACGTAAATTGAATTCAATACCTATTATATGTTTTTTATTTCGAATGTACTTTTTGCTACTACAACTTTTACTAAATGCCTTAAGTACTTTGTATATCAGAGGCGCTTTAATAGGATGGGATATTAAAACGCTTGGAAGACCTTGCTTATGACAATGAGATACATATATTTGCTTTCTTGGCACCACACCCAAGAAAAACTCAATGCCCTCAAAAATTCTTCCGAAGAAGTAGGTCAGCATCGGATTAAAACTTTGCGGGACCAGGGCCAAAAGTTGGAGAGAGATCTTATGATCAACTTAAAAAAAATTAATTTTATAACATAGTTACATCGAAAATATTTAAAAAATTATAAATTATATTCTTATGAGCAATACAGAAATATCAAAATGGAAAAGGGCCTCCAATATGGCTCTGTCACTTATATTGAAGGTGTTACCAAAAAAAAAAAGGTCCTCCTATTTCGTTTCCCACAAAAAATGCACAAATCCACATCCATTGCCATAATGGAGCTACTTAAGTTTAGGGCCCTTCCCCTACCTTCTGCCATTTGCAAATGTTTTAATTCAGTGCTGCTTCGGGGCTTCCGTGAGCTCGTGGTACGGGCTATAGCAAATAGAGCAAATGCAGCATAAAAGAATGGGATAGTTTCACTCTCTTTGGCAGCTTCATAGCATCTTCTGGCGGCACGAATAGATCAGCAAAGCGAAAGACAGATACTCTCGGTAAAAACTTTAGAAAAATCTTCATATCTCGAAGGCTTAGTTCAAACTTTTGTGCACCATTGTTACAGTTTATTGAAGAATTTCATATCCATATTTTTTAATTCGACTTTCGGTTTCCATACTTACATATAAAGATTTATAGAAAATATGTATTAGAGTCTTTTAATGGCTGTATCTCTGACGTTAGGTGGGTATCCTAAATTTTGATTGACGATATAAGGACTCAAAAATAAAAGGAAAACTATAACATTATAAGGTCGGTGCGCGGACCAAAGACATTATCATAATTGCAAAATATTTTATATGGACATTATCATATTATCTTAATTTTCTTAGCATAAGCTATAAGTATTTTTTTTTTCGGTCTGCATTTTTGTGTTCATTCTGTCCTTTGAACTCTGTTTCCAAAAGAGCGCAAGTGTATCCGTGTAAACATTGAAATATTTCTTCGACAATGTAGTTTTTATTTTAGTGTGAGTGCCTCTTAGTGCTGCTCCTATACGTAAATTTGCCACAGAATCCATGTCTTCAGCTGCAGTGCTTCATCATTGTTGTAGTCATATTTTTTACTCGATCACTGCAGTTCATAAAGGTGAAGTAATTTAATCGACTTTCCAAGTTGAATTGTATTAAAGTTTTTGTTTTTTTACCTTTGAATTTCATTCATATTTTCTTGCCACTTGGTATCACAGCACACTGGCATTGCCTTTTATCTCGTTAAACCGTACGTCCGTAGCCTATAATGGTAAGGTTGCTTTTCATTAAGTGCAATTTTCGTTACCAATTTTTATCCACACTTTCTGAGTTGTAAACAGATTAGGTTGCTTTTAATTGTGGTTATTCAGGGTGAGTTGTTTAGTGTCATTGATGTCAATTGTAGGGATTTTTATACACTTTGTACCTTATACTTTTTTAAATAATATTGCAGTGCCACCTTCTCGGGTAGACCCCTTTCTATCTTTGCAAATCAGATGATAGTCTTTAAACTCAATGTTATGTTTTTCATTCAGTTTTGTTTCATTTAGAAGAACTATGTCTGGACTGTAGATCTGAACAAAACTTAAAATATCGCATTTTTTATTAAGTCTAATTAAAGAGTTAACATTCATTTCAATAATATTTAGTGTTTTTGGCGTAAAATCTATCTGATTCGATGGACTGAACATTAATTATTTAGCAAGGAGAAAATTGTATCAATTCTTGACGTTTGTTTTTGCAATTCTTTTTGGAAATTTAGTATTTCATTACTAAGGTTTTGTATACAATTTTTCATATCTTCCAGGAGAGATTTTGGAAAGTTGTCGTTGTGGCTAAATGCATTATTGTGGCTGAATGAATTGTTCTTATTTTCCACAATAAAAGAGTTGTTGTTTTTTACAATGTCTGCATATACTAACATGTGGATTGACGAATTTTGCTGATTTATTTGATTTTTTTCTGTCCTAAAGCTAGTTTTTTCATTTTGATTTTTTGCTGAAGCTGTTGATATATATCGCACCCTTTATATGAAGCGAGATGCCCATCTCCTCTTTTGGAACTTTAGCTGTAGAACATTTCCCAATTTCGTGAGATTCCTTACACTTAACACATCGTGGGGGTTGATAGCAGTTTGATGCACTATGGAAAAACCCCTGACAGTTTCTACACTGAGAAATTTCGCGTTTTTTCAGAGTTTCCCATCTAATGCAGCGGCGGGGGAGTCCCTTGAAGATTTTAATTGATTAATATTGCTCTCTATTAGATGAAGCTTTTGTTACAAATAGACTTACTTTAATAAATTTCAAATCTTCTACGCCTAACTCACAAAGCGTATTGAAAATTAAATTTCTATCAGTGTTAGCACCAAGGCCTTTTAGTAGGAAGGTTTTTGATTTTATGCCTTTCGGAGTAAATGTAAAGATTTTTTTTTTGCAGAAATGCTCAACATTACAAATATTAATTGGGGAATATTCTGATTTTTAGAATTCGAACTATGCGAAACAGTACCGCTCTGATGTATTTGAACAGCATTTTTTATTGATTGTGAAATGCTTGTTTGTTTTCCACTTTCAACTAGTTGAGACTTATTTTGCACATGTCTTACGAATTTTTCTAAGTATTCTTTGTTGCACTGGGCATCGTCTTCAATATTGAGCAAAGCAAATGGATTGTTTTTTAAGTGATTCGGTATCGAAACGGCATCGTTGTAATTGATTTTTCGTGTGCTTTTACACTCATGTGTATCATGATCAATTGATGAGTTAATACTAGAACAATCCGACATTTTTCTTAACTTCGAAAGTGACTTTTGAGCACTTAGCTCATTCATCACCTTTGTACATAATGTTATTAGATTTAATAAAATTTCCTTTTTTATTACTTTATCCGAAACATAAGTAAAGGGAAAGAATTAGGCAGAGCGCAAGTATTGAAACGAGCACGAAAAATTAACTGAATCTCCGTAATGCGACAAACACATATCGCGGTTACGATCAAACTTCAAAGTTATCAGTGACACTGGACCACTGAACTACTGTATTTTATCTTGTTAAACCGTATGTCCGTAGCCTATAACGGTAAGGTTACTTTCGTTAAGTGCAACTTTTGTTACCACTTCTTATCCACACTTTCATAATTGTAAACAAATAAAGTTAATTTTAATTGTGGCTAATCAGTTTGAGTTGATATCAATTGTAGCGATCAATAATTACGCATTATTTGTAAATACAAGATTGGCAATGAATCTGTTGACAGTTAAAGTCGCACTTTTTATTTTGTAAACATTAACGTTTATCAGTTCAAAGAATTTTCTTTTCATACGCAGATTGCACAGATTCGAAGAAATCGTATCAGGGATACATAAACTCATTTCTTTGTGGGTCATATCCTCACTTCAAATCGAATCTTGTTGTACATTTTCCAATTTTTACAAAAAAAGTCGATATATTCTTTTCTACTTTAAAATTTGTACTGCATGTAGGACATATTGTTCGATTTGAAGCATAGTTTTCGATTAAATGATGATTTGTCTTTTTTAGACCTGTTTAAATTGCAACCAGTGTGAATGTTGCCTGATGCAAAGAGAACACCATTAAATTTCACTTTCTATCAAAACATAAAATATTTTCACAAAGTTTCATTCTAACTTCAATTTTTCAAACATAATACTTCGTAAGCTTTTCAGAAATTTTACAAATTTTATTATTAAGGAATTTGAAGAAGAAGAACCAATGTCCTCATTATGCTCCATTCTTTCAAAGAAGAAATTGAGAGATATTTTCGATATCCCAATATTGCAACAGAAACAGATCCTCTTAGTTTTTGGCGTAATGAAGTTCTGCACCCAAATTTAAAAAAATTGGCACAAATGTATTTCAGTTTTCAAATGAGTTCTGTCGCATCCGATCGCCAGTTTTCAACGCCAGGTCTAATCCAAACAGAGTTGTGAAATCGCATTTTCCCGCATAACTTGAGGATGTTGTACTTCCTAAATAAAAACCTAGTTAGTGTTCATTTTATTTATTATCTTTTATACTTAAAAAATATATATATAATAAAAAAATAAATATAAAATTGAATTCTTCTATTACTTATGGCTGTCGATTTATCTATAATGATTTAACATTTTTGCGTCATAGTTAATCCTTCTTCTTAATACAATGTCAGCCTCTGCGACAACTTTTTTTAAATATCGGTATCGGTATCGGTATCGGCAATAAATTTTTATGAATATTGGCATCGGTATCGTATCGGCCAAAACGCGTATCATTGCATCCCTAGTTTTAATGTGTTCAAAATGCGTCTTTAGATAAGCACTAAGCAATATATTATATAAAAACTAAAAATGTCAATCGCCCGCCCCTTCATGATTAATAAAACACTAAAATTCCAGGAAATCCATTGTTTGATTACATTGATCCATAAGTTACCTCACGGAAAAAAAAAGTCAACAACACAAGATTATTTCGATAAGAAAGTAGCACCTACCAGATACTGTATAAATAGGGAAGCAAAATGTTTGTTTTATCACAGTTCAAAACTTTTTCTTAAAGCGTTTCATTCAAGTAATCTAAAAACCAACAATGTTCAACAAGACGACCGTCTTCCTTCTGATGTGCATTGCATGCGCAATGATAATCAGCACCACTGCAACAGAAGAAAAAGATATACATGTTCGTGTTAGACCCTGTGACGAGGTTTGCAGACGTTCTAATCCCGAGAAAGACCAATGTTGCAGAGCTCATGGCTATAATCGTCACGCCCATTGCAACGATGGAATGTGGTGTGTTCTCTAGTTGTTAGTTATATTCAAGTAAAGTAAGACAAGGACACGAATTGAAGTTGTGAAAATTTTTTGATTTTAAATCTTTATCAACCTTGTATAAGTCATATTTATTCTAAAATTATAATATTATTAACTTAAGCGCAAACTTATTCAATTAATAAAAAAGTTCATTGCAAAATAGATGCCATTCAGAGTGTTATATTCACTGATCTTATCTGAGATCAAAACAAAAGAGATCAAAGAAAACGAAATCTTATCATGGGTTTGGTGTCATCTCTAAGAGACGAAAGGCTCAACCCTCCGCGGACAAAATATGAACACTGTGCATGTACAGAAACAAATCTGATAAGAATACATCTGAAACTTTCTCAGTAAGCTTTTGTTTCTGTTTTCATGCACTTCTTCAAAAAAACAAACAATTTGGGGCACCTACAGTTAAACATTATATCTCATAATGGGATGTTTTTGGCCCTTTATTCAGCACTCGAATAAATAGAAAAAATAAACTTTTCTTATTTAGGCTTAAGACGCCTGTCACCATAATCGTTTGCCCACGTCTTCTTCACGGAGGTGAATACTCGTTCCACAGTTTCAAAATGAGTAAAAATTTCAACCCATCGTTTCGCAACAAACACAAAACTCTTTAAGCTTGGAAAATAATTGATATGGTAATGCCATATCTTACAATTTTTTTTCTAGAACAGTTTTGATCACGATATCAACTTAAGGGGATAAGTATCGTTAACTTTCAAGAGTAGTCAAAAATCTAAATGAATGGAAATAAAAGAGAATAGTTATAGGATTTTTCACAAAAATACAGGAGTCATTTTTTTACAGGATATTCGTTGAAAATACGTGAGTATCCTGTAAAATACGTATGAAGTACGTATGTTACGTATGAAGACATTTTCCTCTCTCTGTTATCTTTCAAGATACTCATTAAAGTGTCTTTTTCTTAGCTGTTTGAAAGACAATTTGAAACACCTTAAAGGATTTCATGATTTCCGGTTTTAGAAATTTTTTGTTGACTTTATTTATTATGCAAATTATAGAAATCTTTATTATGATAAATAATTTTATAAGTTGGTCTCGAACCCATGTCCAAGCGATTCATAGTTGTGCGCGCTACCTACTAAACTAACTGTCATATTATATATTATGTGTCAAAGGTAAATTATATCTTTCTCAGATTTGTTTTGGTAAAGCCTTAAAATGTGCCTTATCTGGTGTGTCTCTGAAAACGAGACTTCATGTCTTTCAAGCGACTTTGTGGCTACAGAATTGAGACATAAGAGACATGTGGTTTCTATATCATGATTTTATAGCTTGTTCAAGCAAGATTTTATAATACCAAATTTCGCTAAAAAGTCCAAGTATCTTATTAAATACGATACAAAGCTATTTTAAAGGCATCACTGTTTCGTAAGCTGGAGTTTGTCTTCATAACTTCGACTGATGCTATAAAAGACGAGTATATGTATTACACAAATTAAAGAATACAAAAAAAATTATTCCTATCAAAATAACAACACATAAAATATTAAAAATTTTAATAAGGTTTGAATCCCTGTTGAACGTATCACGCGCTAATTTTTCGAAGGCAGTCGACTTTTAGCACTGTAATTCAACGTTAACACGGGGAAATTCGGTCAAACAAATTCTTGTCTATTCTCTTTTGTGAATTTGTTTTGTGTTTACACACCAAAACTAGAATTTCTTTGTGCAAGAAAATATCGATGCAATTAGTCAACGTTTACACGAGGAAACTCTTGAGAATAAGTTTTCCTCTTTGTTGGCAAGAAGGGAAAAACGAAAGGGTGGTGTTTTATTCGTTAGCTGATATTATGCTTTCAATTTCGTTTGTTGTGGCGAGTTGACGCAGTAATTGCTTTGACATTTCCTGCAAAATCAATCGTATCTTACGATTAAAAACAATTCATATGCAAAAATCAAAAAAAAATTTGCAGGTTTCAACGTAAAATTATTTGAAGATTTTACTATCTCATTTATAAATTTACTTAGTTGCAGGAAGTTTGCTTCGCATCACTAAGATCCAAGTAACTCTCAACTATATTGATAGATAAATTAAGCGCCCAATATATCCTATAAGGTGGTAAAGTGTGACACTGATGGTGTAAAAGTATGTTTTAGACCATTCTCGAGCCTCTTTCAATAAATAAGCACTATATTCAACACAAATATTTCAGTTAGTAGAAAAATGGAACAATAAGATAAATAATAAATTCGCACACGTGTATGACAATTCCATATAATGCAATCAATAAATAATAAGCTTAACAACAAACATAATGTTTAGTGACGCACTTAAAATCATTAACATTAACGAATTGAATACTGGTTTTGTTTTAAATATTTGACGAGATAAAGATTCGCCATTGTATGAACAAACAAAAAATAAAAACAAGATGCCCAAAATGTTTAATGGTTTAAGAAACGTATAAAAGCGTTGAAAAATCTTCAAATGTTCACAGTATAAATCATCATCTCTACCAAAGTACTTCTTTTATCTCCGAGAATAACAAATAAAATGGTCAACAAGGCAACCGTCTTCCTTTTAGTACTCGTTGCTTTTGCAATGATAGTCGATGTCACCGAAGCAGCAGTTCGTGTTGGACCCTGTGATCAAGTCTGCAGTCGTATTGATGCCGAAAAAAATGAGTGTTGCAGAGCCCATGGACATTCTGGATACTCTAGTTGCAGTGGCGGAATGTATTGTTACTGATAGTAATTATTGGTTTCAGTAATGTTGCTATAGAAATTATGATTTTGTATAAACTTTGGATAAGTTGGTTTAATCGATTACATTAAATAAAAAAAATAGTCAATCAATTTTTTGTAATGTTTCATTTGCTATACTATATGATGAACACAAGTATCAAAAGTAAAAAATCTGGTCTAGACATGAGATACGTCTGTACAGGATTGCCGAACAGTGGGAGTTTATTTAATAAGGCTTCGGGAGATATTTAATAGTTTTTAGCATCTACTCAGTATGGGGTGTCGTTGTTAGGTTAAATGGGAAAAGTATCTATCTAAATCAAAGCAAAAATTACAAAAGATATTCGAGGAACGAATTGGAAATAAATTTAACACCCTGAAAATTTCGACCAGATATGCCACGTCCTATGTATTTCGATCTGAAGAATTTTAAAGTAGTTTTTTCTAGTTGGGTCGCAAATTAGAGATACCGGATTTTAAGATGTTGCAACCCAAGACACGGTTTTCGAGATATTTAAGGTTATGTTACATCAAAAGTAATTTTTTTATCGAACCAGTAATGGTGTCTTATTCAAAACGCACCTGGATTTGTGGATAAATGTATTATGCGTTAAATTTATTATATAGCGTTATTTAAATTAAAAAAAATGTTGCTTGTATGTTTTTGTGATTAGGGAATCTTTTAACCGGACGGTTGCAAACATAAGCTCTGTATCATCCGAAACAAATAGGTAAATATTTATAAAGTTTTACCACAAAAAGTGTATCATCCGGAAAAAATGTGGTGGTTGAGAGAGAACAAATGAGAGTGAACAAACAGCTGATCACTTCCCCTGAAGAAAAAAGTTTCATTTTTCACCCAGACAAATTTCTTGTGGGTAAAACTTGAAGACTGACAAAATCGTAGGCAACGAGACTAGAGACTTACTTTTGCCCAATACTTGCCTCATAAAATATTTTTCAGCACTTCATTTTTTTCACTTGCTGAAAGGTTGTGTTAAGAAGGAGCAACATAACATAAAGCTGGAAATCAAAACATTTTTTGGTAAATGCTCATTTATTCATTTAAATAGATAAGCGATTTTTGATTGAAAAGGAATCGTAAAGCTTATTGTCTCCTAAATGATCAACCAGATAATTCTTTCTGAAATATTGTTTATCGATGCGCATAGTCTTAAAATATGAATTTGGAAATGTCGCTATATCAAAGTTACCTAATTTTTTAATATTTATGTACAATTCCATCCAAAATAAATTTTTGTTTGAACAAAAAAAATTGTTGTACAATTTTTCTTCACTAATAAGTTGTTAAAAATAACGTAAATTCCTTAAAACCCCATGCCAAGTGTAAATATTTTGCGGTGCAGAAGATTTCAAAAGGTATCGAAAATATTTTATTTAGCTTGTATTCAGTAGGTTAGGCTTAAGCAGATAAGCAACTGTCAGGCTACGTTCAATCTTCTGAACCCCCATTTGAAACGCACCCTTTAACTGTGCTTTCATAGCTCAAGATATAGAAATCAGGTACAAAACTTTAAAGTCGGTCATGAGTTATATCCTATTTATCAATAATATTCTCAAAAAGGTTTCACTTAGCTTGCATTCAGATAGTATTTACCAAACAGTCATGCAACTACGACACAGGTTCTAACTCCAGAACCCTGCCATTGTTTGTTTACTAAAATACGCGCAACTTTTTTGACAGTTTTCATTTTTTACCCATTTTTGTGTATCATTCGAAAATTGTGGTGATTCGACTAGTCAGAGAAATTTCAACTTTTACTCTCACGAAAATCGCAATTTGACACTTTTAATTTTTTACCACAAAATCCGGATGATACAGACCGATAGTGGCCGTGAAGCGCTTTTTTTGAGCAGCATATCGTTCGCACTATGTCAAAGTTACTGAAGTGTTAAGATTTTGAGGATATTTTTTTATGATTTTCAAATTTGATCCTTCCTCCCAACGAACCAAATTGTAGAAAAACTGAAAACGTTGAGTCATTAATAAGAAAATTAATAATATTTAACCAGCAGAAGAACCGACGGTTACAAATTTTCTAATTTTTTTGTATATTGGTGAATTGTGAGAAACGATTTGACCGCCATTGAATTATTTTTTGTGGCAATGCGCGGTCTTGTGCTGATAAGCTAAACTTGACGATTTGAAAATCCAAAAAGCATGTGTTTTCTTGCAAATTAGTATTCAGGCCTTCAGACTGTGCTAAATATTGGACAGATGCGGCGCTCATATGTCCAAAATGATATTTGAATGCTTGGTTAGGGTTATAGGGTCAATTCTCATTATCTCTATTGTGTTTACCCAGTACTTAAACTGTATAAAATCCGTGAAAGCCCATTAAATAATTTTTTTATATATTTTGTTTACACATAATTTAAATGGTAAACTTTTGATTTGATGTGCTAAATTTGAGAACTTATTATCGCTTAGGTGACTGATCTCTTTTTAATGATTCCGATATTCATGTGAAATTTCACAAATCGGTCAATGCTTTTCACAAACATGACAAAGACAACAATAACAATTTAACCTGGTAATTGGTGACATATGTTTCGCCTATTACCATATACATATATACATATTCACATACATATATACCTAGCCTCATCGGACCAGTTTTTGGTTAATTTGTACAAGGATTTGAGCACCGACCATTCCATGAATTATATTTGGACATTAATTAAAATATAAAATTATTATGAGGCAGAATTGTAGCTACATAGACCTTTAATCTGATACAGTATACTACATGATACAAAAATATCCCAATACGTTCTTATATGAGAAATGGTCTTCATTTAATTTGACCAAAACTTTTATATAATACGATTATTGTTAACATACACATGTAGCTCTGATAAAAAGTCTATATGGGCGGCATATGTGATATGGAAGCATCGAAAATTGAATATACCAAGTTCACGCCAATCTGACCTGGAATTCTTTTAACCGAAATGTGTTGGTCTCTACTATGTATCTTTTAAAAACAGAAGTATCATGCACCTGTAAAGTCAATTTTATCTTACGATTAAGAACAATTCATATGCAAATATCAAGAAAAAACTTCCATATTTCAACATTACATTATTTGAAGGTTTCACTATCTTATTCAAACATTTACTTAGTTGTATGAAGTTTGCTACGCATCGCTAAAATTCAAGTAACTCTCAACTATATTAAAAGAGAAATAAAGCGCACAATATATCATATGAGGTGGTAAAGTGTGCCACTGGTGGTGCAAAAATATGTTTAAGACCATTCTTGAGCCTCTTTCAATAAATAAGCACTATAAATTATATTTCAACAAAATTTTATATTTAATTCAGTATATACGTAAATATTCGCACACGTGTATGACAATTCCATATAATGCAATCAATAAATAATAAGCTTAACAACAAACATAATGTTTAGTGACGCACTTAAAATCATTAACATTAACGAATTGAATACTGGTTTTGTTTTAAATATTTGACGAGATAAAGATTCGCCATTGTATGAACAAACAAAAAATAAAAACAAGATGCCCAAAATGTTTATTGGTTTAAGAAACGTATAAAAGCGTCGAAAAATCCTCAAATGTTCACAGTATAAATCACCATCTCTACCAAAGTACTTCTTTTATCTCCGAGAATAACAAATAAAATGGTCAACAAGGCAACCGTCTTCCTTTTAGTACTCGTTGCTTTTGCAATGATAGTCGATGTCACCGAAGCAGCAGTTCGTGTTGGACCCTGTGATCAAGTCTGCAGTCGTATTGATGCCGAGAAAAATGAGTGTTGCAGAGCCCATGGACATTCTGGATACTCTAGTTGCAGTGGCGGAATGTATTGTTACTGATAGTAATTATTGGTTTCAGTAATGTTGCTATAGAAATTATGATTTTGTATAAACTTTGGATAAGTTGGTTTAATCGATTACATTAAATAAAAAAAATAGTCAATCAATTTTTTGTAATGATTCATTTGCTATACTATATTATTTCATCATATGGTATTAAAAGTAATCTAGTAAAGGTGATATCTTCAGCCAGGCCGAAACTCACATACCCTACACTGCATTGAAAGTATTTTTTACATAAATGTCAAATAAATGTTGAAGGGGTTGAATAAGTAGAAAATAATGTAAAAAGTTTCAAAAATGTTGAAAAGTTTTGGAAAAAAACAGAAAATGTTAAAAAAAAAGACAAAAAAAGGAAGAAAGTTGTAAGAAATTGAATAAGTCGAATAATATGAGAAATGCTCAAAAATTGATGAAAAAGTCGAAAGAATAAAGAAAATGTCGAATGAATTTGAATGGGAAAAGGTATGAGGTTGAAAATGTCAAAAGAATATGGGAAATGTTAAAAAAAGTAAAATAGAAATGAAAAACACGAAATATGTCACGCCCACTTCTCCAATTCCGCCCACTTTCAATTCAATAAATGA
Organism: Meiosimyza decipiens; assembly: GCA_963680825.1. Lineage (NCBI taxonomy): Eukaryota > Metazoa > Arthropoda > Insecta > Diptera > Lauxaniidae > Meiosimyza > Meiosimyza decipiens. The sequence continues at coordinate 15,299,669 of OY804261.1, read as the reverse complement.
TATTGGTGATTGACATGCACAAACCAAATTTTAGCACAATAGCTTGTATAGTTTGTGATATGTTCCGTAATTATTCTTAGAATTTAGGGCGGTGACACTGACTGATACAATCCAGTCCAATTTTTATCCAGAAATAGCTTTCCATAAACCAAACCTCTTACACCAAATTTCAGTATTTTTATTCATATATTTCGATAGCTATGCCACTTAAGGTATTTTAGCATTATGGAAGGTGCCACGCCCACTGTTGCTTTTTCGCCAGACTTTGATTCATATTTACCTAATAGCCAGTAAACCACTTACATCAAATTTCAGATCAATTGCTCCAACAGCTCCAATAACACTTGCAACTTTATGTTATTGAGGAAGATGCTACGCCCATTGATGCAATTTTGTCAAGTTTCATTTAATTCTGAAGCTTATAGTAACCGACGCCTCTACGCAAAATTTTATGAAGATTACTCTCATAGGACATTATCTATAGCACTTAACGTATTTTGCTTACATGGGAGGTGCCACTCCTACCTGCACTATTTTGCCAAAATTTTGCAAAAAGACACCTATTAGCAAATATATCTGCCATATTAAATTTCATAACGATTGCGTTGTTAGTTCTTTTTTTATAACGTTTATAAATATTGTAGGCTGTGCCACGCCTTTCAACAAAATTTTCTAGTATATTGACGAAGCTTGTGCTTCCGCCCACTTTATGAACAATTCAAGATATATAAAATCTGTATTCGTGTATCAAATTTCATCACAATATTTTGCACGACTTACGAGCTATATCGTTACAAAAGTTAAAATTTAAGGATGTGTCACTCCCATTTAAGAGCCTTTACAAACTAAAAACCTAGCGAAATCTTAATTTTGTTTTCATCTTCTCCAAATTACCAAGTTTCATCAAAATCGCAGCACCTCTTTGAAAATGGACTTGCGTATATTTACATAGAGTACGGGCGGAAAACGTGGCCGTAAACTGATTTCGCCCATTTTTATACGCTAGCAGCTTGCAAAAAGATTTGACCTGTGCGCCACATTTCATTGAATTAGCTTGCTTAGTTTTCTCGTAAACCTGATTTCAACAGACAGACAGACAGACAGACAAACGGACATAGCTATATCGACTCAGGTGTTGACGCTGATCAAGAATATATACCATAAATAAACCATGAATGTGCTACAAATTATTAAATGTCTCCCGAAGCCTTATTAAATCAACTTCCACTCTTCGGCAATCCTGTACAGACGTACCTCATGTCCAGACCAGATTTTTAACTTTTAATACCTGTGTTCATCATATAGTATGGCAAATGAAACATTACTAAAAATTTATTGACTATTTTTTTTATTTAATGTAATCGATTAAACCAACTTATCCAAAGTTTATACAAAATCATAACTTCTATAGCAACATATAACTATCAGTAACAATACATTCCGCCACTGCAACTAGAGTATCCAGAATGTCCATGGGCTCTGCAACACTCATTTTTCTCGGCATCAATACGACTGCAGACTTGATCACAGGGTCCAACACGAACTGCTGCTTCGGTGACATCGACTATCATTGCAAAAGCAACGAGTACTAAAAGGAAGACGGTTGCCTTGTTGACCATTTTATTTGTTATTCTCGGAGATAAAAGAAGTACTTTGGTAGAGATGGTGATTTATACTGTGAACATTTGAGGATTTTTCAACGCTTTTATACGTTTCTTAAACCATTAAACATTTTGGGCTTTTTCGTTTTTATTTTTTTTTTAGTTTTGTTTATTCATAGAATAGCGAATCTTTATCTCGTCACATATTTAAAACAAAACCAGTATTCAATTCGTTAATGTTAATGATTTTAAGTGCGTCACTAAACATTATGTTTGTTGTTAAGCTTATTATTTATTGATTGCATTATATGGAATTGTCATACACGTGTGCGAATTTATTATTTATCTTATTGCTACATTTTCTTTTGGGTGAAATATTTACGTATATAATTAAATAAAAAATTTTGTTGAAAAATATTTTATAGTGCTTCTTCATTGAAAGAGGCTCGAGAATGGCCTTAAACATATTTTTGCACCATCAGTGGCACACTTTACCACCTCATATGATATATTGTGCGCTTTATTCCTCTATCAATATAGTTGAGAGTTACTTGGATTTTAGTGATGCGAATTTAGTGATTGATTTTGCAGGTGCATGATACTTCTGTTCTTAAAATAAACATAGTAGAGACCAACACATTTCGGTTAAAATAATTCCAGATCAGATCGGCGAGAACTTGGTGTGTTCAATTTTCGATGCTTCCATATCACATATGCCGCCCATATAGACTTTTTATCAGAGCTACATGTGTATGTTAACAATAATCGTATTATATAAAAGTTTTAGTCAAATTAAGTGAAGACTATATTTCATATAAGGTTATCTTTGTATCATGTAGTGTACTATGTATATCATTCAGATTAAAAGTCTATGTAGCTGCAATTCTGCATGATAAATAATTTTAGGTTTTAAGAATTCATTGATTTGGCTCAAGTGATAAGAGCTGCGGTCCAAACTTAATTCATGGAATGGTCGGTGCTCAAATCCTTGTACAAATCATCCAAAAACTGGTCTGATGAGGATAGGTATATATGTATGTAAATATGTATATATATGGTAATAGCCGTAACGTATGTCACCAATTACCAGGTTAAATTGTTCCATTTGTTCTCTCTGTCATGTTTGTTAAATGGCATTGACCTAATGGATATCGGTTTCTGCTAGACTGTACAATTCGATCAAATTATATTCAATTAATTAATAATATCAGTCGACTAAAAACAAAGGATATTTTTATGTATCTTTGCTAAATTCTTCTGGCTGTTATTCATATCTATTAATCTGGGCTGTAACTACCTGTAATTCCCAACATTCAGCATATATTGGGTAAAAAAGCATCATTGAAAAGAGATCGGTCACCTAAGCGATAATAAGTTCTCAAATTTAGCACATCAAATTGGAAGTATACCAATTAAATTATGCATATACAATACAAAAAATAAATTATTTAATGGGCCTTCACGGGACTTATACAGTTTAAGAAATGAGTAAACACAATAGAGATAATGAGAATTGACCTAAATTTAACCCTAACCGAGCACTTATATATGATTTTGGACATGTGAGCGCCGCAGCTGTCTAATATTTAGCACAGTCTGTAGGTCTGAGTACTAATTTGCAAGAGAACACAAGCTCTGTGGATTATCAAATCGTCAAGTATAGCTTACCAGCAGAAGACCGCACATTGCCGCAAAAAATAATTCAGTGTTGGTGGTCAAGTCGTGCTATCTTGACAGCCAACCAGGGCCGTAGTCAGACTGCGTAATCTGAACAGGCCGAAGGAAATTCAGAGCAGAATATAGTAATATATGTATTTGAACACGAATTGAGCGCTTGGTCAAAGACAAAACAATGACAGTTATTTCAACTGTGGTGAAAAGTTGACGAGTCTCACAATTCAATATTACACAAAAACATTAGAAAATTTGTAATTATCGGTTCTTCTGCTGATAAAATATTCCTAATTTTCTTATTAATAACTCAACGTTTTTAGTTTTTCTAGAATTTGGTTTGTTTGGAAGAAGGATCAAATTTGACATTCGTTGCTGGTAATCCTTGTCAAGACAGATAAAGTAGATTTGCAAAAACTCTGGCTGTTGCCAATAAATTATGAGTTTCATCGAACACAGTTCATTGCTAAAGGAGTATATCAACGTTAGCTTAATCAGGGTTCTATCTCTCTGCTGTGTTTACATAAATCTGTTGACCACTGTAATCTTTTTTGGTGATAGAGGCTATGCCTAATATATAACTTTCTCTAAATAAATGTTTTCTAATTCAGCACTGGAGATGTATTGCTTAAGCGTTGTGTTTGTCTTTCTTAGTCTTTTTCTGAGAATGTATTCACCATCAATCTTCTCTGATATTTTTCTATTGCCTGGATTATTTTCCCATAATTATTGAAAATTATGCGAGTTACGTAGAAATGATCGCTCCAACGCTGTTAAAAAAGACTACACAGTTCGTGTCCATCATTAAACTTTGACAGACTTCCTTTTCTTAGAAACTTGTGGAAGATACAGCATTGTTCGAAATATTGCTTAATTGTTCGAAATATTGATTAATTGCTGATATATCTCTAATAACTTTCACATATACCAGGTGAAATCAATGATCGAAGTAAGTTATTATTTTGTTTAGATGTTGTTGGAGTAATGCTTGCACTCCCTTTTTGTGTTCAATCACAATAGCTGCGGCATCATAATACTGACTTAAAATTCTTTAAAATGCTAAAAAATCCTAAAAAAGCTCAGCCTATTTGCTAGGGCAGCCTCAAAATAATTGATTTTTATCTATTTTTAGTCGTAATTTTCAATTGGAACTTTTTTTTTATTTCCATAAAATTATTGAAAGATTCACATGTCATATGCGCAAAATTTGTGTTGATAAGTGTAATCAGAAAAAATCCTTTACATCAGTATGCTCCTAAGCAGTAAGCTATGAAATAATTTTCTGTCATTGACACCGTAACGTTTTTTGCTCAGAACATCAAAACCTGATGATAATTCATAGAAATGCGATAAGTTTAGCATCGGGTTTCCCACATTATACTGAATTTTAAAATACGCTGATAACCAATGCAAACCAAAATAGAATTCTATGAAACACTTATCATAATATTATAAACTAAATAGCACTTAAAAAAGAGAAAAATACCCAATTTCAAGGTCGGTGCTCGGACAAAAGATATTATGATCATTATCATATATCTAGCATATTCTACCAAATCGATATTTATAAAAAAATCGTGCTCATGGCACACCCACAAATCAAATTATGATTTTGCAATAATCGATCATATTATAAAAATTTTCTTAGCATAAGTTATAACAATTTCTTTTTTTTTCGGTCTGCATTTTATTGTACTGCACATTCTGTCATTTGATTTCTGTTTCCAAAAGCGCGTAAATGTATCCGTTCAAACATTGAAATATTTCTTCCACAATGTAGTTTTTATTTTAGTGCGAGTGTCTCTTAGTGCTGCTCCTATACATAAATTTGCCACAGAATCCATGTCTTCAGCTGCAGTGCTTCATCATTGTTGTAGTCATATTTTTTACTCGATCACTGCAGTTCATAAAGGTGAAGTAATTTAATCGACTTTCCAAGTCGAATTGTATTAAAGTTTTTGTTTCTTGCCTTTGATTTTCATTTATATTTTCTTGCCACTTGGTATCATAGCACACTGGCATTGCCTTTTATCTCGTTAAACCGTACGTCCGTAGTCTATAATGGTAAGGTTGCTTTTCACTAAGTGCAATTTTCGTAACCACTTTTTATCCACACTTTCTGAGTAGTAAACAGATTAGGTTGCATTTAATTGTGGTTATTCAGGGTGAGTTGTTTAGTGTCATTGATATCAATTATAGCGATCAATGAACTTCCTGAATATTGTGTGTATGTATAAGGAAAATTTAAATACAAGACGGACAAGGAAACTGTTGACAGCTAACATCCCAATTATTATTTACATTTATAAAGTTAAGTAAAGTAGGTTTAAATTAGGCTTCTTGCGATTAATGTTCAGTTAAAAGAAATTTCATTTTATACGAATTTCATAGTGTAAAAGAAATCGTGTCAGGGATACTCTTTTCGATGTGGGCCATGTCTACACTTAAAGCTAAGTCATAGTACTTGCTTTACTTTTAACCAAAAGATCGCTGTTTTCTTTTCTGCTGCAAAGTTTATACTCTATATATTATTCGATTTTGGCATTTTTATCTATTAAATTATCACTAATCGTTTTTAAACCTATTTAAAATGGCAACGAATGTGAAGTAAGATGCAGAGATAACGCAATCGAACTTCCACTTTCTGACAACGAATCAAATATTTCCACTTAGTTTCATCCAAAAGTCAAATTTTTCCAACCCAAAACTGTTCAACTACCATATCGGCATGTAGCGTTTCTTAAAATTTTGAGAAATCTTACAAAGTTTCTGTTACGTTTCAGAAATCTTTCATTTCCACTTCAAAATGCTCTCAGTAATGTGTCTGCCATTTGATTTCATTTGAAACATTTCTGAAGCAGTGCAGAAACTTTGCAGAAACTCTGTAAAATTTGAGAAAAATCTTTTGTTGTTTCTTTTTTGTCCGCGTCACTTGCGGCGCTGTCAATTTATTAAGTTATCGAGAATCTAACTTTCTGTAACTTAATATGCAGTTTTGAATAGATTTTGTGTCTAAGGAGTCAAAAAGTTGTACGGCTATTTATGGAATGACCGACTTATATATATACAATCACCCCTTCATTATTACTAAAGCAGCTTAAGCTTATGAAACTCTAATTTTCATTGAGCTACATATGTTTAGTATAAATTATCTCTTTAAAATTTAAAAATCAACAACAACACAAGATTATTTCGATAAGTAATTAGTACTTACTAACAATAAGTATAAATAGCGAAGAAAAATATTTGTTTCTTCACAGTTCAAAACATTTTCTTAAAGCAAAAATGTTCAACAAGACAACCATCTTCCTTTTGATGTTCATTGCTTGTGCAATGGTAATCACTACCACTGAAGCAGGAAACGTACGTGTTGGACCTTGTGACCAAGTCTGCAGTCGTATTAATGCCGAGAAGGACGAATGTTGCAGAGCCCATGGCCATAATCGTCACGCTCATTGCAGGGGTGGAATGCATTGTGTTCGCTAGTTGCCAGTTATATCAAAATAATGTGATATGAATTAAAATTTTCCAAATTTTTTCATCCTTAAATCTTTATAAACCTTGTATAATTCATGTGTACATACATATTCTAAAATAATAATATCAAGTTAAATTAAAACTAATTCAATTAATAAAGCAGTTCAATGTAAAATGGATGTCATAAGTGTAGATATGTCACTGTTGACATCTGTAATTAAAACAATAGCAAAACAAAGAAAAAAAAAATATCCATAAAAAAGGAGATGCAGGAGCACATTCTATCAAAGAGTCTAAAAGACTCTTCACTCAGGGCTGGATTAAGGTAGGACTAGAAAGGACTGTAATCCCGAGCTCAAGTGGTTTCCATTATGTTTTATGTGAAATTGAAAATGAGAAGAAATTGAAAATGAGAAGAGTTTTTTTTTTTGTCACACCGTATCTCGCTTACATGGCACCATGATTTTTTGGAGGGTTAAACCTTTTTTAGACAGTCGTGAAACGTTTAACTAAAGTATATTTTATCCCCTAAAAATATGCGAAAGATTTATTGAAATCGGTTGGTTCGTATAAAAGCAACAAGCTTTTGTTAAGTAAGCTAGCGAAATCTTAACCAAACCAAGTGGTTTTTATAACGGCCTCGTTAAATCGTTAGTCGTTTTTCGTTATTTTTTTATGTGCATTTTGGACTAACGAGTAACAAAGTAACTCGTTAGCATGCCTTCCTTTAGTTGCTAACATAGCTGTCAGCTGTTCAAATTTTGTTCTGTGGTATTTTCGCGGTTTTATTTGACGGACCTAGAAGCAGAGTGGTATAAGTACAGAAATCAAATTTTTACTAAGAACTGGATCAATTGTAAATTGAAACTATTACCAATATTTGACAGCTATTTTTGCTACATGTGTAGAAAAAAACTAACTAACTATAACTACTGCTACAGATAGGCTTGCCAAGTAGCCTGATTTGTACTGATCAAGAATGGAATTCTATTTCAAAGGTGAGGATTCGTTAGGAACTGAAAAATTTCTGCAAAGGAATTAAATGATTTTGTTATATGTACTTTGATTTTGACACAAAACTAAAATAAATTTAGTAATATTGGCGACTAAACAAAAAAATAATTATATATTAATATAACCATTTTATGGAAAAATTATACAGGCCGACAAAATTAGTCCAACCCTCTTACCCAGAAACCAAAATATATTTTTCCCAAGGTCTGAAGTTCAAAACTTTCAATTGGCTCTAGTTTTTGAGATATCTTAATTTAAAAGTGCAAAAAATGCGATTTCAGCCTATATTAGAGGATATCGGCAATTTTTTTTTCTTAAAAACCTATGAACAATATCTTAGAGATCATACCTTGCCTTTATATATGCTGTAGACTTTGCTCAAATATGTTTTTTTTTTTTGGTATTTGATACTTGAAAAGTCGGGAATTCCTTCCTTTGAACTTGGCAACCCTGACTACAGAAAAAAAAACTTTATTTTACTAAGAAGTCCTTTTGATGCACTTGTACTCCTTTGGTTCTAGGTTCGTCATATATAAGTTCGATGTATTTTTCAAATTTAAAGCACAAAATCATCTGTTATTGCGATAGAAGACATGCTTTATCGAACTACCAACTAACGAATTATCAAAGTAACGAGACCAGTGTGAATACTCTTAATGACTTTTCCGAAAAAAGCATGACACTCCTCATTCGACATTCCATATAATACAAAATAAAACATCATTAAGTTCACACATCTCGCTGGAAGTGCTTGCGCTTGACTTTTCTCTTCAATTGATGCGGAAAATTTTATGTTTAAATTTAAAAGAATTTTTCGAAGAATAACATATTAAGTTTTTTTACAGCTTTCATGTAGCTACTTAATTGTTTCTTATTAATTTAGAAAATTTTAATTAAACTATGATTTATAGCAAAATTTTATCTGATTTGCATATTGTAATTTATGCAGTTTTTTTTAACTTTGTTGCCCTTAAGGCTAAATTTTCACTGCCACTATTAAATATCAACGCCCAAAATATTACAAGAAGCAACAAAAATATAATATTTAAAATTTAAATTTAAAAAAAAGCGAAAGTAAAGATCATTTTAATTGCTTAAGAAAATTATTAATTAATCGTTTTAGAGTTTTTTATAATTTAAAAAATAAATAAAATGTGATTAACTTACCTTCAATTTGATATTACAGCTAAAATCAATATATCCACATGTAATCCAATAAAATCGCTTTTATTTTTCATATGTTTTTAATACGATCAAAACAAAAAATTTTAATAGCCGCCTTTAAAACAAGCTAACAACAATTAATCATTCATTATCTGTAGTAATAACGATTTTTTAACACTTCCAGCTATTGGATTGTTGATGATATTTTCTGATGATGGACAGATGTTGTCGGCAAATGTTGAACACACGTTTATAAAACAGTAGTAAAAGGCACTGAACTTCAGTTTGTTAGAGTAGAAAAAAAAAGTGTTAACACAGAGTGATAAAAACTACAGATCTAACAGCGATATGTTGAAATTTTTCTTTAAATATTTAAAATTTCACTCTGCGTATAAACATTTGAGCAACATGAAAAAAATGACACAAGGCAACAGAATTAAAATTTAAAATTTTTCTTAATATCTCTATTGTACTCGTACACAAGATTACGCCGAGTGTTCAAGTGCTAGTTCAGGTTCTACATCTAAAAGGCAAAAAATAAGTTCAACCACAACTTCAGCTGATCTGACTAGCCTGTATTATTCTGGATTTGGCTAAGCTGATCAGGGCTTTATAGGTTTTTATAAAGTTTTCCATAAAAGTCATAAATGAAGCTAGCCATCTCCTGTCCTTATCAGAATCGTTCAGATCCGTCCGTGATTTGACAAAACTGATTAAAACTGGACGATATTTTATATGGCTTCTCTGATAAGGCTGCAATATTGCTAACCTTCCAATACATGATCTGGAATTCCTTAATAGGATTTCAGTTTTTCGATACTGATAAGATATATATATTGCAGTCCTTAATAAGGACCATCATTTCTAGCTAGATCCGGAGCTGACTATGGTAGGAGTTGCTGCTCGGGTTTCAACCTGCTTATATGCAAGGTCTTATTTTAATCTGTTGGGATCTCATGACGTTTAACTTACGGTACCACGGGTGACTGGAAAAAGTTTTAACCCTAAGGTTGCATCCCTCTAAAAATTCATGGTGTCCTGTATTCGAAGTACAACACTGCCTATTTTTATGAAAAAAAAAAAAAAATAAGTCGCCCGAGTGCTTTTTGTTCTAACAGGTAGCATTGCTTAAATTCGGGAGAATATTACACCACGGAATAAATTTCTCATCAAAATTTGTTACAGCGTGCAAAAATACTGCTCTTCCCCTTCAAAACTCATTTTAAATTATATCGACGTCTTTTTTTTTGTCCGAAATATCGTAACTTGAAATTTATTACACTGACCTTCAGATAGATCTACAATAATTCCAGTATTGCAGGATAAATAGAAAATTTCAATTTATGATATTTCAGAAAGTAACAGAGATTTCGACATAATTTAAAATAGGTTTTGAAGGGGACGAGAAGTACGAGCACTTTCGCATGTCATAACAAACTTTGATGAGAATTTAATTCGAAGTGTATACTCCCCTAGTATCTGTTAGAAAAATAAGCGCCTGGAAAACTTTTATTTTTTTTTTGCAGAAAAATGGTCAGTGAGGTACCTCGAACACAATGCACTATGAATTTTTTGAGGGATGGAACTTGAGGGTAAATAGAATTCCAGACAACCGTTGTTCTTTGATTTTAGCGGTTTTAAACCAGCTTTCACAGCTTCAAAATATTATCGTGTACAGCTATAATTTCTTAAAATTATAGATAAGTGACGTTCTTTTGGTACATTGAAAATTTTAAATTTCAGGCTTCTCCTACACAGAGGGTATATTCACTTTGTCATTCTGTTTGTAACGCATAGAAGGGGGCGTGACAGGTTTAGAAAAGTGTATATATTAATGATCATCGTCAGCACTTGAGTCGATATAGCTATGTCTATCTGTCTGTCTGTTCAATTGTGCTTAAAGTGGGCGGAGTTGTAAAAGTGGGAGGAATTGTAAAAGTAGGCGTGGCACTTTTCAACAATTGAAAATTTTGACTCACAATTCGCACATTCGATTTTAATAAAAATTTTAGGTAATTAGTTTTCAATGTATTGTTATCATTTATTTAGAAAGTACTTTCAATGCAGTGTAGGGTATTTGAGTTTTGGCCTGGCCGAAGATAATACCTTTACTAGTTTTTGATTACAGTTTTGATTACTGAGCGGAGTTGTGAAAAAATCTCTAGGGATATTTGTGGCGAAATTCTAGTTTTAAATGTTTCGTAGAGAATCTGAAAAACGCTCAACCGAGAAATCAAAAAACTGTATAATAAAGTGGATGTACTTAGTTAAAAATGAATTGTACTGCCTTGGATACTTCGAGTGAATTCAATTCAAAGTTCAAATCAGAGTTTCTTCATCTAACTGTTACTAAGTAGGTTCAAAAGAAACGGAAGGTCAAATATTTGTTTCAGAGGTCAAGCTTTATAATCACGCCCATTTGGTTAAAGCAATTATTCTCAATGGGTTGGTAGCCGCTTATGAGTGTTATACAATTTTCGGTGATTTATCCTAAATGTTTAACACAGTTTTTATTAACATCTATGGCTTATGATTATAATTAATTTAAATTAATAATTTCTAGTTGAATTTTTCTAAATGACTCTGCCTGAAGGTTCACATTCTAAATTCTATCATATAAATTCGAATTCAATATCGAATTGTGTTACTAACTGTAACAGCAGAACCGAAACAAAACCAATTAAACAAAGCAAAATAAAAACGAAAAATTAATGATTTAAACTTCCGTAATGAATTTACACTTTATTGATCGAGTGATCGCGTTATAGCTGCAGGTAATTTTATGCACTAAATAAATGCATCCATTTAACAGAAAATAAAATTTCTAATTTTTGCCTTTTTTTAATACAATAACAAAAAGAATTTTTTTTTCCACTATTTAAAAGAAGTTACTTTTACTCAGCCTATATATATAAATTAGCTATAAATTTTTATTATTTTCTTGCAGATGCAAATTAGCGCGTATCTATGTTAAGTATCTCTTTAGATGCCAGTTACACTCACTCACTATCTCTTTTGAAGCACAAAGAGATTTTTTTTTTGAAGAAATTTCAATAACAATAGCAATATGCGCTAGTTTGCGGTTGAAATTATTTTGAGTTATTAATTTTTTCATGAGTATTTGGGTTTTATTTTAAACCCAAAAGTGATCGACATGCAAAATTTTGCTTTGAATTTATTCGATTTTTATTTTATTCAATTTTTTCAATGCTCAATTTCTTTGCATTATTCAAAACAATCCATTGATCGCAAACAAAGCATTGTAACAAATTTATACGCTAAAATGTTGCGCATGCGCACACTGACCACATGATAATTTATTTGTGAGGAACGTACGTTTTTCTTACTATCTACTGCATACTCTTTTTTTATTCTTTTAAAAACTTTCAACACGATCGCGTAGACGCTCGCTTACTTGCGTCTGCTTGTCTGTAGCCTGAAATGAAGACTAAATCTTGGCCATGATTGTGGTAATGAAAACAGTCACAGCTTCAACTTCTGCATCAGCAACGTCCAAGTCAGTGAATTGGCGCGCATTTTGCAAAAGATGTGGCTCAAGTTTTAGCTGCATAATTGGTCGATAGAGAGACAGACTGCAGAAATGAAAAATATGCAACAATCGCTTGGATAATGCAGCAGAACGGGCATGATTTATTTTTATTTAGCAAATGCAGTGGGCCACAACTTTATGATATGGAATTGACTACATTCATTACATTTATTTTGGCTTATGGTTTTTTTGGTAATAAACTAAGCTTCCACAAAATTTAAATAATTAAAGCACTGATACGCAAAAACACTAAGCTAAGCAGTAGATCAAAGCAAGGATGCACAGCTTATCTCTCGTTAAGCTCTTCCAGGTCTTACAACAATAAAAAACAAATATCGAGCTCTTTCAATTGTTCGAGGCAAATTATTTTGGTCCGCAATCATCGCATGCGTTTTGTAAGTGTTATTTGGTCAACACTATTATTTTTTCCAAAATAGTTTTGAGTTTTTACCCAAACCGATATTGTTGTTACTATGCTCCCGAAGCGCATCTTTGTGGGCATCTCTGGATAAAATATCACTTTTTTAAATTTGGCAGCTGAACTATATTATCACGCTATGATTTGAAGATATTTGGGCTATAAGTACCAAAATAAACATATGGATCAAAAACGACATTTTCGTTTCGATTCGATACTTAGCGATTTTAATCGAATTTTTCGATACATATATTATTAAGAAACAAATTAATATCTATCTATCCATGTTAACGCTACGAGGTTCACGAATTTTTTGGTGCTAACTGGTACCACTAGGCCTGCGCAGACCTATATGGGATTTGATAGGCAGGTGTCCTAAAAGTGTGTGTGTATCCCAAGAAAAAGAGGTTCTCCGTAGCCGCTTCCAGGAATTCATGGACGGATGTGTCTCTAACACGCAAAACAAAATAATTATACACACACTTATATGCATAAGGTCTACATAGACCTGGTTGAACCCACATGGGTTAAAATCGTTAAATGAAAGAAAACGGTTCAACCAATAGAATATTTAATTCACAGAAAGGAAGAAAACACTTCAGGTAAGAGACTAAGCTGTCCCCAAATCATAAAGGCTTCAGAATTGGAAAGACCTCGCCAGGGGTGGAGAAATATAGAAGGTATCTTCCATAGTGCACTAAACTAAAGTGCAGTTGCCAATAGTTTCCAGAAATGAGCTTTCCACATCTTGATTGGTATTTTGATATGTTTGCTGACCCTATTAGATGAAATTTCTAAAACTCGAAACCGGTTCGTAAACATTTTTTCTAAAGGCTTAAGTCATTTTTAGCATACATTTTAAGCCTCAAATATTTTCTTAAAGTTTTTATTATATCCAAGCATATGGTTTGAGTACCACTGCCTTTGATACAATCAATTACGTGAATTTAGATGTTGAATGTCAACAACATTGGTTCAAGCTACTTATAAACTTGATTTGATCAATGAACTTCACCATTGATCATCAGCAATAATGATGTTCAATTTGCAGCAAAAATTGTTGGATACATTGTATGCGGTGTAAATACCTCAATGATTTTAGAATGACGTTTTTGTTGCAATTTTTTTTTTCAGATTATTTATTCAAGAAACAAAAAAGAAACAAGTTTTTCGACAAAGTACATATTGTACAAAGATCATGTATTAATTGAGTAATGATTCGTTTTAAGCTTTCACTTTACTGAGGAGTTGTTGAATTTAACTGACCCGTGCAATAGTTTGCAACATGCGAAATTAGTTTTTTGAATTGTGGCCCATAATATATAGTGACCTACATAATTTTTTTTTTTATATTTTATTTATTTAGGTACTAATGGCAGACGTTGTTTTGGCCTTGTCGGTAGATGGCGTGATGAGTTGAATTTGGTTAAAGCTCTTGTATAGAAAAGTCTGCACAAAAGAGGTCTTTGGCCCGATTGGAGGATAGGCATGTGGACCGAAAAATTGTCGCGTTAATCAAACGCGGAAAAATACATTGAATTTTGAAAATAAAACCCTTGATTAAAATATGAAACGATATAATTAGATTTTTCATATGAGGGGCGTGGCACCATCCATTTTTCATTGAAACTTACTTATGTCTGTACTTTTATACATGTTTCAAGTTTCATTCATCTGCGGCAAATAGTTGTTCAGATATAATGAATTGAATTTTTCTCATATATGGATAGCGTGGCACCGCCCATATTTTTCAAAAAAAAAACTATGTTCACGATCCATTGGAAACACGAGCACGAAATCTTATCCATCTGCGTTAAATATTTGCTGATATATAAGAAATTTAGGTTTTTCCTCACATGGAAGGCGTGGCAGCACCCATTTCTTATTGAAACTTAGTTATGCCCGTGAATTTGATATATGTATCAATCATATATTCATCTGCGTCAAAAAGTTGATGAGATATGATGAATCTTTTTATTCACTAATATGGGGGCGCTAACTTTTTCCGCATCAAAATATTCTAAAGACCTTCCATAGTCTATAATATACATTTGTATCTACTGAATCTTTCGGCGATTGGTTCAGCGGCTTAGGGGTCCATAAATAAAAGCACAAAATTTGACTTTTATATATGAGGTATTCCACGTCAAATCGGACACCACTATGTCTTAGAATATTTTTTTAAATATAATTAATTTGAAAAAATACTTGATTAAATTAAAAAAAAACTTACGTTTTTCAAAGGACCACGTTTCTCATAGGAAGACAGTTTCGTCCATATCCCGTGAAAGAAATATCTTAAGCGAGAATCGATTTTTTTCTCAATCTTCGAAATGATGTCCTCACGAAAAAAAAACGATAAGATACTGGACAATTTTTTTTCTAATGGCCTTACTTCCATTCGTGCAAAAGTTTTCTTTGAGGAGATATTGACGATATTGTCTAATCACGCAATCTTTCCCATGTACTTAGTATATGTGGAAAACTAAAGAGTTCAAAGCACATGGCATAATTAAACAAATTTGAAAAAAACTGCACATTTTTTTCAGTTTTTAAAAATTTTTTGAATCGAATCGAAAAATCTCAAAAACTGTTTAAAAATACTGGAAACTTAATTTTTTTAATTTTTTGTATAACACTAAAACAATTCTAAACAAAACTTACCATAGGTTCTCTTTCTACGCCCCATAGTTTTCGAGATACTTCGTTTCAAAAAATATTCAAAAAAGTCAAAAACCAAAACAAAGTGTGGAATTATTTCAAGAATCACCGGAATACATATGCTATAGTGGTTCATTGGCTACAGTACAGAAATGAAAAATTTAAGACCATCAGATGATCGAATTTCAGTTGTTGAGATTTTTAGTTGCGATTAAGTTCGTCTGGTTTCAGATGGTAATGTTGCAACCTTTCGCTTAACGGGAAAATTTTAATGATCAAGTTCGCAAATACCTAAACTAGTTTAAGCATATCTATTTGCACTCAAAAATACTACGCAATACATTTAACGTTTATTGAAAGAGTAGATTAGTTGCATGCACTGGAAATTTTCTTATCTACCTTAATGAACAAAAAAAAATATGAAAATCTTAAACTAATTATGAAAAAATAAACTTTTATTTAGAACAGAATTTACATGACGGCAGAGACTCACCTCAATTTTAACATGAATGAAGTTTGAATGCATTAAATCAACGATCAGTGGACGTCAATTTGTGATCAGTATAGACGCTGACTGCCTACTCAAAACAAGTGTCAAGTTTATTGCTTATAAACAAAAACAACACACATTTCGCCGCAGCTATAAGTAGTCTAGCATTTGGATATTAGTTGCTAGTGTTCTTGAAGATTGTTTCGGTTATTCAGGTTGTGCGATAAGAATATTCTTTTCAATCGGTTTGAAGCAAAACATAAATTCATAGGATAGTGGAAACTGTCTAAGCTAAAGCGGAAGAGAAATTAAATCTTTTTTTTTTTTGGAGCGGCGCTAACGAAAAAACCTTGAGTACTACAATCTAAAAACTGGTATTCGGTTTAGTTGCTTCTTCCGCATCGCTATTTATCTTAGAATCATCATGAACATTTCTAGTGACCAATATTTGCGTATATTTCTACGATATAAGTAGCGGTGAGATTAAAAAAAAAATTAAAAAAAAAAAAAAAAAAAAAACAAACAGAAGATAAAATGTAGACAAGAAAAAGACGAAGTTTCTTTTGCTACTTTTATTGAGCAAAAACTGAGAAAAAACCTGATCTTAAGCGTGACTAGGTCAGTAGGATCAATTGAGCCGGTGTAGTTGATCGCGGCGTTGCTCAACAGAGTAAGACTATTTCAATGATGATGAGGTTGTTGATGTTTAGATAAATATTCCTTTTGTACTCGTATTGTTGCTGTTGTTATTATTGTTGCTTTTTATTGATGTTGAACTCTTAGCTAGCTAGCTGTGTACGATGATTTCATTTTTACATTATATGATTGTTCAATTATTGTTACATGCAAATTAACTTAATTATGTTGATTGCAGTAATTAAGATGATTAATTTGCGTTTGACTGATTTTTGAATATATTCGCAAATAAAGTTTTGCATGTTACGGTGATTAGATTTTACTTATGATAAAGAAATTAAGTTACTTTTTATATCATATGCTGTCATATCCACTTCTACGGGCAATGCAGTGATGTATATCAAATTTAATGCCTGGCTAAAGAAAGCACAATTTAATTATATACCATTTGGTCAATACAAAAAAAATAAATTGTGTATTATTTACATTAGAGTGGACTAAAGCGTTTGAATATGTAGTTACATACGCCTATTTATAACTACAAAATTTATAACTTTGTTTGAAACTTTACATTACTTTCCCGTAGCCCTTGAAGACTAACATATTGAGATGTCAATACTAAAATACTGTATAAGTTTTGACAATATATTATGGTTTATTGAACAAAATTATTATTTTTTTATGATAGCGTGAATGGTAATATACGTCAACCTTTATTATAACAATAATTTTTTGTGGTTAATCATTTGATATTATAGATAAATATATATATTAAGTAGCAAATAATTTAAGAGCTTCTCATTGGCTCGATATTCTCAATTATATTTTCTTCTACATTCCAACGAACTTGGAATTTGGAATCAAGTTTTTCAGTTTCATGGGGAAAAACAAATTGATTCATTCAAAATTCTGAATTGAAAAATTTTAATTCCATTACAGTACACTCGCGCTAATCCGGACATTAAATAATCCGGACTTCAAAGTAATCCGGACGTCTCTACGACTCGGACATTTCTGAAATTTTGCCACTACAGCTCAAACAAAACTAAGTCAAAGTGCGTTTTGGCTAGCAAATAGACTGTCGCTGGCACGAACATGTCCCCTTTAATTTTTTCAAATTTATTTAGTTAAGTTACGGGATTTTTTTTGAAACATTTTCATACTCGCGAATTTTTTGCGGGCACATTGTTGATTTAGAACCGTGTTAATTATTTCATTATTTTATGTCTTAATCAAATGATTATGATTTCTTTATAAAAACAAACAAAGTGAATGATATACAAACAAATACGCCTCAAATATGCATTCTATATATAAAATTTATATAATAATTAATAGGCTTTGTATAGTCCGGACACATACAGTTATCCGAAACTATATGTGTCCGGATTAGCGCGACAGTACTGTACAAGAAATTGAAATTCGAAATCGTGGTCTTCAATTCATTGGCGAAGTATCTCAATTCCTTTGCCGATTCCATTTCTGGAATAAAAATTAGAAATTCAGCAAATTTAAATCTGTTCAGGAAATTTTGGAATTCGGAATTTGAATTTTTGGATACCATGGGAATATCAATTAATTCCCATGTTGATTCTACTCCACTATATCAATTGATTGAGGCCAAAAAGTGTAAAAAAAGAGGGAGTCGTTCGGAATTCTAAATTTCAATACACACACAGATTCAATTGTTGAATAAACTCCTGGAAAGGTATCGACAATGAAGTCTATTTCTTTTACCATGGAATTGAAAGAGGTGATTCTGAGTCCATGCCCTGGAATGGATCTGAAATTTTTATACATGTTTCAAGCTCTGATTTCTGGAATGAAATCATCTAATTAATCAATTGCTTTTGACATGAAATTGTTAAAATCGATTCCAAAAAGTGTTCATTCTTACCCAGCTCTGCGTATCACATAACTTGCATTGCGTAATAATTTACAGTTGTCACTTACACGATATGGTTAACAACTATGTATTTATGTCTACCTTGTCTTGTCTGTTTCTGGTTGCCTATCCTTAAATGATTTTCATGACCTTAACAGTTTGATTCCAATCATTTCAATGTTAATCGCTACCGTATCTCTTTTCTCTTTCTAACAATTCATCTATCACATCTGCTTTGTCTTGTCAGCTACATATATAGATCATGTCTTATTTTGTTTACAATCATCAATCAAACTAACATCGGTGTCAACGGCAGCATCTTTCGCATGGTGTTCCATTCTAAGTCTGCTTGTCTATAAATGGGCCCATGCTTGAGGCATCCATTAGAAGGCTTTAGTAGGATTGCCAGCATTGATATTTTTTTAAAAATAAGTTGGTGATTTTGAAGCAAATAAGTTGCTTATTTTTAGTTTTGAAGTGCCTAATGATGTTTTTTTTTCAGAAACATAGTACTCATTAAAAGTGAAATCTTAGTTTATGCTTTATAATATTTCAAGTTGTAAGACCATAACTTTGGCAACTCTAGTTTTGCCTGCTCTTAAATTGTAGTTATGTCAGCATTATGTAGTTTAGTTACAGACACAAACTTGCTTCGTAGTATACAGCGGATGGATGCACTTAGAGTTTTTCCATAATAGGGTATAGAATGATGTTTGGTCAGCACACATTGCTAAATGTGTCGCATATAAATGGGTTAACTTGTATTGTACGTGGTTGTATTTTGTTTAGAACAATCTCTTATATTTTGTAAGATAAGAAAGGAAGCTTGAATGATGATAAAAGAGCAAATTAATTTTTAAATATACATAAATTGGTGCTTCGTGAGCAATTACGATTTTAAGATTACTTTCAATTATTAGATTAGAGAATAAATGGTTTAAGTTTTAAAAGCATAGATATTAACCGAATTTTGATTTTGATACTACGCTTATACGCTTATGAAATTCTTATGAGAAATTTCTAGTTACTAGAAGCAACAATATCAATTCCCAAATTTCATATCATATGTTAACAAATACAACATAACCAAAAAAACTTACCTCGAAAAAAGTTTCATCTTCAGACGTCAAACTGAAAAATCTAGAAATATTTTGTTTAAACAGCAGAAAAGGTGAATGTAAATGCATTGCAATCAGACGGTTTCACCTCCAACGAGCACTTAATTAATGTTAGAGCTCCCCCAGGGTTCTGTCCTATCTTCGACCCTGTTTTTATCGATGACCTTCTGTTATCGACCACCAACCCAATCCATTCCAGCGCCCAATCTCTGAGGTTGAGAGTACAAGACGGCATATGAATGACACTCGCTTACGACCTCAATACAATCTCCTAGTGGGGTCGGGCTAAACGATTCAATTTTAATGCAATTAAAGCACAGTGTGCTATCTGCTGTCTCACAGACGAAAGGATTACTCCCCTCCTTTCCTTAATATGGCTGGCTTAAATATTACAAGGTTAACAACTCTTGACGATCTGGAAATATTGGTTCAAACGAGCCTGAGGTTAACAGATCATGTGTGCGGTATGTTGAAAGTAGTCGCCAAGTGTATTGGTTTTTTGAAACGGACTACTAATTTCACTTATATACATATAGTAGACCCAAACTAGAGTCCATGGCTAGAAAACCCTCTTTAGCCAATCGAGTTCAGCGACACTTGATGAAACAAGGTGATGAAGCTCTTGCTTCCCTTCTATAGATGCTATAACGGGATCTATTCCAGAGAGATACGTGAACTAGTTTCATCAGTGCAGATTTTCTCTCGCAGCACTCGGGCGTCTAATCAGGACCTTTCTTTTTGCGTCACGTCGGTGCTCAGCTGGACATCACACTTTCGTGATAATTCGTTTATGATCGCACTATTAAATTATGTAACAGTACTTGCAAATTTCTTCTCCGGCAACTGTGACATATGTTAATTCAAAATAAGTTTTCACTGACACTACTCCATTCCTCTTCCTTCTAACCTTTCTGCTTTTCATGAAGCAATTACGGTGCATTGCATTTATAGGGGCACCCCCTGAGAGTTAGCTCATGTTTTATTTTTTTAAATTTGATTCTCATTTATCTCGATTTTAAAAATAGCTTTCATACTGTCATTATTGCAATTTCGCATGTATAAGATTTCTGCCTGACATAAGCTGAATGCTGCTCGCTTGACATCATCTTTTTTCTTTGACAATACCTGCAACGAAACTATCTGTAAATTGAACACATTTTGATAAATAAAATTACTTTTTTTGATAACTCATGTAACCCAAAGTAAAACTAGGGCTGGAATGCGAAATCTGAATTAAAAAAGTTGTTATATTTATTAGGCCTATTTTTTATTGTGTCATATTTAATGGCTGAAGTTGTCAGTTTAATAAAAAAAACAGATTCTAATATGGTGTTATTTGCGTTTGTTGTCATATATGACAGCAGTTTGACATTCGACAGTCAAGTGATAATACATAGTCAAATTTTGTTTTACAACAGATATGGCAACATTTGACACATAAAATGAATATCGTTACTTGCTGGAAATTTGATTTCGTTTGTCA
This sequence comes from Meiosimyza decipiens, assembly GCA_963680825.1. Taxonomy (NCBI): domain Eukaryota; kingdom Metazoa; phylum Arthropoda; class Insecta; order Diptera; family Lauxaniidae; genus Meiosimyza; species Meiosimyza decipiens. The sequence goes on along the minus strand of OY804261.1, from coordinate 15,278,501 downwards.
GACGCTGCTGAAGGAAGGAAATTGCAACCAAAGAAATTTGGAATATATTTAAAGAGAATATTATTTGCATTAATGTTTTTAAATGTGGACTTAAAATTTTCGTCCTAAAAGATCTCACCGTATGATGCAAAAGATCTCTTGGACTCTGACCTGAAGCCAACTTCTTCAAAATCAAAAGCATTAAAAAAGCGGCGTCGCGTTGAAAAAGTCAACGACGAGCCAGCGAAGGTGGAGTCGAGCGAGCTTTGGAGACGATGGATGACTGTAGCTGTAAAATATGATGTTTGGAACGTTGTGGGAAATTTCGTTGAATCAAATGAGCAGCAAGGAGATACTTCAAGCCGGAACTATATGAACTTATGTTGAATTTTCAAGAGGTCGCAGTTAGTTAATATTATTCAATGTACATATAGTGGATAAGGCACAGCAAAAGATAGAAGAAATCTTCCATTATCATCCGCAGTAAATTATGCAATAACGTCAATCCTGAAGAGCAGGGGTCGGCAAAGCCGATTTTCTCTTCTTCTCTTGTTGTATACAAGAAAATAATTCTGCCGCTCATGTGCGGCCGATAGAGCAAGTTTGCAATGCAGTGAAGCATGAAATCCACATTTGTACGCTGTGCCTCAGAAATGGCATAATCCACAATCAAAGCCCAAAGTGCAGCAAGCAATTTGTTGCCTTTCATTATTTTCGTTTTAAATTACGTGTAAATTTTTTGTCATCACCTGGCCAGATGTCAAACAATTAGAATTTATATTTAAGAGGTAAGGAAAATGAAATGTCAGCTAACTGACAGCTTAATTTAACGTCAGCTTTTAGACATGTGCTGCAATACCAAAAAATGATAAAGCTGGCAGTTAAGGCAGATATTTTGTTGTCATTGAATCATAAGTATGACATACTAAAAACCAGGCATAACTCAATGGTGACCTTAACTGAAAAGAAAAATGTGTACGTAAATGAAAAATGTCTCATTTAGCTAATACTACGGGATATTCTCGTAGTCTAACATTGAACGAGCTGACACTAACAATTACAAAACTTATCACAGGAGTCCGTTATGAATTAAACACATGGGTATGAATCAAAACCAGATGAAATTTATAAAATATTTTGCTAAATTATGCATATAAGTTTAAAAAAATTGTTTCGCATACCGGGAATCGAACCCGGACCTTCCGGACCTAGCCACTCGACCATATGGGACACTAAAATTCAAAAAAAAAATGAAACAATGTGCCACAATTATATACTTTGATAGTATTTATTAAGTACAAGAACCTTTACTTAATTATATTCTGGACAAAAACCAGGTGGTGTTGTACCTGCTTTCTCTAATAGTTCACGAAAGCTCCTTTAAGTGATTTTTTGGCGTTGCTATCTCTAAAGAGTTCAAATAGAACAGATGTTATATATTTATTATCAATAACATGTGCTTTGGTTATAAATTAAAGCACACTAAATTAAAATTAATAAAATGAGTTTAATAATAGATACATAAGAGATCTTCATTTAATTTAAGTTAACTTAAGGTTGTTACATAAGAATCTTATTTATTAGTATATGTTATACAACTGTCACTAATGTTTCATATGTCAGGATGGCCGAGCGGTCTAAGGCGCCAGACTCAAGAGCAATCTTACCTCACATTGAGGTTCTTTCAACTGAGCGTTCTGGTCCTCTCTGAGGGCGTGGGTTCAAATCCCACTTCTGACAAAAATTTTTTTTTTAATAAAACATGTGCCGATGTTAGTTTTTTTCATTCTGTTTTATTTTGCAGTTGTTAGTCAATCCTAGATTGAATTGAATCATCAGTACATTCGACAAGTTCTTAGCACATTCAGTACATTTGCCACATTTTCATTATATTCGACGTAGTTTAACAACATTTCGACCTTTGGTGACATTTTTTTTTAGTAAAGTTATAATTTTGCTAATTCTAAGTAACTTTTTCATATTTCTCTGTTGATAAACCAGCAATAAGTTGACACCTTACAAGTGAATATACATATGTAGCTCAATTTCTCGAAAACGCGACCTCCGGACTGCGCTGTATTTTTGCCAATTACGATATACACAAAAATATATTCAAATGCAAAATGATTTAAATATTTTTAGCGCACGAAGTCATAATTTACACAGTTTTAAGAATTTGAGTGTTTTGTTTTAAACCGAAACTACAATGCTGACACGCAAAAGGTGTATCTCAAAAAAATCCATAATCTGGATTCTTATGCCATCGAATAGCTTAAGAAACTAAGCATTTAATGAACAACGCCAATTACCAGTATCTAAGTTCAAACATATAAAAAATCACCTAAGGGTATTTTGCAGTAACGCAAGGGCGTATCTTTAAAAAATGCGTTTCGAGATAATTGATGTTTTGTTTAAGTCAATTTGTTGAAATATCTTTAAAATTAGGATAGAGGAGATTCATATAGGTGTGAACTAAGATACCGGCATTTGGCGTAATTCATTAGATGCGTAAGGAGCTCAAAACATCTGGGACGTGCGATATCGTTCAAATTTTTCCTATATCTACGTAAATAGTGAGTACAAAATTGACACTACAAAATTTATCGCAGAGAAATAGAACAAATTCTATTTTTTGGTGCAATTTGACACAAAAGCTAAATCGCACTTCCCAGTTGCGTTTAGCTTCTAAGTTGTCAAGCCATCCGATGGTATAAAAATCCAGACTGCATTGTTTTGAGTAACGCCTTTTTCGCAACTGACGACAGTATACGCGAGTTACTTAAAACACATCTGGCATTCACAACAAGGTGGCAGCACTTGTCTTTAGTTGCGCTTATTTTTACTGCAGTCGGTTTGCTTTTGTCATAGGTGATGTAAAATTAATAAAAGATTTGTACAATGAAAATACAAAAACAAAAATCAATGGAAAGTGTAAGTGTAAAGTTTTTTTTTCTCACAAGCGAAAAAAAATAATTAAATTGTTAAAACATATGAATTGTCCTAAAAAAGTAGTGAAAATTAAAAATTTCTGTGAGCTGCGAAAAAGAGCAGTTATGTATGCGAGTATGAAGTGCGAGAGAGAAACATGAGACCAGCATTTGTGGTGAGTAGAGTAGAAAGCTAAGCTTGGAGAAATTTAAGCAAATGAAAAGTGTTGCCATGTTGACTTTTAATAAATGATAGAGAGGGGCAAAATATTTTGTTGTTCAATTGCAAATTTCGATACGAATAGTAATGATTTCAAATTAAATGTAACAAAATCAATCATTTTTTTAAAAATTATTTTCAAATTTTTGTTATTTATTTATAAAAAAAACAGAAACAGAAAAAACTTAAAAATAAAAGCTTTCTCCCTTAGAAAATTTTTTGGGATGATGAAATACACCACGTTTAGCTCGAAGATATAGTTAAAATTTTTATATATTATAGTTTTTTCTACAATGAATTGAAATTTACTGTCTAGATTAGGGTGTTTTTTTTTTCAAAGTTTTGTAGATGGATTTTATTTTTTCTAAGGCTAGTATGATTTTAATTAAAGAAGAACGTATAGATAAATTTTTCAAACTATTGAAAAACTTATATCCCCAAATGCGTTATTTGTACAAATCTCAACAAAAGAGTTGCGACATTAAAGTTTTTTAACAGAAATATTTTTGACAACATAAAAAAAAGTTTCTACTTTGCAGCAGCTTAAACCAAATACAACAGACAGACAGAAAGCCCAATGACAAAAAAAAAATGCTGTTTGTCCAGCCAACATTTACTACATGAAAGCAGACAGACGACAAGTAAATCTAACACGCAGAGCAATTAAAATAATTCGGACAATGGATGCACATGCAGCAAACAAGGACAATAGACAAAAAGTTTGTCCATTCGATAAAAATGATAGCCTGTAGAAAGAACTAAATTTTTACAAAGTCTGAGAAAAGTTTTTGGGAAAATATTAGAGAGTCTTTTACAAAGGCTAAAAATTGCATTTAAAGGACGATATTTGTATGTATGCAAGAAACCTCAAAACTTATTGGTTATAAAACAACAAAGCTTTGCCTTCGTTGTTTGGCTTTAGAAAAACTTTTATGGAAATAGAGAACAGCTCCTAATCCAACAGTTGCGTAAAATGCAGCTATTCGAATAAGTCATATTTTAATTTTCAAAACTAAATTTCTTAAATAAATATTTGTAGAAAAAGACAAAAAAAAAAGAAGAAAATCTTCCACACAATTTCTAGGAACTTTCACTTTTATCCGAAAACACAACGAAAAAAAGACTTGAAATTTTCCAAAAATAATGAAAGTTATTAGCACGTCAAAAAAAAAAAAAAAACCAATAAGAACAAAAGCCAGACAGACATAAAGGAAAGTGTAAGAGCTTCTAGTGAAAAAACATTCAATGGAAGTTGTACAAGCACAATATAAAGTTGTAGCAATTAAAATTGTTCAACATACAGTTAAACGCAAGGCAACACTGCATGGTTTTGAAAAGTTTTCCATAAAAAAACTAAAACAAAGCACAAAACATCTCGTAGAACTCTGACAAAAAAACAAAGAAACGGCGAAAGGGCAAATAAAGTGAAAACTTACACCGAAGTCAAAGTAATGCGAGATAACTCTTATGGTAAAGTTCTTAAAACTTATGATGGTATAAATAATTAAGACAAACGGACAGGAATACAGACGGACAAACTAAACTTGCAGTTAGACAGGTAATACTTATAGGAAAACCCACTTTTATGGTGTGGGGTCGAAAAAGTGCATTGCATGTTAGCAGCAGTGATGGAGTTTTCAGTACAATTGTACTTTTTTAGTAAATTCGCTTAAAAAAAATTAACATGAATTTGCATAAGGCGTATATTTTGAAATGACGGCAGTTAAAAACTTGAACGGAAGTTAATTGAAATTAAAAAGTAATGAGAGTAAATCATATTAACAGCAAAATAAAACTTCAAAATTGTGGACTGGTTCATTTTAATGATACCTCACCATCTTAGGTAAATTAAAAACTTTGATAGCTGAACATTATGAAAGTGGAGGAAGCTACTATACCTTTATTTATGTATATTGCAATTTGTTAATCGAATATAGACGTCTTGAGACAGTGTTTTCACTTAAACTTCCTTTACTAATACAACAACAGTGACAAAAATAAATGTTACATCCAATAAATTATGACAAACTTGATAAGGTGCGATCTTTGCTCCTATACACCCTACGCCGCATTAGTAGTAAAAGTGTGCGTTAGCTTTAAATTTTTATTAAAATTTTAATATTTATTACAACGTTTTAAAGTTTTTATTTATTTATATGGTAGGTGCCACGCCCTCTATTCAAAATGTGTTAACTTCCTTGTTGGTGAATAGTATTTATGTGAAATTTGGCTGTATTTTCCAAAAAAAATTCATTCAGTTTTAAAGTTATTGTACTTTGGAGGGTGCCACGCCTATTTGCGAAGTGCATCTAGTTATTGTACAGAGTTTTTCTGAATCATTTATACTGTTTGTGCGAAATTTGGTTTCATTACCTTAAATAATTTTCGAACTATAGCGTTTTGAAGTGTTTGCTTATACGGGAACTGCCACACCCTCTAATTGAAATTCGTCAACATTTTGTCCAGAGCCTATCTTTTTCCTTGCATTTTTGAGGAATTTTGTTAAACTATATTAAATAAGTCTCTCAAAATAGCGATTTAAGCGATTTAATTGTATGGGCGAAAGGCGTGTCCATCAACTGATTTTGCCAATTTTTAATATGAAGAAGCTTGTTTCAAGTTCGTATCGAATTTCATTCAATTATCTTGCTTGCAGACAGACAGACGCACATACCTAAATCGACTTAGGTGGTGACGCTATTCGAAAATATATGTTCCAGTGCCTCCATGTATGCGTTACAAACGAAATGACAAAGTGAATATGTTCTAAGTGTATGGTAAAGAATTAAACTTGAGTCAATTTATTGAAATTCAAACAAGGGCGACATCGGTCTCCCTTGTTTGGAATAAGTTGAGTTGTTACAACTGAAGATTCAGATTTCAATTACTTTCTTTTCGCGGGTGATTTTAAGGGGTGATTTCTTAAACGTTTGGATTTTGAAAATTAAGAACATCATCATCTTCCATTTACTTTTATAAGATTATTTCATGTAAATGTTGTTCGTGGCTACGCCTGAGGTGGTTCATCAGTAAGCTCTAGTTTTGGCATGCTTTTTCCACAATTTCGGCCGTTATCGCACCAATGGAAGTTATCTCACCAATGTTGTCTTTCAGGGCTGCAATTGTGGCTGGCTTGTCCCTGTACACGAGAGACTTCACGTAACCCCACAAAAAATTGTCCAGTGGAGTCAAATCGCATAATCTTGGAGACCAATGGACTGCTCCAAAATGTAAGATTATTTGTTCACCTCTCAAAAAGGCCCATGGTATCGTGTGTCGTCATGTCAACCAAGTCCAATTCTTCCATTTTGGCTTCATTGACTGTAACATTGCGATTTTCATTATTTTTGAAAAAGTATGGTCCAATGATGCCGCCGGCCCACAAATCGCACCAAACAGTGCATTTTTCAGGGTGGATTGGCAGCAATTGAACGGCATCTGGCTGCTTTTTAGACCAAATTTGGTAATTCTGTTTGCTGACGAACCCATTGAGCCAAAAATGAGCTACGTCGCTGAAGAAAATTTTTTGATAAAAACTTCTCACAGAGCACGAATTTTGATAGTAAAATTCAATGATTTGCAAGCGCTGTTCGTTTATTGGTCTATTGATGATAAAATGGCAAACCTTACTGAGCATATTTGGCGTTCACATATGTTACGAATCACGCGTGAGGTGTCAAAAAATTTACACTGAAAAAATAAATAGCAAAAATATCAACCGTTATATGTATGACTTTTTCTCTATTTATTTTTAGTGCTGATAAAAGTTTCAGTATATTTTTTATTTTTTTATAAAAACATTAAATTTTTTTCTGGGTATGTCTAAATTCGGTACATATACAACATTCCCAAAACGCATTCACTGGCAGATAAATATAAAAATTTATTTCTTGATAATTTTTATAGGAATTGAGAAAAAGTACATCGACTTTCAAAAAGTACATTCCAACTCTTTGTATAATACAATCCCGAAAAATCAAAATACCATCACTAGTAAGCAGTTGTTTCAGAGAAAGTTAGATGCTTTGTAGACGTTTATAAGACAGTAAATAAGTACATCAGCTTGAGCAACGTAGACTTTAATTTGACTACAATATGTTATTATTGCTTGGGTATACACTAAACTTAAATTAAAATTAAATTATTGTCATATTAATTGTATTTCATGCGGCTTGAATTTTTTATGTCATCGTACCAAAAAATCAGAAAAGTCCAACTCTACAAAACACTTTTTACATAAATGTGCACATTCGCATTATTAGGGGAACCACCAAATACGTTGTTTTCAAAACAAAAACGATTTAGTATTTGTAAAAAGGGGAAGTACTTAGTACAAATTTCATACAATTCTTCTATAATTTTGTATGCTTAAAAGAGATATATTGATCAAAGTAATGTAGAATATAGTGTTAGCTTCCGATTATTGGAGCGTCCAGCCATCGGAATTACATTATTTTGTATGGAAAAATCTCTGAAATGTGTTCAGTTATGGGAGCTGTCTTGTTATGAGTGCTGTCCGTAATGGAAAATTTCACTGTGTATCAAATTTATTTAATTTTTTCTTTCCAATGCCATGCACCGCTTTCAAAATAAAGACCTCATAATGAAATTCAAAAATATATATCAATTCAAATTTAAATCTTCCAGAAGAGAAGATGGCAGATCCAACCATCTTTGAAACGTTGGCTTGGGATGCTTGTGACGAACTTGGCTATCCTTTTGATTCACTGTCTTGTAAATAAATCTATCGCGGCTTATACCCATAAGAAAAGAGGTCCAAGACTTAATTTCAGCAAAGTTTTTCCATTCACTCTTTAATGTTTTAAGGATACATATTTAATAAATGAGTTATTAGGCTTACTAATCAGTAACAGCGGATAACACTATTCACGTTTAAATTGAATTGATATGAACAAAACAAATGATTTATATTTCATTAATTGGAATATTTTTTTTTTGTGCTTTCATTAAATTAACGTTTATTTAATTTCATAAAACTCCACTTAATTAAAATTTTTAATTAATATTTTGTGCTTTGTATTGCTTAGCGAATTAAAAACAAAAATTGTCAAAGTTTGTTGATTTTTCACAAATAGTTATGCAGTTGCAAAATAATTTTTGTCTCTCTGAATTGATTGGGAATTATGCGGTAATTACTTTATCGAATTATGAATTTTTTTCATATTTGCATATGATATAGATACATTCATATACACCAGTGGCGTTGGAAGGTTGGATGACAAAGTGAACTAAAATTTTTGAATAGTTAAAATATTCTCTGACTTTTTTGAATAAAAATTACGAGTTTTTTTGGTTCAAATCGTTTTCAATATGATGAGGAAAAACGGAAAGGTCTCCATTTTTAATTGTTGTTGCTTCTTGGTATAAGTATATCAGTGCCACCCTTCTTATTGAATAATTCTTGCATCAAAAGTTTCAAAAAACCCTAGCAAAACCTTAATTGCATTATGCAAATATTCGCACCAGCGACGCTACTGATATATGTTCATGCCTTAGGGTGGTTCAAAAGCTACGAAGTCTTGAAAATGCAAGAGCGTACAAGGAATTCATCTTCCTTTTGAAAAAAAGAAGATCCGCAAAAAATTTTAACCCAATCTGATGACGTCTTGCATCATCGAGGTCAAAGCAGTTTATTCAAGCCTTTTTCAACTATTTCAACATTCTTCAACCTCTTTCAACTTTTTTCAACATATTTCCTCTTTTTCAACATTTTTCGGCCTCTTACCATTTTTAAATATTTCTGATATATTCAATTTTTTTCAATATTTCTCATACTTTTTCGACTTTTCTTCATTAGTTTCATATTTTTCCAACTTTTTCAAACTATTTCAACCACATTCAACTTTTTTCAACATGTTGCATATTATGAAAATCTTTTTCAATTTGTTTCGACTATTCCAACTTCAGTTAACTTTTTTCAAATTTTTCTGACTCTTTCAAGCTTTTTAAATTTTTTCCGACTTTTTTAACCTCATTTAACTTTTGAGTTTTTCAGCATTTTTCACTAGTTTGAAAATTTTTTCAACCTATTTCAACTTTTTCCAATTTTTTCCTATTTTATTCAAAACTTTTTTTTCCAATTTTTTTCTATTTTATTCAAAACTTTTGTACCATTTTTGGCCTTTTTAAGCCTTTTCACCATTTTCCATATTTTTTAGGCGTTTTCACATCTTTTGACTTTTTTCAACATTTTTCGTATTTATTTTTGTTTTTCACCTTTCTCACTTCTCTTTCCAACTTTATGAACATATCGTCGCCCTGGGGTAGAAAAGCCTTAACTCATATTTAAAAATTTCACAGGAGGAGAAAAACATTTTTAGCCTCAAATAAGGAAGTTCTTCACATCCGATTCGCTACAGTGGGGTCAATTAGGAGAGGCCATGACGTAAATCTTAATGGCAAGAAATTCCCCAAATCGGATTTCCATCAATGATTTTTTGACACTTTAATCGACTTATATTAAAAACGGCAGCACTTTATCAAGTTTTGAATTCCATAATTATAGCCACTGTGATTACCTATAGCATGACGTCATCATTTTCGAAATCGATACAGCCTTAACAGAATTATGAACATAAATGTAAACATGAATCTGCCCTTTCCATTCTTTTCCTTATATGCTCGTCTTCCTTGGGGATTAAGGAGAAGATTTCGCATGTATTTCTTAACTTAGAACTTTAACTAACTAACGATGCCAATATCGATAAAATATAGCGGGGGCTTATCGATTTATCAACAAAAAAGTAAATTTCGAGAGCAATATAAGTTAGGGCCTTTCTACACGAGATCGACGATTTATATTTATTATATTTTTTCCACTTGTTCAACGTCAATTTTTTTGACTTTTTCAATCTCCAACGAAGAACCGAACTATGGTCGGTCAAAAGTTTCATTGGCCTTGATAGACCTCTAAGTTTTTGAGTTCAAAATTTGAAGGTAGATTTCCCTTTTAACATATGTTTACTAAAAAATTATCATGTAAAAAGAGAAACCGAATTAATTTGCTTACAAATTAAACATGACATTTTTGTCTATTCAGAATGAAAAATTTCATGCATTGAGTATACAAAATGCTCCTTGTATGAGCACATATAAGTCAGCAGCTTTAAGCTTTATTTAAATAAAATAAATATTTAAAGTAAATAAATAGTTCCTTTTTTGCACACTCTCAAACCAAAAGCATTATTCATTTTAATTCAAATTATATGAGAACTTTAACCCGAAAGTTGTAAGCCAGCGCAACCGCAATCATTCAAGAATACCATCGCATTTTAATTTGCTCGACTTCGACATCTTCTTCAGCACCACCAAGATCAACATGCTGACGCAATGTTTTCAATGCAAATTATGTTGCATAATAATTTTAATGTGTTTTGTGGCAAAAGTTACGAAGCAACGAAGTCATGAAAGTGACTAAATGCATCATCTGTATATGGTGGTGCTGGTGGCGGTGATAGAGTGACTGACTGACTGACATTGTTTTTACAGCTGCTGTTGCTGCCACATTTAGTTGAGTTGCAGTTGAAATTGTTTTTGGTTTTTTAGTCCTTTGCTTTTGTCACTGCTGCTGCTGCTCCTGCTGTTTGTGTTTTCATTTAGTTGTGTGTCATAAAGCAACAACTGTACGCGTAAAAGTTTACAAAGCTACGTATTGCACCCAACTGCTGCAATTCTTTAATCTTTACAATTAAGTGGGTTTTCAGTGGAAAAATGATATTGTGAAAATTTAACAACAATCTGACTGACTGACGTAAGCTGAAAATCTTGGAAAACTAACGAGTCTCAATATGAGACACATAAATAACATCAAATTTGATGTTTGATACCTTTTCTTTGTTACTTTCAGTATACTATCAGTTGAGATATTAGCGTCAATATTTGCGCCCACTTAAAAGTTGTCCCTCCACCCAAAAAAAAAAAAAAATTAAATGAATATGAAACGCAAGTCTTTGGTGAAATAACCTGCGATGGGCAAAATAGCACACAGGAGCCAATTTCAGCTCTTTACAACAAAGATGTAATTTTTCTTTAAAAATAAAACAATAAAAAAACAACAAATACATGCATTCACCACTTCTACGCACATTTTTGTCGTTGTGGCTTTTTATACGCGCTATGCACGGGATTTGTATTATTGTTATTTTTGCATCAGTCAGAAAAAAACAAAAAACCCGAATACTTGGCTTTTGGTTTAATGCAAAATATTTTTTTTTTTGCTATTGATATCGCATTTATGGTGTGGTTTTTTTCTGTTGCAATTGTTATTTTTGTTGTAAATAGCTCTTGCTTTCAAAAATTTGCCCATCTATGCTGAAGAATATCACAAGTGGAATGAGAAAATTGCTGGCAATACAGCAAAAGTTTCAGAAAAATTATACATTTGCGTGCCTAAGCAAATGATGATATATATAAGTCGATGAACTTCGAATTGACTTTTGACCTCGAGAGGCTTTTTATTTCTTCCTAATGGTACAAAGTTATTTTCCAACTTTTTAAAAAGTGATTAAAATTACCTTTAAAATAAGCCATTATACTGGGAAAAATGTTTAGAAAAACAATTTAACAATTTATGAAATTACGGAAATCGGGACCTTATTATCTTTTTATCCTTTTTTGCAGTATTTTCTAAATTTTTTTTTATTTAAGTGGGATTTGCCAATATCTTTCCATTGATATAAAATTCTTACGCACTCTTGACATGCTTAAACTATCACAAGTAATGTAAAGATATGTTTTGATTTATAGAACGAAAATTGCCCATAATTTGGATAGAGAAAATCACTTAGAATCTACAGCAATGTTGTGGGCTTAGGCAACCTGATTATTTCTATATAGATCTTAAGCTTCTACCAAGTGAACTTTTAGTTCAAAAACTGTCAAGATTTTAAAGTTTACTCGAATGGTAACCTTTTGTGCGCACCGATCATAGAGTTCACCTTGGGTTTGCAGAGTTTAACTTTCGTGCATGGGATGACATTTTTTGAAATGGTGTCGTTGAATTTTCATTTTTCAGTGCAAATAAGAGAAATATATAAACTTTGATTTGCTGTCAATAGCAGTATGAACGATTATAATGCAAAAATAATATTCGATTTGAATTATTCGTCACATTCTCCTATATCCTGGATTTATTTCTGTAAAACAATATATAATGATGATAATTAAATGATGATGATAATAATGAAAATAATGATGATATTATTTTCAAAAGAGAAAAGAACAAAATCCTGCCTTATGGAAACATAAGACAGGTGGATCTGAGTGCGTACAGAGCGGGTGTGCATGCTAGTCGTTCCAGGTCTTAACTCGTCGGCTAAGTCGGGGTTCGTGCTCCATACTTAACTCTTCCTATTATCATATATATAAAAGAGTTCATGCACAAGTATTCAAAAACGAAAACCATACAGCAAAAAAAAACAAGATCATCGAATGAAACCAAATTGTATACGCTGTAATAATTGGTATACTAATTAAGACAAAAATAAATCCGTAACAAAGCAAAATAAATCGCTAAACTCCATTAAATAAAAGGTATTTGTCTTAAGGGTATAGATAAAGATTTTCGCATTTTGAGTGTGAGGCAAAAGATGTGACTGCCTCAGGTCTTAACCCTAACCCAACCATAGAATGAGAGACCAATATTCTCTCCCAAACCCATCCATAATTACAAACTAGAATGTGTATGTCATTACCGCAAGACTCATATAAGAGTCTACAATTTATTCATTTTATAAGATAAAAAAAAATCAAGATACAAAATATATAAGAAGATCCGTTTTCATATCGTAAATGTGCAATAAAATTAAGATAAAATTTTCACAAGTTTTAAGAAACAATGTTAGGTATATCTTATGGCATAATTTTAAAGTAAATAATGAAAATTTTAAACAAATATTAAATACATTGGAAATTAGAACGTTCAACAAATCAGAAATTTACGTTCATAGTTGCTAACACTGTTTGTGTTAAATAGTGCAGGAGAGTGAAAATTTAAAAAAAAACTATTGCAGTTAAACGAAACTGACAAAGCGTATGCCAAAATTACATTAAACTTCGCGAAACGCATGAAAATGAAACATAATAATCTGTGCCAAAATTGAGCGATTATTACGCGTACTTTTATTAATTCCCTCTCAAAAGGCATTATTTATAGTTAGCATGAAGAGAGTTATAACAATAATAATAATAAAGTAAAATTGAAAAAAAAGTAAAACTTACATTTTTATCTTCTGCATCAACGACGATGGGCCCATTGTAGTGATGATACGCTGCTTTTAGAAGAATGTTAGCTCTCTCAAATTAGGAATTAATTTTTATGCTCATAACATTTACATCTTCTCACTTTCTCTCTCTGCTTTTACTGATTTTGTTTTCTTTTACTTTTTAAAGCTTAATTATATTATTTTAGATTCTAAACTACAGAGTTTAAGATACTTGAGTAATCTTTTAACCCATGCACAAAATTTTAATGAAAGATATAAATTTTATATATTTTTTTCTGTGATCTAATTATTTGCATAATTTCATTTTTAAATAATTCTATGAATTTCCGTTGACGTTTAATTAAAAATATGTATCATAAAAATTTACTTAAACTTTGATTAAATTAAGCTTTAATAGAAACAAAAGAAAATCAGTATTTAAATTCTGAACTTTCTAATTAACCTTAGATTTAAGACTTATAAGAACTAAGTAGTAGTAGTATTTTTAAAATTAAGAAATTCTATTTAATTTATAGAATTCATTTTTTTTAAATAATTTGAAAGAATATTATTTTTTTTTTCAAATTTAAATTAAGGTTAACTTAATATCTCAAAAGAAAAATGATGCGCAAATTTAATGAAAATATTTAGATAAACATTATTTAAAAAAACAGGTTCTATGATATAAAAAAAAACTTAAATTGTGAAACGCGAATGTCGCTATAAATCGCCGTTTATATATATATATATATATATATATATACATATAAGTGCGCATATTTATGAATCCATATATATATATAATCCCAGATTATTGATTGGCTTTACATATATATAAACTTTTATATATATTAGTTCAAAAAAAAAACTTGTTCTTTAAATAATTTTTAAACGCATTTTTAACGAAATTAAATTGCAAAGATAAGATTAAAATTTTTTTTTTTTTTTTTGCTAATTTTAGCACTGGTTTGAAATTAAATTTTCAAAAGTGACTCGAATTTAATCTTAAAAGGTGTCTCGAATTTGCTATCGTAAGAAACTTAAATTTTGTGTCTCAAATTTTTGCTCGTAGGTGATTTACAATTTTGCTTCTTGTTGGTGAATTAAAAATCAGCGTTCGTAATTAACTCCAGTTTTCATTCGAGGGTAATTTAAAACTTTTGCACACCTTCAAGCCATCACCTGAAGATGCGCCAAAACTTCCAGATTTCTATAACTTTGCTTTAACTTGATGATAAAATTGTTGATTGTTGCAATTTATTAAAAATTAAAGATGCTAATGCGGATCTTCAATCAAATAGAAGTAATTCCTCCACAATTAAAATGCTCGCACTGTATTTATGCTCCTCTTATGATCATTCCTTGATTCCTGAATTTTATAGTTCTTATGTTTCTCAAATTTAAAAATTGCTTAATAGCTTTTCACTTTAAATAATCACTTTTTTAATTTGAAGCTGTTGTTTACTCCGCTGGTCTCAAAATGCAAAATGATCAGAATTCATTTACAGGTTCTTAACAAAGGTCTGATGCAATACCGCGTTGCCTGAAATCAAGTGATTTTGGGTTAAACGGTATTGCAGAAAACAAGTTTGTTGCAAAAAAAATCTATATGTTCGGCAAAGACAGTCTCCATACACTCTATATGCGTTCAATGTAAGATAAACAAAACATCTACGAATATATAGGACAAGTGTATTATACTGCAATTTATAACGAGTGTAGTGTGCATAGTTACAAACTAGCGTACACACACTCGAGTTAAAGCACAACAAGAAAAAAAACTAGTAGTAAGGAGTGGGCAACTTTGAAAATATTTTTAGCAAGCGCAAGACATAGAATTGTATAACAGTTATGAAACTTATGCTTTGCGATTTCAGAAGTGAATTTCAGTTGCTCATTACAAAACAGGTTTTAAAAGATGATATCTTACAACATCTTTTAAGACCTGGAAAATAGAGAAAAGAGTCTCAAGTAATTTCAAAGAAGTTTCATGTCTTTTGCATGATAAGTGCCTAATAATTTGCCATTAAGATTTTCTAAAACGTAGTAAACTGAACCAAGTTTTTCACGCACTTTTGCTTTTAAAAATGTTTTGGCTAACTTTTTATTGAAGTGGTTTGCCAAATTACTTTGAGTAAAGTTCCTATGTAAAACTTCTTGACCAACTTGAAAACTGATAGGCCGAGTTCGCAAATTATAGATTTTTGCATTAGCAATATGGGATTTCTGCAAGTTTGTTCGCACCAAGTTCCGAATTAATGCTAAATTATCATGGCGTTTTTCTTGAGTTTCATGCCTGCCTTCTTCAAGCATGCCAACGTTTCTTAAAAGCTTATAACTCTCACCATGACTCATCATATGCTGACCGAAGACAACAAAATAAGGGCTTTGAGTGGTCGATTGGTGCACAGAATTTCGTAAAGCACAATTAATGCTGCTTAAGTGCATATCCCATTCGCGTTGATCATGTTTAATGTACGCTCGCAATGCAGCGTTAATTGAGCGATTAACCCTTTCAGAGCTGTTGCTTTGGGGTGAGTAAACCGCTGTGCAGACATGTTTTATGCCTAGTTTTGTCAAAAAAGATTCAAATTCACCAGAACGAAACTGGCTACCATTATCACTTACCAGGGTTTCTGGTACACCGAAAATATCGAAAACATTTACCTTAAGGAATTGAACAATGGGAGTTGTTGTGAACTTTTTGAGTGGACATAAAAATGTAAATTTAGAAAGGTGATCTAGCACAATAAGAATCCCAATATTGCCACTCTTTGACCTTGGCAATGGGCCTATCAAATCTACATATAACCGTTGAAAACTCTTTCTGTATTGACAAAGTTACCCATTGGTGGCCTATGAATTTTGGTGGAATGTTTCGTAGTTTTGCATGTTTCACAACTTAGCACATAGTCGCGCACCGTGCGATACAAAGAAGGCCAATAGAAAAACCTTCTAATGCGTTCGACGGTCTTTGCTACGCCTCCATGAGCACTTGTTGCGCCATCGTGTGAGTTACGAATGACTTTCACTTGCAAATTTTTCGGCACAACCAATTTCCACGAAGAGTTTTCCTGATCCATGTCACCAGTATAATGTTCAGTACGTTTATAAATATATTTGTCACAAATCCTAAAGTCTGGCAGTTTTTCTATTTCGTTTTGAATTTTATTTCGCTGCTCTGAATACTCTAAACTATCGAATTCTTTGGATTCTAAATCGATTTCCGGAACGTTTTCAATCGTCAGTTCAGTAACTTCGTCTGTATTTTCAGAATTTACGCGCGAGAGAGCATCTGGTACCACATTAGCACTGCCTTTGCGATGCTCTATTTCAAAGTCGTAACCTTGCAGTTTTAAAGCCCAGCGAGCGAGGCGTCCGCTAAGGTCAGTCTGCTTCATGAGCCATCGAAGACTAGCGTGGTCAGTAATGATTTTAAATTCTTGGCCCTCAACGTAGGGACGAAATTTCTTGACTGCAAGCACCGCTGCCAAACATTCCTGCTCAGTCACAGAGTAGTTGCGCTGCGCATGATTCAGCTTCTGTGACATAAATGCCACAGGAACTTCTTCGTCGTTATTGTTCTTTTGCGCCAATACTGCACCTACTCCGTGCTGACTAGCATCACACTGAATTATAAAAGGTTTCTTGAAATCAGGGTTGGCAAGCAACGGCGCTGACGTCAAACGATCCTTTAACAGTTTAAAGGCTGCTTCCGCTTCCAGTGTCCATTCAAAAGTGCGCGCCTTTTTCAAAAGCTCGGTCAAGGGGTTTGTGATATCGGCAAAATTGGAAATAAAGCGCCTATACCACCCTGCCATTCCTAAGAAACGACGCAACTGTCGCACAGTTTTTGGTGCTGGATATTCAGTGATGGCTGCAATTTTTTCCTCATCTGTACGTAGTGTACCACAGCCTACCACATATCCAAGATATCGCACCTGCGTCAAGCAAAATTTGCTTTTAGCAATGTTGATCGTTAGACCAGCTTTGCGAATATGTAATGCGACTTCCTGCAGAAGTTGAACATGGGACTGAAAATCTTCCGAAAGCAGCAAAAGGTCATCCAAATAAACAAACACTCGTTCTTTTAGATAGTAAGGAATGACCTTATCCATTAACCTGCACATTGTTTGGGGAGCGTTACACAAACCAAACGGCATAACAGTAAACTGATACAGCGGTCGATTTGGTACCGTAAAAGCCGTCTTCTCACGAGAATCTACCTCAAGCGGAATTTGCCAGAATGCATCTTTCAAATCCAAGCTGGAGATAAATTCTGCGCGAGGAAGTCTACTTAAAATCCCCTCAATATGCGGCAATGGATAGGCATCTTTCACCGTTAGTGCGCTTACCTTGCGGCTGTCTAAACAGAGTCTAGCCTTCCCAGGTTTTCTTACCAAGACCACCGGAGATGACCAGGCACTATTTGACTCCTCTATGACACCCATAGCTAACATTCGGTCAATTTCCTGACCCATGGTTTTTTCTACAGCTGGCGATATCGGAAAATGTCTCTGTTTCACTGGTGTAGCTGTTCCAACATCAATCATGTGCTCTAAAACAGAAGTTTTACCAAGACCGGAATCTTCGTAAGATGGAAAACACTTAACTGTTGAATTTAATATATTTTTCTGAGCTTCAGATAGATCATGTTTGTGCGGATCAGTTTCAGGAAACTTTACTTCACTAATGATATTAGGAGCTATTTTAAAAACTTTCCAAAAATTCACCCCCAAGTAAATATTCTGCGTTAAGGTCGGAATAATGTAAAATTCTATTTTATGCGTTTCATCTATGTAAGTTATATCTAAATCTATCACACCTACGATTTCCTGTTTAGATCCGTCAGCCACGCTTACAAAGGACTTAATGGGCTTAAGTTTTAACTTCAAGTTTAAAATTTCTTGCGCTAGGCTACTACCAATACAACTTGCTGACGCTCCTGAATCGAGCAAGCCAAGCATTGTCTTATTCAAAACTATAATAGAAGCATGAGGACGTATATCGTTATCCTTACACAATATTGTTGACACAAGAAAATTTTTTTTTTCTCTGACTTTTTCCCAATAGTTTCTTGCGCGTTGAGCTGAACGAGATCTACTAAAAATTTGTTTGCGAACTCTTTTATAAGTTTGAAAACGTTCATGGAAAGGCCTAATAGGAAATAAATTTGTCACATTTGGTGTTTTTGTCACATCTGGTTTATTTAAAATTTTAATAGCAATGGATTCAGTTAATTTAGGTTTCTTTGGTGTGGTCTGGGATGTCTGCTGGTGTTGTTGCAGCCATCCCCCGATCTGTTTTCCGGTTTGTTGCAGTTAGGACAGTTAGGAAGGAAAAATCCTAAAAGCCCACAGCCGTAGCAAAAGACACGCCGAGAGTCTTCACATTGTTTGTAACTGTGACCAACTTTCTCACAGTTCCAACACTTAAAACTTGTGCTCTCGTTTGCTTTGATTGGTGCACGAATTTCACAGTTTTCGTCAACCAAATCACTATCACCTGATTCGAACTCTTGAACTTCTGCAACATGTCTTTTCTGGTAACCAAAAGGTTTGCCAAAGTTAAAATTAGAGCGCTGAACCGTCTCAAGAAAATTTTCGCGCTTATTGCAAGCGCGTCGCAACTGAGAAATCGTTCTGATTTCCAAATGCAAAAGTTCATGTCGAACTTCAGGACGTAAATTTCGTACTAATGTTTCGACCAATACTATTTCGGGCATAGGGGTTCGTAAACTATCACTTATGCTTATAACACTATCAAAATATTGTTCAAAGGTTTCATTCGATCTTTGCTTTCGAGAGCGAATACTCTCCTCAATATCAAAATCGGACCTGAAGTCTTTAAAGTTTTTTCGCAACTCTTCACATATTAAAGCCCAATCCAAAGATTGTACAGAGCGATGATATCGCCAAAACCATCTCTTGGCTTTTCCCTCAAACATCACGTGAACGTTCTGACACAACAATGCAAAGTTTCCTCTAAGTAAGGATATGGTTAAAGCGTTAACTCGGTAGATGAATTCATCAACTGAAATAGATTCTAATGAACCATCAAAAGTTAGCTTCCAATTAAGTATAGCCTTTGCCACTGATTCCGAAGATAAATTGCTGTTATTCGAATTGTGCATGAAAATGGAATGGTTTGGATTAGAGTTTTGGTGAGAATTGCGTTCGTTATTGCGAATATGGCTATTATTAACATTTGTATCTTGATCACGTAATACTGGCATGTCACGTGGCCAATTCGGATCTACCCGGGACCTGTTAATGTTAGAGTTAACATTATCCTCATTATTCTGATTTAAATTCATATTTTGAAAATATTGCTCAAGTGAGCTCGTAACTAGCTGACCTACAGCATCTCTAATCTCACGCGTCATGTTTTCATTCTGGCGTTGAGTTGATGTCTCAATCATGTCTTGAACCCGTTGATAATCAAAATTCAAACTAAAGCGTTCATTTCGATTGCGATTATTGTGAAAATTTGGTAGTCGACCGCGTCTGCGCGAGTTTTCAGGCGGCTGAAACTCATCTTGTCCTTGCCAATTTAGTACACTAGCATTAGCTGCTCGAGAACGAGTTGCAGGGCCTCTTAAATTAACTGAAACTCTGGGAATAGCACCAGCTCCACTCTCAAGGGTAGGCTGTTGTTCCTGCTCCGCAAAACTGTGAAGCGACTGACTATCACACGATCTGTTACATAGTGGACAACTATTGTGTTCTTGTAACCAAATCGATATGCACGAGCGATGAAATCCGTGCCGACAAGGAGTAAGAGCAAAATTTAATTCCGTTGTTGCTTCATTGCATATAGAACAAATTTCACCAGGTACCCCAAGCTGTAGCAAGTCTTCATTGCTATGGCGAACCGCCATTTCATAAACGTAAAATTATTCCAAAAAAAAATAACGAAATCGAAAATCAAAAATCAAAACCGTAAAGCTCAAATAACGAAAGTCTGTTTTGCAAAATAGAAAATTCAAATTTTTCGATATCACGCAATCAAAAAAAAAAAATTACTATCAAATTGTAATTGTTGAAAATGATCTAAGAAAATAAAGTCTTAAAAATTTGTAGAAGTCTTGCGATTGACTTAAAACAACATCACTAGTTTATGTAAATGAGCGTATATCAAAATGTTTATCCATATCTTACCGAAAAAAAATAAAGTCAATAATTGTGATAATTCACAAATAAGCGATATACATATAAGTATACTTCACTCAGATTATTGTAAATGATCACCAATTACTTAAAATGTAACCAAGCGAAACTTGTGGTATGAGCTTTTCATTAAAATTATTCATATTCCGAGTAAGAATCGTTAGTACGGTTGAATGAGTAATTCAAAAACAAAATTAAAAAAAACTAGTAAACTTTAAAGCTGGTTAGCTGAACGCTTTGCATACGAACTAATTCCGATACCTATCGTTTACACATTAGACATAAATATGATTGAGGTCTAAGAACATCATCCAAGTAGATGGTTAGGTAAGCCTCGTAAAACTTAGCCCTAATTCCAGAAGCTACTGAATATGTCGAAAAAAAAATTAGAAGAAAGCCCAAAAAAAATTTTGGGCCCCACGTTGGGCGCCATTTTATATATAATGATGATAATTAAATGATGATGATAATAATGAAAATAATGATGATATTATTTTCAAAAGAGAAAAGAACAAAATCCTGCCTTATGGAAACATAAGACAGGTGGATCTGAGTGCGTACAGAGCGGGTGTGCATGCTAGTCGTTCCAGGTCTTAACTCGTCGGCTAAGTCGGGGTTCGTGCTCCATACTTAACTCTTCCTATTATCATATATATAAAAGAGTTCATGCACAAGTATTCAAAAACGAAAACCATACAGCAAAAAAAAACAAGATCATCGAATGAAACCAAATTGTATACGCTGTAATAATTGGTATACTAATTAAGACAAAAATAAATCCGTAACAAAGCAAAATAAATCGCTAAACTCCATTAAATAAAAGGTATTTGTCTTAAGGGTATAGATAAAGATTTTCGCATTTTGAGTGTGAGGCAAAAGATGTGACTGCCTCAGGTCTTAACCCTAACCCAACCATAGAATGAGAGACCAATATTCTCTCCCAAACCCATCCATAATTACAAACTAGAATGTGTATGTCATTACCGCAAGACTCATATAAGAGTCTACAATTTATTCATTTTATAAGATAAAAAAAAATCAAGATACAAAATATATAAGAAGATCCGTTTTCATATCGTAAATGTGCAATAAAATTAAGATAAAATTTTCACAAGTTTTAAGAAACAATGTTAGGTATATCTTATGGCATAATTTTAAAGTAAATAATGAAAATTTTAAACAAATATTAAATACATTGGAAATTAGAACGTTCAACAAATCAGAAATTTACGTTCATAGTTGCTAACACTGTTTGTGTTAAATAGTGCAGGAGAGTGAAAATTTAAAAAAAAACTATTGCAGTTAAACGAAACTGACAAAGCGTATGCCAAAATTACATTAAACTTCGCGAAACGCATGAAAATGAAACATAATAATCTGTGCCAAAATTGAGCGATTATTACGCGTACTTTTATTAATTCCCTCTCAAAAGGCATTATTTATAGTTAGCATGAAGAGAGTTATAACAATAATAATAATAAAGTAAAATTGAAAAAAAAGTAAAACTTACATTTTTATCTTCTGCATCAACGACGATGGGCCCATTGTAGTGATGATACGCTGCTTTTAGAAGAATGTTAGCTCTCTCAAATTAGGAATTAATTTTTATGCTCATAACATTTACATCTTCTCACTTTCTCTCTCTGCTTTTACTGATTTTGTTTTCTTTTACTTTTTAAAGCTTAATTATATTATTTTAGATTCTAAACTACAGAGTTTAAGATACTTGAGTAATCTTTTAACCCATGCACAAAATTTTAATGAAAGATATAAATTTTATATATTTTTTTCTGTGATCTAATTATTTGCATAATTTCATTTTTAAATAATTCTATGAATTTCCGTTGACGTTTAATTAAAAATATGTATCATAAAAATTTACTTAAACTTTGATTAAATTAAGCTTTAATAGAAACAAAAGAAAATCAGTATTTAAATTCTGAACTTTCTAATTAACCTTAGATTTAAGACTTATAAGAACTAAGTAGTAGTAGTATTTTTAAAATTAAGAAATTCTATTTAATTTATAGAATTCATTTTTTTTAAATAATTTGAAAGAATATTATTTTTTTTTTCAAATTTAAATTAAGGTTAACTTAATATCTCAAAAGAAAAATGATGCGCAAATTTAATGAAAATATTTAGATAAACATTATTTAAAAAAACAGGTTCTATGATATAAAAAAAAACTTAAATTGTGAAACGCGAATGTCGCTATAAATCGCCGTTTATATATATATATATATATATATATATACATATAAGTGCGCATATTTATGAATCCATATATATATATAATCCCAGATTATTGATTGGCTTTACATATATATAAACTTTTATATATATTAGTTCAAAAAAAAAACTTGTTCTTTAAATAATTTTTAAACGCATTTTTAACGAAATTAAATTGCAAAGATAAGATTAAAATTTTTTTTTTTTTTTTTGCTAATTTTAGCACTGGTTTGAAATTAAATTTTCAAAAGTGACTCGAATTTAATCTTAAAAGGTGTCTCGAATTTGCTATCGTAAGAAACTTAAATTTTGTGTCTCAAATTTTTGCTCGTAGGTGATTTACAATTTTGCTTCTTGTTGGTGAATTAAAAATCAGCGTTCGTAATTAACTCCAGTTTTCATTCGAGGGTAATTTAAAACTTTTGCACACCTTCAAGCCATCACCTGAAGATGCGCCAAAACTTCCAGATTTCTATAACTTTGCTTTAACTTGATGATAAAATTGTTGATTGTTGCAATTTATTAAAAATTAAAGATGCTAATGCGGATCTTCAATCAAATAGAAGTAATTCCTCCACAATTAAAATGCTCGCACTGTATTTATGCTCCTCTTATGATCATTCCTTGATTCCTGAATTTTATAGTTCTTATGTTTCTCAAATTTAAAAATTGCTTAATAGCTTTTCACTTTAAATAATCACTTTTTTAATTTGAAGCTGTTGTTTACTCCGCTGGTCTCAAAATGCAAAATGATCAGAATTCATTTACAGGTTCTTAACAAAGGTCTGATGCAATACCGCGTTGCCCGAAATCAAGTGATTTTGGGTTAAACGGTATTGCAGAAAACAAGTTTGTTGCAAAAAAAATCTATATGTTCGGCAAAGACAGTCTCCATACACTCTATATGCGTTCAATGTAAGATAAACAAAACATCTACGAATATATAGGACAAGTGTATTATACTGCGATTTATAACGAGTGTAGTGTGCATAGTTACAAACTAGCGTACACACACTCGAGTTAAAGCACAACAAGAAAAAAAACTAGTAGTAAGGAGTGGGCAACTTTGAAAATATTTTTAGCAAGCGCAAGACATAGAATTGTATAACAGTTATGAAACTTATGCTTTGTGATTTCAGAAGTGAATTTCAGTTGCTCATTACAAATATCAAGTTGTTCGAACTAAGCAAATTTGAAATTCCATTACATAAACTACGAACTTTTTCAATTAAACTAAAATAAAACAAAACTATTGCCAAAGTTAAAAAAAGAATAAAAAACATATACAACGCCAACGGGATAGCGGAAATAAAGTTGCAAATATATTTTGAACATTGAAAAATATCGAAAAAGTTGAAAACAAAAGAGCATTTTGCCATTGAATTTTCATTTTCATTCATAGTTTTTCAACTGTGAGCTGATGTTGTTTTGCTGTACGTACAAATTTCAGTTATACATTAAATATTCACACTCTCTACATTCTACCACGGTGCTTCGGAAGGTGATCTGAAAAAGGTAAGATAAGTGATATATTTTTTTATCCAATTGTTTTTGGTTGCTTAATACATTTCGTCGAGCGCTTTTTCAAGACCAAATTTTTTTGAACTAGAAATTTGTTTTTTTTCATTACAGATATCACCACATAGTAGCAAAGTCAAAAGTTCAGTTTAAAAAGCAGAGATGTCTTTAAAATATCTCGGTATCGTAATTAAAAAGATGCTTTGTCTATGTACCGAAATTAATTTTTGTAATATTTTGCTAGAGCAAAATGTGAAACCATAATAAAGATTGACATAAAAATGTATGTAATATACATATCTTTAGCTCATAATAGGCGGATTTTGAAGACTGCACAGAATAAAGACATATGACTTAATGTATTTATATGAATTTTATTATGTACATCATGAGGTGGCACCGCATAGCAAAGCGCTACATTGAATTTGGCAAAATTTACTTAAATAGTTCTCTACATAGCGTTTTGAAGCTTTTATATGTGAGGTCGTTTCAAAATCCGCCAACTTTGTGTTTGATGCTAGATCAAGCCATTTCTTGTGCTTCTACGAAATTTTGTTTCATTGCCTTACTCTTAGAAATTCGAAGAGTTTTTGTCCAGAACATTTTCGAATCATTCTCACTGTTTGTGTGAAATTTGGTTCCATTATCTGAAATAATTCTCTCAACATAGCATTTTGTGGCTTTTACTTGGGAGGTGCCACGCCTTGTTTTTAAAATTCAATAAGTTTTTGTCTGATAATAAAACGAAATATTTCGTCCATTTGTGAATAACGTTTTCAAGTTTTCTCGTTTGCATGGAAGGCGCCACGCCTTCTCGTCGAGATTCATCAACTTTTTGTCCAGAGCTTGTCTTAGTTTTAACAAGTGTTTTTGAGATATTTGGTAACACCATATTAAATAACTCTCTCATATAGCTCTTTAAGTGTTAGGCGTGTCCGTTAACCGATTACGCCCATATGCAATCCCAAGAAGCTTGATTAAAGGTGTTGCTTATGTGACGACTTTCATTCAAATGTCTTGCTTGGTTTCCCCATAATCATCATTTCCACAGACGTACAGCTGAACATGGCTAATTCGACTCAGGTGGTGACGCTTTTCAATATTATATACAATTTTCCAGAACTGCCACACGCCCAGCTATGTGTAAGAAACGGAATGACAAAGTGAATATACACTCTGTATAGAGTATAAAAATTAAGTATTACCAATATTTTGTAGGGTCTTACCTCTGTTTTATAATACCAATCAATACTGCATTGTAGAAACAAGTTTTGAGCGCGTTCCAATCACATCTTTTGCCATTCCAATTTAATTCCGTTGACAAACTCTCTACGCTGCTAGTGTTGTCCTTGCGTATTTTGAGCTCAAGAATGTGCTTTACATTTTGAATTACATTTAAGTGAGGTCTGAACAAGATTTGACTCATAACTCGGATGATGGTCTTAGTAGAATCTGAAGTTTCAACAAATACTCAATCTGAAGCACTTGTTATCGAATTGCCCTTTGAAATGTTCACGTATAAAATGTAAACGCCAAAATTTCTAACTCCTGCCTAGGACATGCATCCCAAACTATATTATGCCCACCACCATCTTTCACTGTGATCTCATGTTTCACGCAGAATAAGCATTTTTAATTTGTAACAATTTTTGCCCAGGAAAGAAACAATTTTTGGACCAAAAAGAATCAGGTCTGTAAAAAGTGCTCATTTTGTTTTGCTTTGTTTCTAAGGGTACTGAACAACAGTAAGTTACTGGAGAAAATGTATGTGTTCCACATTTTTTTTAAGTTGCCCTCCGTCGCACCGTGCAATTCAAGCGGAATGAACTAGTGTGGTGTTAGGACTTTCTAAATACTTTCAAAATTTCATCTAAATGCAAGCTGCCTGTTTGAGGTTAAAGCAAAAGCGGGCGATTAAATTTAACTAATAATAAAAACATTTTGTTGCTATTGACCGCCAGTTCAAGTGCGCTATAGAAAAACTATTTACTTAAATACAAATACATTTCAACTGTTTGTCTTACTCTAAAAATTTGGTAAGAGAATGATGTTTTCAAAAACCCGCGTTGTTTTATTTTGTTTTCATTTTAAACGTAAGTATTTAGACCTTTTGTTTATAAAACTGTCAGGAAGTGTCAAAAGTTTCTCACTTTTTTTTTTGACATGACAGAATGAGAAAATTTTAAATTTCTGACAAATATAAACAAAAAAAAAAACACAACATTTGCCATTTTGTAGTGCATAAAAGGCAGGGCTTCAAAAGTAAAGCCAATTTTTATGAAATGTTAAAAAATTTACTCAAACTTCGAGTAATAAAACTCAAACTTCTGTTAGAGTGTATAATTTTGAATAAATTCGTTAAAAAATTTTGAAAAGAGTTGAAATTGAATATTGAACAGAATCGAATCGGAATCTTATCAAAATGGGAGACAAAAACTTTTTTAATCTATTTCTATTCCTTCTCTACTAATAATAATTGCCTCTAAGGAGTAGCAAGATTTTTGCAAGACTTAAGCCCTGCTGATTAGAACCAGTACTTCAAAATAAATCCCGAGTAGTCTACTAGTCTTTCTCCCGAAACCCATATTTTTCACTAAATATAAGTCCCAAACTTATACTTGTAAGGACTCAAAACATTGCGCCATCTCATATCATCATTAACTTCAGTCTGTAGCACAAAAAT
Source organism: Meiosimyza decipiens (assembly GCA_963680825.1). Classification (NCBI taxonomy): domain Eukaryota; kingdom Metazoa; phylum Arthropoda; class Insecta; order Diptera; family Lauxaniidae; genus Meiosimyza; species Meiosimyza decipiens. Next base: position 15,251,550 of record OY804261.1, on the reverse strand, counting down.
AAAAAATATGGCGTCGTCGTACAATTCGCGCTGTCAGTGCTGACATGATGACTTTCAAGTTTTTTATATTTTTTTTTCGTTCTTTCCATTATTATATTTTTAACGCTCCCAGTTGCTTAGTTTTTTCTTGCCGGTACCTTGTTAAGTTGCGTGTTTTACTAGCTAATGCTCCTCCTCCATGAGTGCTTGACTTTTGTGACTTTTTTACGTATGCAGCACAACTGATAGAAACTTAAATATGGACTCTAATGGTTGCGCGTCTTATCTTACGCGGAAGTTAGACAGACAGTTAGACAAACAAATGTACGTGTACACCAACACCGGCAAACAAGCGAGTAGTTGGAGCGCATAACTCACAGTATGACTGGCAAGCGACAGACGCATATTCAACTGCAAGAACTGCTCAAAAATTGCTATGTGCTCACATAAAAACCCAAGCTCTGAAACTGTAAGAATATTAATTTAAATATTAGTAAAAAATTTCTGTTTGTGAAAAACCTTCCATTATACGCTAGTAAGCAGAAAATGTGGAAAAAACAACAACGAGTACTCGTGTACACAGCGAGTAAAAATCTTAGCACGTAATCGTTCTTTTCGAACATAGATAGCGACGTGGCGAATAAAACACAGCTACTGTTGAATATCTCTAGTGAATTTTTGGCATTTAAAACATGAAGACCTCGGAATCCAATTACTTTGACAGTGAGACCTTCTGCCGCCCCATCAAAAAGAAATTTCTTTACTCAGGAATCAGTCTATATCCATTCCGAATTTCATCAAAATCGGTATAGCGATGCCAGCCGTGGCAGCGTTTTTTATCAGTATTACGTCCTCTCAAAAGAACTAAGAGTTTTTAATGCCCTTTCTTAGGGTTCAATCTATCTTAAAACCAAATTATATTTAAATCAATCAATTATATTAGCCGCGGAAACGTTTTTTTCCTGTGGCGAGCGTTGAACGGAAAACAAACAAAGAAAAATTAGTACACATTTAAGCACTTTAATTATAAAATATATCTTAGAAGGTTTTACATTAATGAATTCAAAGTGGTTGGATTCTGATATCAAATCTCCCAGACACTCCATTAATTTGCAATCATTAAAAATATTGAAATCGAAAAATTATAACGAGCAAACAAAACACGAAATAAGTAGTCTATAGTGAGAAATCTTAATAAAAAATGCGTTCTATTTAATATATTTTTGATTTGCTTCTCACGAATATAGTGGTCAACCTAGAATGGAAACTCATAGCGAATATTGCCTCATTTGTGACATTATTTACTTTCGAATGACTTTAGATCTCCTGTCGTATAAGACTCACGTTCCCAATGTGACCTTTTCTGTTTTGCGGCTTTATCGAACGTTGTGAAATTATCCAAGGCAATCACTTTACTTTCGCAAAAAAGTAGAGCCATTGGTTCCACTTTTCATTAAGGAACACCATTAGATCATGAGTAGAACGAGTTTTACGAAAACCATACCTGCGATCATTATGTAATTCATTGCGCTCCAGATACTTAAAACGGTGAAAGTAAATCAGACTCTCTATTATTGTAGACAGCACAGAGCTAATGGGAAAAGGACGGTTGAACATTGGCTACTTTCTAGCAAATTGAAAATATTCAGCAGATGCTGGAATTTGAAAAGATTTCGCAATGGCCGAGCCTTTTTGCCCCGCCCTCATTATAGGTCTGTTAGCAATTAAATTCAAAAGTTCAATGCCTGCATTTACTTGGAAGCAACTAGCGATTGAAAAACAGTTGTCTTCTTAAAAAAATTTAAGTCCGCAAGTTAGAAAAAAAAGGAAACTTGCTAATAGTTAATTTGATGAGCCCAAAAACAAAGAAATGGTGATTCTGTGCGTTGTTGGAAATAGATATTAATGAATTAAGGTCTACTTAAAAATTAAGCTAAATATTCCACTGTTTAGCGTTACTTGAAACAGGTACCTACGTCACTACTTACACAGAGCACAGACATTATTCATATTTATTATATAAACAACGTCTTATAAACATCGCTTTTTTGTTATAGTTTATTGTTGTTGTTGTTGTTTGTTGCCCTCTGGAAATCATACCCAAAACATTCATTCAAAAGTGTTGCTCCTTCAGTTTTTTGCTGTTGGTATAACTGTTCTGAGCCATCTTAGCCATTTTGTTATTCACAACTGACGTATCATGATGAAGTTGCATTTGTTTTTATTTTAAGTTTTAAAACTGCTTACATACTTGATAAATATTAAATAACCAAATATTACAGCGAAAAATATGATGTTTCCGTGCAAAATAAATGCCTTCAAGCTGCCTCATATATGGCGTGTAAATGCTCATACGTAACATTAAATTTTTTCGCTGTAATATGTGGGCAACGTATCCAGTTATAAAAAATTATTTATAAGTTTTCCTTTAGAACTTGTCATAAGTTTGAGAAGAAAAAATCGCGAAAATAATGTTTTTCTCAAATTTTTAGTAGGAAGGATTCACTTGAAAGAATTCACTCCAGAACTCCAATTGCTAATTCTTATTTATTTTGCATCATCGCAATCATTACTCGAAGGAATTAGGAATAAAGATCGTATTCAGAAGAACGACTTTCTTCTATCCGAAGGTACTTAATCGAGTGTCATTTAAAATGTCTAGACCTCGTTTGTCTCTAAATTTAGTCTTGTTAATTTTCAAATTAAGTGAGGCTGCCAAGTTATTCAGCGCACTAAGCCTTAAGTATTTTATGAGGTTACTTTTGAATGCATGTAAATATTAGATTTGTTTAAAGTCTTAAATAACAAACCTTCTTTTTTGTTGTAATACATTGAATAAATTTTAGAAGAGATAATGCGCTCAAAATATTAATGAAATTGAATATTCCTAAGCATTTCACAAACGTTTCTAAAGAGATTGTCCATATATTTTCCCATCAAATAATTAACGTGGCTTAAAAGTTTAAAAAATGCTTTTGCTATGGACGAAATCCTAGCAGATGACACAAACTTCAATTTGTATTCCAAATGCTTTGTAGGACTATTGTTTCTAATATGTTGAGATTATTTGGTTTCATATAAAACTTTCTGGCATTTAACCTATTTTAACCAGACTTTAATTTATGCTGGTCCTTTTTCTGAATGAAATTGCATCGAATCTCTGCTCAGTCTGATTCCCGTTTGGAGAATATTGCAACATAATTAAATAATTTCTGAAAGTTCGTACACATTTTTTCCAACTGATTCACTCTATAGTCGTTCAATATGTAAACTCTGCAATAATGAACTTTAACTTAAATCATGTAAAGTACCTTACATATATCAACCATCGTCTTGAGGAGTTCGATCTTCTTCTAATTACATTTTAATTGTTTTTTTAAGCAGCATTTTAACAAGGGCAGTATTTTAGATTTCATGGGAGGTTGAGTCTTACTTTCAGCTTTGAGAAAGACGGCAGAGAAGTGAAAATGAAGGCAAACTATGAAGCAAGATGTTTTGTTTTGAGTATAATAAGTATGCAATAACCTTCTCTATCACACATATGTTGTTTTAAAAGAGAACTTATTGAAATGAGTATATTTTGCACCAAACCGTTACAAGCAATTTCCATATAAGCAAATTTCTATAAATAGCAATTTAATAATAATAATAACTTTGCATCAGACAAAAAATACGGTACAATAAAATTTGTTTTGTTTAATTTCATTAACGCTTGGCCTCAATTTTCAATAATTATTATAACGATATTTCTTTTATATAGTATATCAAATTATTAAAGTTTTAAAATTGCCTTAAAAAATAAATTGCGCAAAATTGTTTCAAGCATGCAAGCATGCAAGCATTACAAATCGTTTAATGGCAAGTTAATGTGTTTTTTTATTTACATTGCAACAACAACAGCTCAGAGATTGTGAAGTACATATAATCAAAAATGACAGTTGGTCTACTAAAAAAAACTTATATTGTTTGCCTTAGCAGAAAAGAAAGAAAGCTACGCGTACAAAGTCGTGAATATCAGCTAGTTGGAAACTGGAAAATTTTTTAAAAGTCTGCGGAGAAAACCAGATCGATAGACAAACCCAAGTATTTTTTACAGCCCTATAAGCCACAAATTTAAAAACCTTGGAGCTTTGAAGAAAACTCAACCATGTAGCAAAAGTCCATGGGGGGTTATGACCGTTTGCTGTATAAGTTTCCTAGCCTTGTTGTGTAATGGTAGTGTACTGATCTTATGACCCAAGGCTGCTCGGATTGCTTTCTGGTACAGGCATGGTAATTCATCTTTTCATGTTTCCTTATTTTCTATGTTCCTTTGTCATTAATTTGCTGACGTTTCTTCGAGCTTCAATCAGATAAGAACTTCTTTGAGCTTCGCAGTTGTGGTAAGAAAGTACAGCTTTTTGACAAAATGACGAACCCCTTTCGAAGCTGTCAAAGGCTTATCCCCTGAAAAAGCTAGTTATCTTATAAAAAAAGTATTCTAGAACATTAATGTTGACATGAATGTGATGAAAAAATATCGTCATAAGATGAACGATACATGGAACATTTTTCGGCTTTTTTGTCCTTATTCACTTTTCATAGCTAAGAAATTTCATTTTAAAAATTTGGTTTTTCTATGCTAAAATGGGTTAATAAATTAAAAGGAGCAAGGAACTTATAAATATGAAGTTAATCCCATGTAAATGAAGCAACAGTTTGCAAACTATTCCCCTTTATTGCCATGCTGATTTAGTTAAAATTTTGCAAGTTTCCATTATTTAACTTATGCAAAGCCGTTTCCTTATACCCACGCAATGCTGCCTGGTCATTTTGACTACAAATTTTCTTGATTCTTCTAATTTAATTTAAATTTTTTCTTTTGTTTATCCTTTGTTAGATCCTTATCTCTAAAGAATTAAAAACTCTGCTTGTCGTAAGCAATAAGTAGGTACTCTTTCCTGCTCTCTGTTGTATGAGAATATAAGACATGGTATGTATCATGGTTAAGTCCATAACATTAGAGAAAACTTATGTAAGCAAATATTCGGTGAATTTAATTAGAAAAGGGTTTTTGATAGTTCCAACAATTGACAGAATATTTAATAGGAATTAAGAAACCTTAGCATTATGAATAGAATTTTAATTTTGTCTTAAATCAAAAAAGAATTGCTAGGATTTAAAATAGAAAGGATTTTGATTTGCAATTTACCGAAAAGCCTTAAGTAATTTGTTTGTTATTGGGAAATGTAAAACAACACATTCAACTGTAACCCCACACAAACAGACAAATTATATCCAATCAACAAATCCAATACAATTTTCTTTTTTTGTTCGCTGGTATGAATGAAAAACTTTTTTAATTACTCGCGTTGATTCAATTTGAAAACTCATTTAATTTACAACAAATTATGAAAGAGAAACAACTACACTCCTAGTAAAAACACACGTATACACTACATTAACTTAATTGTATTTGTCACTCATGGTACGTACACTCACACTGCAACAGCAGCAACAACAACAACAACAGCAAAAACAAAGCTGACAAACAAAAACAATCACAGCATGCACAATTATGCTTCCGGTTTCTAATTTTCCCCTGTTGAAACCACAATGATGGCAACCCTGCCATCAACAACAACAACTATGTATGCCTACAAAACCTACAGCAACGACAATATCGCACTGCAATTCCCGCAAAGTGAGAAATGTGTAAAACAAAACAGTGAAAATTATGAAAATGTCAGGGAAAATTGTATTTAAATAAATTAAATGACATTACGCATACACGCAAAGAAATATGTTTATACCCAGCAAACATTTTTAGTCAGGGAAGAATATTATATTATTAAATATTAGAATTGCTAAATGATAGTTTTGTTCCGAGTTGATATTCCAGCGATAGCTATGTAGCTCAGAACAAATGGTCTGCGTGAAGCAACTCGCCACTGCAACTCGTGTATAGAAAGAGTTTCTCTTCATTAGGAAGAGTTTCAAGCGATTGTTGTTGAAGGCTGAAATAAAATTTGTATAACATCGGTGGGTTTGAAATCATTGTTTCTTTTTTGTATCTACATAAGTAACTCCTTGTGGGGATATTTTTACTTATTTTTTTGTTTCTGGGGCTCAGTTCGAGGTTTGTAGGGTAAGCCCAAACTGGAAGTGAACTGTACTTTGTTCTTTGTACCTTGTGTCTTGTACTTTGTAGTTAGCTTGTAGCTTGTAGGCCCCTTCGGGAGTGCATAGTGGCAGCTATGGTTCAAACCCAAAATCGTTGGGTACACTAAAATGTTACGCTCAGTGTGGAGTTGCATTTTCTCAAACTGAGGTGAAGATGGGCCTCGACTCAAACCAAGAATGAACTAATTTTCTTACGCATGACTTTATTTGGTAACTGTTTTCAAGCACGGTGTCCTTGAGTCTTTAAGGCAACCAGTCACGTAAAATAGTGGGCATTCCGTATGGCACTTAACTCTACTAGTATAGTTGTAAATGCATCACTTGGAAGATGAGAGATTCAATAATCTTTTAAATGTTAGCTGGGCCCATGCCAATACTTATACTCACACATGCAAACAAATTATGTGCGTGCAACATAATTTCAGCGTTAGAAATGATGTGGGTTGGTATTTATTTTGCATAGCTTGCATCAGAAGTTTTATTTATTTCTTAATTATCTAAGCATTCCAATTCATTTCATTACATACACTTTAACTTTTACAACAGCATTACGTCACTTTAAAATGCCGTTTCACAGAAACTAAAAAAAGTTTCTAAGTTCTGTGAGGGTATCACGGAAATGTGTTGACTTTCGTCTAAGTAGCTCAAAAAAAAAAAACAGTTGATGTTGCCGTAGTTTCTCAAAAAGTTAACCTAACTGCACTTACGAAAGTGTCTAATGTCGATGGTAGAACAAGATTTTAAGCTTTTTAGTTGGCTTTAAGCTTCAAACTTAATAGCTAAGCAGGCTTGTAGCTGTAGTAGCTTAACACTTTTATTATAAAAAAGCAATCATCAGCTGTTACATGACAAGACTTAGAGTCAACATAACTGAGCTCAAAAAAGTAAGCTTGAATAATCTCGATGCAAGCAGTTTTAAAAACCGAAACAAAAACTGTAAATGGTTTCTTTCAGAGACTCCTGTACAAAAACATAAAACCGTGATCCATACCAATTTAAAGCCGGTGTATTAAAAACAAATCGTTTCAAACATTACACCTTGGAAGAGTGTTTTTGGAGTTTAAAAGCAGCGTCCATATCGTTATTGTGCTGGTAGCACAGTATTACCCATAGTGACAGCTACTAACCTAATCTTTCTGTGCCATATAGTCAGTTTAAAGAATTTATTTCTTAATTTTTGATAGAGGGGACCGCATTTTGTAGGCACTGTTCACGAATATAGAAGAAGTAGCATATGCTACTACAGGATTTCCGGTCTGAGGTGAAATGTCGTATTCAAAAACAACATAAGCATTTACTCAGATAGTCAGGCTGCTATTAAATCTCTAGAATCAGTATTCTGAAACTCATTAGTGGCCGGAAAATATCATTCGTCTCTTTATGAAGTGCCTTAGTATTTTAAAATGTACCTTATCTGGTTGCCCGGGTGCACGAGCATTGATGGAGATTGGAAAGCTCATGAACTTGCTTGGAAAGAAACTTCTGCTCAAACGCCTCAGCACAAGGAATCTATTGATATACCACTTGCTACCTGCAAGTTAATGTTGAAACAAGACATTTTCAAAGAAGCTTACACAAGATAGGCCCAGGAGTAAAATTGCAGCACAACAATGCAACTTTGGTCGACATGGAATGCTAAGCAATCTCTATAACGAATATCTCACACATAGTGTCTTATCAGTTCTGCCTCATCGGCAGATATTTGGCTTCTGTAGAAGTTGTAAAGATTTAGACGAGGAGAAAATCATTAAACATATACTTTGCTCCAGTCCTGCACTTACTAGAAAATCACGCAAATCACTTGGTTCATTTACATATGATGATTTGGATGCCTTTAGATATGTAATTATAGGTCAGCTATAAAGTTTTATTACGAAATCTTTTTGGATTAATGAGAGGTTTCCCTGTGGTGTCACAATGGATCAATATTTGATCTAAGTGAACCGGTTTTTAAACTGACTGCCACTCCTAGCTAACCTACTCTTGGTAGAAATTCAAAAGCTGTAGATAACTTCAATATGCATATGCTACCTTACAAATTCTAAGAAAATCAATTGTTTTCAACACTTATGAACAGCTGTCTAAGCCATGTCGTCATATTATGAGAACTTCTGGCTATATCTTTCTAGTGATCAATTTTATTTATTTTGAGCAACTTTTGTTTCTAACAATTTTCATTCTTATCTTGGTTCTGTCTCTGTGTCGATTTAACCTTAATTTCATTTAGCATCTCTGTGTAAGCCAACAATCGGTATAAGGAAACATTCTAATGGCACTAAACCCAATTTTTTTTTTTTCAAGAATCTAGTAAGCTTGTGTAATTTTTCATTATTACACCTTAATATTTTTTCCAAAAATTGCTATTCTACCACCGAATTCCAACTAAAAATAACTCAACTGTCAAATATAGAAGCAGCAATGAATTTATAACCCCCAATTACTCACACCAAACCCAATACCAAATGTGCGTGTGCATTTGTGTGTGGTGGGGTCATAAGCAGGATGTTGGTCATTTAACAGCTTTATCTCAAATTCAGTTTGCCGGCCATACTTCACTAACATACAGCTGGCAAAAGTTAAAGGACCAAGGAGGAAAAAAGTAAATAAAATGGGTCAAATACCAAACTCCAACTACAACAAAAAAAGTTTTCGTTTGCCTTTCAAACAACCCTATACTGAGCAGTCCGAGCTTTAAATAACTTTTACCACCTTTAGCAGCGTCGAAGTGCCAGCAAAAACTTTCATAGTTAAAGCAATGATGCTGCTTTCAACTAAACGTTAACACATAAAAAATCGACGACCTCTATTTGCTGTTCATTTGATTTTTTCTTTAGAGCTAAAAAAAACAACAAAAACTGGAAAATAAGCGCTCAAATATTTAATATCAATTTATTGAGGCCACAAAAATGTTTTTTTTTTTTGCACTTAACGTCCGATTCGCATTTTAACCGAAATCGAAATTTATCTTTTAGGCGGCTGGTATAGTACCCATATAACTTTTATAAATTTTTAATATTGTTGAAATATTTTCTGGCATTGGTATTTGTATGGCAAAGGTACAGGGTGCTGATGCGTGTAATACCTATCTATTTGCAAAAGGATGCCCTTTTTATGCCTTTCAAAAGTAATTGATTTTGAGTTTTTTTTTTCCCCTTGCCAGCTTTTTTTTAGTGCTTGGCTATAGTTTGAACAGTCCTATATGTTGACTTGTGTCAGGTAGAGAAAGAAAAAGTGGAATGAGTGCGATTTATGTAAACCTGACCTTAAGAAAAAAGTTGGCGCTATAGTTGCTACTTGTGGGCGCTGTTGAGTTGCACAAGAGCACAAAAAACTGCTTAAATATAAATGAATATTTTGTTGTAAGTTATGAAAAGGTCGAAAGGCCACTCACTGCTGTTTCATTTCGAATAGGATTTTTTGATGCTTTTAAAAAGTGCTGGAATGAGGCATTAACTACACTGAACTTAAAGTAGTCATGAATCGATAGAATAAAACTAAGCCCCTCGGCTTAGATATATTTCTGCGGTAGAGAAATGAAAAGGAACTCGCAACTTTTTGGCCAAACCAAAATGACCACGCATGAACGTCTATTTGGCTAATTATACACAAAAATTGGTTTGACCGATCAAGACATACGAGGTCTTAAAATTTTTGTCTAGTGAAAAGCCTCTAAAAACAAAGTGGAGGTTTGAGAAATTCAAAATGGTGGATCATATACATATGGCGGCCGGAAGCCGCAGAAAAATCGAGTGTTCCGCATAAAAAGGTTGTAAGAAGAAAAACTTCCAAAAATTTCTTTCTTGGCTCAAATTGTAGCTGATGGACGCCTCTAAAAAGCTAGAGAGGTACGTTGGCAAAATTTAACATTGCAGATCCACTATGGCAATAAAAAATACAGTATGGTGGCGAAATTTTAGAAAATCAACTGACTTGCACCAAATTTGGTGTACAGTGGATTTAAGGAACATTGATTATAAATCAAAGGTAACATTTTCCAAACTCAAAATGCCGGCTCCACGATGGCGGGCGAAATAATCGCAAATCAACCGTTTTGTGCCAAATAAGTTATTCAAGAGTTGAAGGTGCCGCCAATCGCGTATATGGGGCTAGATTTTCCAAATTCGCATATTCAAAATGATGGATCTAACATGGCGGACATATTTTTTGAAAATTAACCGATTTTTATCAAATATTATATAAGTGCTTTTGGGAGGCACTGATCACGAATCTGAGCTCAGATTTTAAAGATTCATGATGGTAGGTCCAATAAGGCAGAAACTGAATATCCCAATCCTCCTTACTTCTAAAAAGTTATGAGTAGATATTTTGAAAACTGACTGAAAAGTTTTGAAATGGAATATCTCAAAGACTATGGGGCATAAAACATAAAATATCAAAATATTTTTGGCTTAAAAATACGTTAACTTTATAAAAAACGTAGAAAAAATTTTTCATTCATATAGGTATTTCTCAAAATATCTTCGATAAGGATTTTTTATTTAAATTTTTTGCTATTCTTCGATCAATCCTAAGAATACATTCATTTACTTTCAAATCGCAATTCTGGACATAGTTTTGGAAAATAAGAACTTTTTACAAGGTTGCACACCGGTTTAATTGAATGAATAAAAAATCTGCAATTTCTCAATCAGCCAAAAATTGTATGGAGAGTTGAATCGAGCGATGGCACAGTTTTATTGCATGGCCACTTTAAAGGGACAAAATAAATTTTGATGAATAAGTAATCATTTTGCTTCTTTTAAATAACAATTTCTGATACTTTTTGCATAGAATATTTGTTAGCTATAAGATTAATTTGACAAATAGTGTTCACATTACTGTCATTTCAAATCAGAAATCTTAAACAAAATTAAATTATTTTAAAATTGAAGTCCAATATGAATAATTATCATTCAAAAAGTACAGATAGGAATATGTTCCACAAAAGAAGTACGAGTTACCGGCCAAACTAGTTTTAAAAACAAACTAATTTTTTTCTAGGCCAAACTAGTAGATTCGTAAGCCTAAGAGTATGCAATTTAATTTAATGCGAAAGCACTGTGGATAGAGCCGGTGTTGTACATATATATATACCGAACCACGGTCGAAAGCCATCGCGAAGCGACTATTGGATAGTGAAAATCCTGAGCCGTGGGTGAAGCTCACCCATTTATTCTGTCTTACCCACTATGCTATTTCTAAAACAAAAGCATTCTCAATGTGAAACAATTGTACAACGTATCATTAGAAGGATACAAAATACGAGTAATCAGCATCCTTATTTTATCAGTGTAACTGTTCTTGCTGCCTATTTATTTAAAGACATTTTGCGTAAATTATTTATTTTCTATTCTTTTTTTACAACAATTTCTTAAACGTAATATCTATTTTTAGCCTCCTGTTTTTCGATAACACACACACACACACACACACACAAGTGGTAAGGTAAGTACTCAAACGTTTTCAGTTTTTATATTTGTGAAAAAATAAAATCCTTTAAATTTGGTAATTGAAATTTCTCATTTGAAGCGCTATTTTTTGCACTTTCTCTCTTTTTGCATTTCAGATACTTGGCCTATTGATGCTGAGTTAAATATTCCAAAAATAAAAATAAAATTAAAATGCTTTTTAACATTATGCCAGCTATTTGGGTAGCAATTTCATTTCTATTAACTATGTACTTCACATTATACATTTCACTTTTTCACTATCACTTTTGAATGGGTAATTTAGTAGGATTTATTGTGTAGAAGAGTTTTAACGATTTATTAGATGGTCATCATTGAGAAAATGATAACATTGAAAAAAATTTAAATAACTATTCGAGAATTTGTAGTGAGTGCTCTTCTTTATCGATATCATAAGATTTATTGATGGGAAAGTTTTAATGGTGTCATTATGATTTCTAATATAAATTTCAACCTTTTTAATAGGTATCCATTCAAATACCAAGTGATATAACTTCTTAATAGTGGCATTAATTTTGAAGAAAGTGACTGTGTAATGTAAATTCATTTTGAAGAATAACATTATAAAAATGTGCTTTTAAATTGTTTTTATTTGCATGAGCCAAATATGAACTTTTGTAAGATCGACAAGGAATAAGAGCTAAACTCGTTATTTGATGAGAAGGCGAAACAGTGTAAGTCATATGAATATACACATACTTTGTGTTGTTTCGCCTTGTCATTAAATATCGAGTTTAGCTATTATTCCTTGTGGCTACAAAATTGCTTCCACCACAGTAGGAGACTATCATGTGGGCTCAATATTTTAGATATGTACATTTATTCTATGAAGGCTAAAAGGAATAGATTGAGTACACAATACGATGCTACTTGAAGATTTTCCTATGATGGAATTATAGTACTAATCTTGCTTGTTTTTGCAAAGTTGGTGAAGCAGCGTTTTTAATTGACCTGGAAAACTTTTTTAATTCAGTATATTTTCCAAAAATTAATCTCAACAGTTTTTGGTCAATATTAGTCTTTTAGTTCGAAAAAATGCATTACTCAGATGCACATCAAATCACCAATTTATTACCTTTCAGTTGATGTGCAACACATCAATTTGTACACATCATGATATAACTCTTTATGGCACGCAAAACAATGGCCTTTAATTTATTTGCATTCAGAAAATCGTTTGTGGTTCGAAAGAATTTTTACATTTTACTCTGGCTGCAATTCTGACCAATAACTGAAAAAATCGAAAGATTTTTCGATAGAAAAAAAGATGATATCGCTATTATTGGACAAACTGTAGACCTACAATCCACTAAATAACAAAAACCAAGCTGTCAAATGTTGTTATATGGTTGTCAACTATGGTGTTTTAACCTGTAGACAACAGGGGTTTCAACAAATCTACAAAAATATAGTCAAAATTTCTCCTGGTTTCATAAGTACAGTAGAATCTAGTTTTTCCGGCCTTCGATCAACCAAGGCTCCGCGCTATACGAGACATCTGACTCAACCAAGCACTTCGCATTAATCAAGGTGGCATGCACACGCATTATATTGCTTTAAGTGGGGAAATGGGCCTGAGATATGCAACACAAAAAAAAATTCTCCTGAAGTTATTGATTTGTCTGAGGTATATATGCTATCGGCCAAGCTATTTTTTAGGATAAACTAATTTTTCCTAAGCCAAACAAGTTCATCTGAAGTGTGTTAGGTTGAACCAGTTTAGCCTAGAAAATTTTTAGTATATGTATTAGGGCTTGCGTCCTCCAAAGTATCCATCATTCTTTTGCGAAAGTAGCGTTAAAATAAGATGCTGCTAATCAACTTGATAAAAGTAAATTTTAAAAATGATGTTCTTGTTTGAATAATTCAATATTTTACATCCACCTCAAAGTAGAAAAAGAAACACTGAACGTTTTATTCATTCGCCATGATTAATAAACTTCATTAACATTACAATGCAACATATTTGTCGGTTGCAGTTCTAACCATAAGTATGCGAGCGAAAAGTCAAGCGGGGTTGAAACAAAACTACTGGAATTGGTTGTGGCATCAACCATCTACCCGTTGCCAGAGCACAAATTAATGAGCATATGTGTGCAATCTAAAGATGTTCGTTGTTGCATATCATTGCGTGATATTCAGTTGGTTTTTGAGATAAAAAAAATAGCAAACAAAACATTTGGAAATTTGAAACATGAGTATTCTTTAATTCTTATGCTAAAACATTCTCTTTGTTAGTTTATTTTGAGCATGTATTTTTGTAGCTATAAGCTTTATAACGTAAAATGTAGGGTGGTATAAAAAAAAATTTAAATACATGCAAGAAATAAGAATTTTTAATTTTAAAATGGCATAAACTTAACCATAATACCATAGAAATATAATAAATAAAACAAGAATTAATTAGGTTGCATTGGACTATTGATTTCGAAAATGAGCATCACTTTTCTCAACCAGGTTTGGTTTATTAGATACTTTTAAGAACCAATTTTCTCAAGAAACCGAATCACTTCGTTAAATTTTGTGCAATTATTTATATTAAATCTTATTACGAAAAATCCTCTTAGTGAGAGCGACCACCCAAAAACGGCACTTATGCTTTTAAACTTTTTCTGCTGAATAAATTTATAGTCCTGCCAGTCTTAGACTTTTTTATAGACATTTTAAGATCAGATGGTCATTAGTAATTGATGGTATGACTGAGTTCCAAAACTCATCAAATGTGCATTCGATGCAAAGTCATAAATTTAAAAAATTTACTGCAATGCAAAAAGTTTCCAATTGCATCACCAGCGTTGTTGATGCGCAATAAATACGCAATACGTTATTACGAACGCATCGCTATTTATTTCAATGCGTTTCGCATAAAACCAAAATGGAATCTCCAGAAAATACATTGAAATTTGTTATTATTTCTAAAGAATATGTGAAATTTTATTTATTATTTTATGTATTATTATGCCCGTTCAGAAATGTCAGTAAAATGCAAACAAAAATATATGGAAAGTATCAGGAATTGGATTTTCGTTATGCATAAAACGAGAAGTATAGCCGCAGTGTTACCGCAAGTAAACTTTTTTCATGCATTTCGGAACTCAGCCTATATATACTTGAAGAGAAAAAGCCAAAAAAAATTTTTTGATTATTTGCTTTTCCATGAAACATATTCCTGATTTTTTGGGGACTTTAAGCTCAATCACAATAGTGGGAAAAATATTTCTATACAAAAAATATGGTGGATCTTCAAAAATACACATTAAATTATATAATAACCTTGAAACAGTATAAGCACATATAGGATAAATTTTTGTAAAACACAATATTGAACAGAGATTCAAATTAACGAAGCTTGAGCTCAATTGAACAGGAGATGTTCTCTATAGTAATCTTATGTCAATTCAAGAAGCGCAATGCATTGTTCCTTTTTTCTTCAAACTACATGTATTTTGTCTACCTTTTTATCATTGTGTGTCTTTGGGGCGAAGTAATCTTTTAGAGCTTCAATAGGATTCCAAGTTTGATACAAATAGTTGTTTAAAAAAAAAATGTTCAGAATAAGTTGAATAAATTTAAATTCCATATTAATTTTTCAAAAGGATAATAACATTTTGTTTCTTTTATACTCGCCACTGTATTCCTCCTTTTATGCTCTTCTCCTAGAAAGCTTTCATTTGATCTCTCAATCTCTATTATATTTTCGATCGTAACATTTTAGTGAAAATGAAATATATATTTCAAATCTGATCAAATCTGCCTACTGTAAGTGCCTTAAAATAAGAGATCGGCCATAAAATACGTCTACAAAAATTCTGAAATTTTTACCCCCTCCTCTCTGGTTATCTGATTTCACTACCTCCCCCTTCCTCCTAAAGGACGTCCACAAAGTCTACTTTCCCTTTTCTATTTTATTAAGTTCTTAATTGTTCTTATAAACAAATATATGGACATCTAAAAAGGCCTTGACCAGGTGGTGTTCACTTCTCTTCCCCCTTGCTGTGGACGTCTTTGTGTATGACCCTTTAGTAAATTTTGTTACAAAGTTTTCCTTGATGCCACCCTAAAACCTAGTGACTTACTGACCCGAGTCTGAAGTCTATCTCTCTCCTCCACTTCTCATATTTATCACATGCACTTGTACAGTGTTTGTTAAATAATTTCTGGTAAATCCGTCATTCTGTTGCGTTCGAAATTAATGGACATTAACAAATGTTTCGTCATTATATGCTGACCATAAATAAACGAGTGTAGAGGGAGGAGAACATAAGTTACCCATATGCATAAGCACGATACTCTTGTCCTTGCTGTTGCTTATGCTGCAGGCTGCTTTATCAAATCGTTTTTGCTTCCCCTTCGACCTCATAATAGATTACGGGTTGTATTTTTTTTTAATTTAAGCCATCACTTTTGACCACATCGCAAATTCTCGTACAAACGAGGTTGAATGTCAGCCAACCAGCTAGCCATGCATAGAGTATAGTAGCAGGTTCGTGCGATGCCCGGCATCATTTATTTGGTTGTATAAATTTATATGTGTGGGGCAATCATACACATGAGCACCATGCGCTTGTGTATGTATAGTGTTAGATGTAGCGTTATTAAATTCACTTATGCCAGGCTACTTAATAGATATTTGGTCGTGTGTGATGTGCGCTGTATTTTTCAAAAAGATTAGATTATTTATTTTAAAAGAAACTTGAGAAAGTTTTGACCCAATTTCAAATTGGGTGACATGCAACACTAAAAGCTTAAAGTTTTTAAAATTTTTATGGATAGGTAAAGATCAGACGTTTTTTTTCCAATTGAGACATTTGCTGAAACAAGAATCTTTTTTTTTTTACTTGAAGATTTTTGACATATTTAGTCAATAAAATCTATTAGTTAATCCTATCATGTACAAATATCTAAATTTTCTTGCGTTCTTACATCAGATACATGGATTTATCCAAAAGTTGCTAACTTAGCAAAAAGTTCTACATTCAATCTAAGACACATGTTTCAATCAAGCAAAAAAATAAGATTTACCCCAGCTTATATCTGATGGAAAACTTTTAGAAAAATGTATTGTCAACAAAAAGCTGAAGGAGGGCCAAATTGCATGCTGTATGTTGTAATAATAACAATAATTACACAGCAACTTAAACTATTAATAATCGAAAAAATCAATCAACTGCAATATTTCAGGCTCATTAGGTCATTATTGAGCCATCATTAGGAACAGCAGTTTTACTGTACGAATATTACCAAAACATAAGATGTAACATGCTCAGAAGTTGTTGTTGCTATAAATAAGCAGTGAAATTGCGCAACAGCAAAAATGTTTTTTTTTTTTATTTTGTTCAAAACAAAGTTTTCTTGAGTATTTCCTTTTTGTCCTCTAACAAGAAAAGAAAAGTAAAAGTTTTTAATAAAAACATCGAAAAATACAAGCAACAATACAAAAACCATATTATATAAATACTATACGTATTATTGATATAAGAAAAATCCGGTTATTTATATCTGGATATTTACTATCGCTAGTTCTTGAATACCGAATTTATTGCTTATACTTTTGAAACAAAATATTTTCAATTCAGCAAATATTTTGAATTGCGAAGTAAATTCGCACGAGCATGTTTGTTCTGAAGAAACAGTTCAGATGTAGTGATACGTCAACGCGATTCACCTATGATGCCTAGTGATAGTTTGCTGTGAAGGAGAAGCGATCCAAAATTATGATCCACATATATATCATGAGGTAGAGTTTCAAATGATTGTTGGAAGGATACCAAAATTATTGGTAATTTTTATCAACTCAACTTGTTCCGTGGATAATTAATACTTGATCATGAAAATAGAGGCTCACCGTGGCAAATTCGTCACTGTTCTTTGGTTCTAATGATATATTAACGTTTTTCAAATTCTTCACACTGCACACACATCGTTTTCGTCGATACTGTGAATACCGGGCACTGTGAAACCACTTTTGCATATAATTTTACCATATATAAAAATTTGTTATGGCGTCAAAAAAACTTAGAGAAGTTGGTGCAGCACTCACTTTAATATAAATCTACACTACACTTATTCACACTGTAACATATCTTTACATGAAAAGTTTCGAAAACAAAATGTAAATTATGTATGTACATTAGAGCGGTTCAAAAAAAAAAACTTTTTGTTTTTTAACGATGTGTCAGCGAATTACAATAGCTCTATATGTCTAGAACGTGCTGTTTATAAGGATTTTCATCAATACCTATTGAAAACTGAATTGGTGCCCCCTGTTTAAGTTGCGTACCCATTTTAGAAAAAATTGATTAAAAAATGTTGCAAGTTAGAGAGGTTATCATGTTTTCCAACAAAGTGAAAATGGTATGGTTCGGGCAATTATCGATCGAGAAATGTGAATACATGATCAGTTTTACTTCTTCTTCATTTTTTCTTGTAAGAAATTGAAAAATGTCCGGACAAAAATGAAAAATTACCAAATTTTCTACTTTCAAGTTGCAAAATCGCCATATAATACTTTGCTTTCAAGAACTTGAATCCGTGATTAATTCTTCTTTTTCTACTTTTTTTTCCATATAAATAAATTGGTCTCAAAGTATAATGTTTTTAATGTATTGTTACTTGCTTAAAAGATTGTCGTAAGTCGGATATCGTTATCTTATTTCAAAACCAAGATATCTACATTTTTCTAAGTTAACAGACCTGGCATAATTCAACTATTCTCTAGGTTTTTCTACGATTTTCAAAAATTTCAAATTATGCCAGATTTGTTGTTAGTTTAAGGAAAAATACTTAAAAGTGGAAATCAGACCGCATATAATTTAAAAATCTGTAATAGTATTACCGTAAATAATAACTCATTTGATATTTAGGTTTTTGGAAATCATTTACCATTATTCACAGACAAGAACAAATTAAGTTCTTGAATCTAAAAGTAAAAACACATTTAAAATTTGAATAGAAGGCGGTTAATATTATTTCGGATGATTGATGTTTTCCAAATTTCGGGTATTGCAGAAATTTTAAAGTCAAAGATCCCATTCAAGTTTTCAGTTTAAAGATCATGGCATTGCAACTTGGTGTTTTTAAATGCATATTAAGATTTGCATAATTATTAACCATAAGATACCACAATAAGTGCCTTTATATAAAATTTACCTGCAGCGTTCAGAAATTATATGTATCATAATATAGTTAAAGTTGACTCAAAACTTCTTATTTGATAAATTTCTAGTCAATCGTAATCATAATTATTGATAACTAGAATGAGATACATATCAAATAGTGAAATTTGAGTTGCGGTAGTCGGTTATTCGGTTATTTAAGCTCATTTTTTTCATTATACTTAATAACACTAATTACGATGATAAAAAAAAAACTAGTAACGCGGCTGCAACGTTGCGGCAACAACTGAAATTAAGAAATCAGTGCATACTTTTAGGGTTTGAAAGGAGTTGTGCTTTGTCCTAACATTTCAATAAATGCGTATTTTTGTTAACATAATCAACGTTTCTGCCCAATATCAGCGAAAAAATAGAATAAGCAGCCAGAGCAGCAGCTGGGGCTAAGCAAGAAGCCCAAAATAAAATAAAAAAAAAACATACGAAAATGTCGAAAAGTTACAGTTGGAAAATTCTTGAGTGGCAGCAACGGCTAAAATGGCACAAAAAAACAAACTTCACTAATGATGACTAAATTTCTTGTTTAGTTAATGACACAACTGGGTTGTGGGCGGTTAAAAAAAGTTTTTGCTGCAGCAGCATAAGTATGAT
The DNA here is from genome assembly GCA_963680825.1 of Meiosimyza decipiens. Taxonomy (NCBI): domain Eukaryota; kingdom Metazoa; phylum Arthropoda; class Insecta; order Diptera; family Lauxaniidae; genus Meiosimyza; species Meiosimyza decipiens. The sequence continues at coordinate 15,232,178 of OY804261.1, read as the reverse complement.
AAAAGATTATTTAGGGATCTTTGAATGATTTTGTGTAGAAGCAGAACACAAGTCACATTTACCAGTACTTTGTAATAGTGCTGAAAGTTGCCGAAAAAAATTGTAAATTTAGTTTCGGCGTTGTGCGCAATATTGATAGATAATTTGCACTTGTTTTAAGAAAGTATTCAGCTTCATGCTGTTGTTTTGAAAGTATTTCTTAATATTCGAAATCATTTAGATGTTATGGTTGTTCAAAATTAAGTTAACAATTTGTTTGTCTGGCGTTTTTAACATCACTTTTTTTTAACAATTCGCTGCAGTTATTTCCGCAGATTTTGGTTGGTGACCTCGGCATTCTGTGTTCCATGAATTTCCATTTCTGCTGTTTAATTTAAACGCAAGTCGGAATATAGCTAAAAATTTGACATTTGAGATGAATGTGGGCCACCATATTTTCAAAATCCAGTGAAGACATTTGTCTTCTCGTTTCCTTTCTATCTGAATTATTAGCGTTATGATTGTTTGATATGTTCTCGTTCCAGGAGTTTCCTGAGTTCTTATATTCTTATTCTTTTTTTTTATTTTTATTCATATAATTAACTGAGCTCTTATATTCTTGGTACCAATTGTGACGTATTTAACGTTATTGGTTTTCTTATTTCAGCATAAAAAATCTATTTCAGCTATTTGCCCCCTATTTGCCGCTTAACTTTTCAGCCTCCTTTCGCCAATTTTGTTTTTTAATTTATGCCTTATTAATAATACTTGTGAAATAAAAGACGAAGAAAAGTAGGGAATGAGTCACTTTTTCAAATAATCTGAAATTCGCCACGGTTGCCTAATTTGTAAGAAATGATAAAAAAGAAACAGCAACAAACGAAAGAACATAATAAGTAATAAAATTCCCGCATTGACAATTTCGCGCCACCTACGGGAACATTTATCGACAGGAGACAACACTTGCAACGGCACAAAAGTTTTATCATTGTTTCTTCTTATTGTTGTTGTTGTTTAGCTTTAATATACGAAGTGGCGATGCTTAGCGTGAACTCTGGCGCCAAATGTTGTTTTCTTTTTTTTTTTTTCTTCACAACATGATATCATACATATATATATATATATGTATTTGAAAGAAAGAAACAAAGTTCCATTCTAAAAGTAATGTCTCTGCTCCCTTAAGTATCAGCATGCTGTCACAAAACGCTGCTATTGGGAGTTTTTTGTAGGGAGCTTTTTACCATGTCAAACTTTGATAAAAAATGCAGTAAAACTTTCTTTTTTTGCAAATTACAATGACACAACCGATCTCTCTGGGGATGGCACTTGCTATGCCAAAACAAAAGAAAAGAAAAATAAACAGGAACATGTGGAAATTTGTTAATTTCTATTAGAGTATGATGGTAATTGGTGTGGAAGTTTCAAAGTTCCTTGAATATAAATTTTTTTAAAAAGAAAAAAAAAATAAATATGTTGCCTTGAGTTTAATTTTAAAAACGGTGGCAACAGCCGTAAATGTTATTTTTTTTTGCTACAGCAAATAATAACTTGAAGGTGTTTAGAGCATTTTTAGTAATACCAAACCTTGGGAACAAATTATGTACGTAACGAAAATTCATGGTAAATAATATTTTAATTCATACGGAAATAACAGCTGCACTGAGAGTACTTTGATTCTTCGGAATATTATTCACATCCTAAGCAATTATTGGAAATTGACCTACAAAAAGTTGTATTACTTCTGTGACATTATGCTTCACTGTGTGCTTCTGAATACCAATCAATGCTGCTGTAAATGTGCGTTAACTTTAAGGTGCCAATGCATATTTTTATATCTGTCTTATTTCATTTAATTATGAATCATATGATCTCGACGATGGAATTTTTTGAAAGCTTCATTTTGAACCTACACATTTACTTTCCCCTTTATATCTTCACCCACGTAACTTCACTTTAAAAACAACGCCATTTGAGCAGCGTTTTCACAGATTTTGCTCTGAAAGATTTATAAATGGTTACGGCGCTCTCATAATTTTTCCACAGGTCCACCAATAATACCGTGACCAGTATTAACTATAATCAATAATAATACTTGCACGCTAATTCCTGAAATCTTGAATTTAATAACTGATCTATTTTTATCCTTCGGAATTAAGATAACTTTATTCAATCTTACAGCAAGAAGAATGAATAAAATTTATTTTAAATAAATCACTTTATATTTTTTAAGTCACGCCTTTGATTTCGTTTCCTTCTATATACATTCATTAAAAAGTAGAATTCGCCAACTGGTTGAAACTCAATTGATATAGCGACAATACAAAATATTTCAGTAGCATTTACCTAACTACATTTCATCGCTCCCAAAAATAAATATAATATTCCTATCTCTATCACTTTCTTAAGGTTCAGTCTATCTCCAAGACAAATTTCACCAAAATCGCTTCACTAGCTTTGCTATGAAAGCATATTTGTTGTGTTAGGGGCGTGGTACGTCCCACATAAAAAACCATACCTTACCACTCAATCTATCTCCATGCCGAATTTCATAAAGACATATTTTTGGATAGGGGCATGACGCTGGCTGTTAAAAACACAAGGTTAAATTTATCTACATACCAAATTTCATCAAAATTTTTCCATTAGGTTAGCTCTGGCAACATCTTTTCTGGTTAAGGGCGTGGTACTACCTACTTCAAAACATATACCTTTCCTCAGGGTTCAATCTGTTATCATACCAAATTTCATGGAAGTCATTCCATTAGTTTAGCTTAAATCGAATTTTCTGTCTAGAGGCATGGCACCAACCACAAAAAATTAAATATTTTCTTCACGAAACACTCTATTTCCACACCAAATTTAACCAAAATTAGTGTAGCGGGGCGGGGTGGTGCCACAATCACGAAAAAAACACAGAACCTTTTTATACTCTGGCATAGGGTTCCATCTTTGTACCGAATTTTATGTAAGTCGTTCTATTAGTTGTAACGTATTTTCTATTAGAGGCGTGGTACTGCCCACTTTCAGAAAATAAAATACTTTCGGCACTTCCCCTCTTCACAAACATTTAAAAAAAAATATTAAGCGCTTATGTTCTATTATGGCAATTGTGAAGGGCTGGAACCATTTTTCCTTCGCCTTCATTCCTGCGACCCTCAGAGCTCAGCCTCTGTATACGCACTTGAAAGATATCAACAGACCCTGAAAATGGCCTTACCAAGAGGTACTTGAATGTGAGACGGCGTTACAGCATCGATTCCAAGTGATTTTATAGCGTTGATCTACTTTTTGCTCAAAGAATTTTAAATTTAAAGAGGTACTAGACTTTGTTAATGAATGTAGTTCAGAACCCGTATAGATATTTAAAATACTTTAAATGGTGCGTGTAAGAAATAATTATTCTCCGTGTTGATATTTCCAAGGAATATCGTCCAACAGTTAATCACAGAGTTGCGCTTGGCTTAGCCTGTATTTTTTGAGACTATATTAATATTTGTCTCAATCAATGCCTGAACACATTTTCAACACATTTTTTTTTAACTAATAAGACATCCCACAAAAAAGGTTAATGGGTTGAATTTCTGGAAGAAGGTGAATACTGTCTTGTTGTATAAGAAAAAAAAAAAATAACAGAACCACATATTGTTAGTGTAAAATGATGTATGCCTCAAAATAATGTTTTTCACACTTTTAAGCAAGGATATGAAAATGAAGTTTTGCTTAGCATACAAGCAACCTCTCGAAGCTATCTCGCCTTATGTCTGGGTATGACCAATAACACTATTTTTGAATCATCTAAGTGAGCGAATTGCATGTCACCACTGTGGACCTGTTTTCTTATAAATATTTGGAACTGCTTGGAGAACTTTCACAAGAATAAAATAGTAGCGTCTATTATTATAAAAGTTATATCCGAAAAAACACATAATAGAGCAATATATATATATATGTTTTTACCGACCTAACGATTGCAAAACTAAAGCAAACAACTTTAATATTGCCTTCATCAGCCTAATCGTATTCATATAAATTTCATACAGTATGTTAATAACCTCTACTTTCAATCTGGAGCCATAAGTTAACACCATATCTTAATCTTTACTCTGCGAAAAAGTTTTCTCACGTCTCTTTCTTTCATACAAAAATTATAAGCAAAAAAATTGCAAAAGAAAACGTAGCGAGAAAAAATAAACCAAAATAATAAAGAAAATTATATTAAATAAAAATAACTCAAACGATGTGGAAAAATTGCGCAAATTATGAAAATTATGCTAAGAGGGAAGTTTACAGCAAACTCGCAAGTAAACTTACCGCAACCAACAGAAACAGCAACAACAGCAGTAGCAGCGCACATATTGCAACATTTTAATATGAATTTAAGCTCAGTCTTCTTTATAAGAACACACACACACACACACCCTTACATTCATATCATATACCCGTCTGTTTGCAACTAAAACGCTGCTTTCCCTACCTTCACTGCGCTGCATCATACTTGAACTTCCGGTAAAGCTACTTATATGGTAAATATGGCAAACGGAAGCAACAAAATGTCGCCTAAAGGCAGGCAACAGCTGTTGCCAAGAAAATTTGAGCGAGTTTAATTTGCCATCGTCAACATAGCATAATGGCATGGATTGCTCAGAACAAATGCGTTGTGTGGTTTGGTTTTGCTGAAATTATAATATTGTCTCGTATTAAAACAAAAAAAAAAATTGTGTAAAAAAAATTGTTGTGGACTTTTGTATAAGGGGTTGAATATTAACAAAAATAAAAATGGTTGTAGTGGATACTTAAATTTCGCTTTTAATTGGAAATTTTATCTCTGTAGAACAAAGCAATATTTTATTTTATTCAGTGGCCAATTTAACTAATAGATAATCAAGATATTTTAACAGCTCCCTAATTTAATAAAAATTTTTGATTGCTAGATCAAACTGAATGATCATGTTAAGCAGCTTCAAAAGTCATGTTATGCGAAGAACCAATGCGTTATTTTCACAAAAGAAAAATTCAGAGTTCAAATTGCACATTTTTGGAATAGCTTTTTCAGAGGCGTACAGTGCACATTGGGCACCCGGGGCAAAAAACTTATTTGTAAAAAAGTTCCTCACTTTTGACATTCAAAAACTGTGCAAAATGACATATATTCCAGGATCATTACCGCTCTCCAAGCCTTGCCCCCCCCAACTAGGTACCTTGCTGAGCTTTTCCCATTTATTTTGAAAACTACCACATTTTTTCTCAATCAGGTTTAATAGTTGAAAGAATTGTAAAGAAAAAAAAGTAACTACATCAGCTTTTGCACCAAAATCCTATGCGTAAGTAAATTTCAACAAGTTTTGACAGTGATTTAATTTTCGGTACATTTGTACTTTTTTGGGTAGATTTGTGTACTGAAAAATCGTGGTCAGTACATTTGACAAGTTTTCAGTACAATCGGTGCATTTGGCACATTTCGCGAACTTTCATCGCATTTTCAGTACATTTTCGGTGCATTTGGACAATTGATAATAATAATGACCCATTTATTAGTTAATGATAATAAAAGAATTCAAGATAGTAAATTGTATTGTGTAAGTGTACATTTCAATGGTTACTCTGCAATATATTTCATTTTGCTAGGGTTTTTCAGATGCCGAAAGTTAGGAAAACTTTAAAAATTTAAGTAAAATTGGATGTTCAAGACAAAAAATTGTACATTCGGCCTCTGAAAAGTACATTTGAAGTCTCGATTCAGTACATTTTCACAAAATCTAAATTCCATCACTGAGTTATGTTATTAGGAAATATAAGGTTTTTTTTTGTTTTATGGCTCAAATTATCGTGTTTTATTCGTGTTGATTTATCCACCCTAAAGCATTAGATTACATAAGATTGAATAATTGGGTAGGAGCCATTCATTAAGTCACCTATAAGGCCCATAACAACATTTTCATATCATAGATGGACTTTGTAGGCTTTGAGTTTAATATAAAATAAGCTTTAGCCTTTGAGTACTTTTAGAAAAGTTTCCTTGTTGCTATGATAAGAGATCCTAATCCTATTCTTGTTAGACCTAGAGCAGTTTTTCTTATGATACCACTACGTTTAGTAGTTTTGAACTAACCATTCCATCCTTATATGGTAAGGATTTCAATTTGTTGTTAACGAAGAAGCGACTTTGTTCTTAGACAATTTTAAGATAAGAATGTTTTTTGATGATAACTTCTTTTAAGTCATAAAAGAGGCACCAAAAAACATCTCTTTATTAGATAAAAAATCATACAGCTGTCATAAAGCAACAGCAAGAAATCAATTTGAAATATGAAATTCTAAAGAGTTCAATTTAAAAAAATAAAAATAAGAAATATTTAGCAGTAAAGCTGGTTTCATTTTCATATGCATGCTTATAAAAATTGTGCGCACTCATAGATAATATACATATGACAGAAGTGGGGTGCTTGGCATTAAGACGCCAAATTTGACGCTTGCAATTTCACACATATTTACACATTATTACTCATCTATACACACTTGCACGCAATTGAGTTTTATTCAAGAGCGAATTATCATCAACGTCAACAAAAACATCAAATTTGATTGTCATCGTTTGACATTTGAATATTTCGAAGGGTAGAATATGAAGTGTCAAGGGATAGAACGTAACGAAAGGGGTTAAAAGTATAATAAAATCGATTTCTTTGTAATGATCACTATTCACATATATAGTATACATATGTACATGAATGCAATGCATCATGTTATTTTGTGGCAGGAAGATATATAATATAGAAGATATATAATTATATATTTGCAGTTTGTCGAAATCATTAACTACTGCCTTTTCAATATGTCTTTGACGCCTCTGTTGGGTATATTGCTTAAACTATTTATCTTTAGTTTTTTGTTGCATCCACTCCTTTTTTTGTTTTTTGCTGTCTTTAAAGATTGTAAGTTTTTGTTTTCGATGAGATCTCTAGTCTCTTTCATTCCATAAGGTAAGTATGGTACCCAGCCAAAGGACCAATCCACTAAGACTAAGCGACGGTTCATTGTAGTACCACAGAATATCTAGCTAAGCCCTGTCATAAAATCAAGCAGATAACGTTAGTAGGGTGTTCTAACATTAACACGAGTATGATATAAGATAGCACTCACAGATTTTTAATTAAAAATAGTAATTTTTTATTGATTCATTAAGTAAATTGCTTGGAAAAGCATATCGGATAAATGGCTTTCATATCTTGCAATTCAGACAAAAAATATTGGATTATAATGTTGCCATAGCGAACACAATTAACTTTATTGTCTGACCAGCCACATTTTCGATGAAGAATGGTCTATTGATGCCTCCAGCCGAAATCCCCACCAAACAGCACTTACAGTGTTGATACATTTATGTCTCAAATTTTCTGAGGCCCATATGCGACAATTTTCACGATCTAAATTCGCTATCCATGATCATTTTGCTTTTGTCCTTGAGTCAAATTAACTTCGAAAGTATGAAAATGCAAAGCTTTTGGAGAGAATGCGCTGTAGAGACCTTATTTAAATGTTATTTTCCTGACCACGGTATCAAATTGATATTCCTCGAATCTCAGCAGCACTATAGCGAACTGATTCGACATTTTGTGTTGAGTGTGAGAGAGTGTCCAAGATCATTTATTGATTCATGTATTTTGTAGTTAATCTCTTCACAGAGTTGATGAAGTTAAATCACTATTCCGACCATATTTTTTACGCAAACGACGAACTGTGTCCCTACCACATCGGATTGCAGTTTCTTTCAAAAAATATTTTTTGAAGTAGCTCCTTACATTGCAATTATCATCAATGTCTCTATGCCCAGGCACCCAAATATGGTAGATGTTAAACCGTATAATGTAAAAGTTAAATAATAGGTGCTATTTACTGAGATTTTATAAAAGCTAAGTACATGCTAAAGTCTTTTCAGCTTTTGTTTCCCTTTTTATCTTGTGTAATTGTTTGTAATCGTGGATTTTGCTTAAGGCCTCAACACCTCAATATTTCATAATATAAATATAGACCTACAATAGATTTCTTTCTTTCTTTCCATTCAACATTCAGTTTTCAACTTGATATCCTTAGTTTTCCAATAACAGAATAAAGTACCTCACACTTTAACAAAATAAGTGCGATTAAGTGAAAGCGATTCGATATTTGAAAGCTTATGACATCTAGAAAAAATAACTAGTTATGTTTTATTTGGATAAGCTAACCTCATTTACTCATGAGAGACATGTTTGAAGAACTATACATATTGTACTGGAGACCTTACCACTATAACCATCTTATTTATCGCCGAACAGCACTCCACTATCTAGGGTTCCCTTCAGTCGTCTCGAGAATAATTGACGCCTGTTCAGAAATTTTACCTACCATTCATAGCCTATAACCATAGCCCAAGCGCCGAAATTGGAAAACAAGTGCAAGCTACCAAGTGCATAGAAAACCTTGTAGAGCTCGAACAGTTAAGTCGAGAAACAGCAACAGGTCACTAATGTCGGGAAAATCTCTCGAGCGTTTGATGCACGAAAAACTCTAAGGCGTCCAAAAGTCATATTGTAAAAAATTTTGCGAGAAAAAAAGTTATGAATTTCCAAACGGTGACAAACAAAAAAAATAATCAAAGCATCTAACAAGACGCTCCTCACGATTAGGCGACCTGTTTGGTGGAACGGTTTGAACATCCTTTTAGCTGGCGTTGGTTCCCTTGTAAGCAGACTTACTAGTCTTGCAGTTTTAATGAGTTCACCTATGAAACACTGTTTTTCCCGATGTTGCAGATTATTTATTTACGCCTACTTTTGAACATATAACTCTCTTGTTTTATGTAAGGAAGTACCAGAAAATTTGGTTTCTAGCAGAAAGACCAGTAATATTTTGCTAGAGGTGGTCAAGAAACCATCAGGCGTCTTTAAAAGTAATAGATTCTTCGATGTAGGATATTCGGTTTTCCTTAATCCAGATCCTTCTGAAGTCTCTTCTATAGTTCCATCATTACGAATTGATGTGCGGCCATCTTAACGAACTTCTGTACATTTGGTCACTAAATTCGTGTAAGTCTAAGCTATCATGTTAACCTGAATATTTTTCCTGTTCTAAATAAAGTGCTCTTATTCCATGTAAGTTGCTGAATTTATGATGACTGCTATGTAATTTTTTTATTCGGTTGATTTTCGCCAGTCGGAGATTTTCTCTAATACGAATTCAGGGGCAAGGATTTTGTCCAATAATAAATTTTTGCCGGAAAGCATGCGCTAGCATTAGTTTCAATATTGTCCAACGCCCAGGGCAGGGAGTGCTTACTCTTTGTGTATAGAGCACTGGAAGCACCTGCGTCAAAACGATAAAGAGCATTTGATCACCGCTTACTTGTGTGAAGATTTATTTTTGAAGGAATGAAGGCATTTTAGCTCATTTCGTCTACCTTACTGGAAATCTTGGAGTAGCACCCAGATCTTGTGGGAGGATTTACCAAAGTTGAACACTTTTTTATCGAAATTGAGTAATTTTACAATGAAAACCGAATTTAACATGAAATCCTACGATTATTGGTAAATTTGGACTTCAGGCTCATGTTTTGCATGTAAACATATAATTACTCTACTCTGGCTTAAAGCACAGAACTGCATTTTGTAATATGCAAGCTATGCAATTTACATATTAATTTCAACTTAAAAGACCAAGAATATTCCAATTAATATTTCACAATTCAAACAACGAGACAAGCCAAAAAATTTAGAAAAATTCGTGCAGCTGCGATAGCAAATGAAGTAATGAAAATTTTACGTGACAAAATTGTAAGCTCCAAATATAAAATCTGCACAATACACACATACCTACATATGTGCATGCATATATACACTGACATTTTCTCACATGCTATAATGAAATTTGAAATTAAACAGGCTTTTAATTTTAATCCAAAACTAAGTCACACACAATTTGACATTTGCTCCTTTTACATGCTCATGCAAACTTTTTTTTTTGTTGTTTTAATTTTAATAAATTACTTAATTATTCGACATTAAAATGTGACGCTACGTTACGCCCGTCTTGTGAGTATCTCAGTGTGTGCTACATATCCTTTTGACAATGACTGTGTGTGTGTACAAGCAGGAAAGAGTGCGCCATTTTCCACCTAATTTGCCAAACGTTATGAAGTTGGCTGCGCTTAAATTAATGTTGCGTTACTTCTGTTTTTGCTGTTGTTGTTGTTGTTTTTCAACAACGGAAATACTCAATTCATAATTCATGCACTCATACACATGCTTACATGATAGGGTAAGTGGATCTTATACCGTTGGTGGAGAGAATTTATCATTTTGTCATATGGGAAGTGATTTGTGAGAAAGGACCTAAGTTTGTTAAATAAACCCTTTATCTTATCACTTATTACCATCATGTTTTGTCCTTAACATTTCTTCCAAATATAATTACATTTAACAAACAATACACTTTTCCAGGGATTCTCAAATTTGTGTATCCCATCCCTGAAGTGGTTTTCCTTCGAAATATGCCTCTACGTCTGCAATTGCATTTGATAAGCAAAAGCAGTTCTTTCGACATGAAGTCTTACGTCCAGCTGGTTCACCTGGTTGCAATAATATTCTCCTGTTATTGTTCTACCAGTTCGACAAAAATCTTTCGGCATCCCTAAGGAATGATCTTGACCTTTTGGCTTTGAAAATTTTGCCACACTTGCTTGTTTCGTAGAGGAACAGCTAAGCATACATAGTCCACTCAGATGTTTCTACTTGCACTTCAAGACCACAGTGGTAGTTCAAAGTCTCATCTATAGTTACACCCTGTTAAACAAAATTCGTTTAATTCCATGTAAAACGCTTCAAATGTTCTTGAGAAAGTTTCACTCGAATGCGTTTATGTTCCAAAGTTAGCAAGTGAGATACCTATCTTGCCGTCAGCTTTTTCATACCAAAAACCTTTGTCAAGATCACATGTACTTAACCGCATATGGCTTCAGCTATTTCATCTGTAATTAATCAGCAGTCTTCCATTATTATATCCTGTACTTGGTCAACCATTTCTTCAGAATAGCGCTTTCTGGAGGACCTTCACGATATTCATCTACAATGCTGTAGAATTCTCCTTCAATTTACTTTTAATTCGTGTTTTATTGTTAACATAAAAAATATATGAAAAATTAGGATATTAAAAACAGAAATTGGTTTTTTCTGTTGTTTTCTAAGTAATTTTAACATCTTTGGAACATATTTTTTGAGATAGTTTCATAACTTTTTACCGTTTTCAGCTTCATGGTATTTACCCTATATGTTAACAAGTATATGGTGTTTATATTTAATAAAAGGATAACAATGGTTGGGGCATCGTCGTAGTCATCAGTGAAGTCGGTGTCGGTGCCGTCGTGTTTCATGAGATTTTTTAATCACTTTTCGCACAACATGTGAGCGCGACAGATAATTAATTGCCATTTTCTTGGCAATAACTCTGTGCCATGTCGTTGTTTGTTGTTGGAGTTGATAAGGGCTTTTACGCTCTTGTTAGTCAGTTTTTTTTTTTCTCATTTGAATTAAGTTTTGTATGCATTACAATTTTAATAAAGTCCTGCAGTTTTTCGTTATGTACTGAATTCAGCGATGGTTGGCGAAACTTTTGTTATGATGTTAAATGTTTTATGAACTTTTTGGTGTTACAGGAAAATTATTCTACAACTATGCAGTGTTACTGGCTTCAAGAATTGCATATTTATTATTTTAGTCTGAATTAGTCAGTTTTAATATGCAGAGTTCTGAGGTTGACTACAGAAATTTTCAAAGTGGTAAAATGTTTCACTTTTTGCTCAGCTTATTTGCGAAATTCATGGAAAGTATAACTTATGTTGCTCAAATAATATTAAAAGAACCCTGTTCTGATGTCAACCAACCCCGCTTAAGTCGTGCTCAATTTAGTTGCGATTAAAGGCTTGTCCAGTGGCTGCTTTTAAAGCATGTCAAAGCCAGGGTCCTTGTAGAAATTCCAAAAACAACTCACATGCACTCCTATATATAAAAAATCAGCTAAGGTCGAGAATTCCGAATTTAACTTAAGTCTTTAAGCCAGTAAGGCATTACTTTAAAATTGATGTTAATTTTGTATAGCAATTAAAGTTCAGTGTTTACATATTTATAGCAAGAAAATTAAAGACACAAGAAATCTTATAAAAGTGGACACTCAACGAGTGTCTGCTACTTAGTGCCATTTCATTACTTTATTCATACAATTTTTTTTTGCATATTTTCTGAAGACTGTGACCAAGCAGTTGAAACTTTTATTTAATTTTGCAAATTATTTTTTATTCTTGCTTACTATTGTGGAAGAAATAAATGTGAAAATTTCTTCGCTGCTGCGTCAGTAAGAGAGATATATATTCTGTTTCAAGCAGATTTCATCAGTGATGACAGTTTTAACAAAGACTTTTGTTTTTTGTTTTCATAAAAACTATCCCATTAGCGTAACTTTCCTCTCGAGAAGTTATGCTTGAAAAATATTTCATTTGGTCCTAGTAAATGCAATGATAGAGACATTAACATAATGGCGCTCATGAGATGGTAAGCAAATAAAAAATATTTAGAAAATAGTGTTGCAAAACGAAAAAAAGTCGTAACGTTAGACATTTCGTTACTTAGCGATTTATAAATATTTTTCCTAGCCATAGGCACTTCATATGACAATGTGGTTTCGATATTTAATGATCAGTTGGGTTTTTAAAGCTATCCACAAGATGGGTGCTGCGATTGCTCTCAATTGACCATAAACGCAATTGTGGGATGTATGTAGTCTTAATGGCAAAACTTCATAAATTGGGATACAATGTGGTACTTATATCTATATCTATATCTTGCCGACTTGGCCCCCAGTGACTTTATTTCTATTTCCAAACTTAAAGTAATGGGTGACTTGGCGATTTAGCTACAACCATGAAATTATGGTTCAAACAAATGCCTGTTTTGAGGACCCATAGCAATCTTATATTTTGGAAAAATGTTGGATTAAGTATATTGAGCTAAAATCAGACTTTGCTGGAAAATTAAAGCTTATTTTACTAAAAAAAACTGTATTTTATTTATAAAGGCACGGACTTATCAGCTTCAGCCAGAAACTTCACACATCGCCAGAAGTAATAATTCAGTGATGTCAATTCATGCGATCTTGGTGGCCAATTGCCTTCGTTAGTGCAAAAAATTATAAGAATTTTGAGTGATTTAAAGTTGAAATTTTAGCGAACTTAGCGATAAGCGTTCTTCTGGCGAAAATGTGTATTCATGGTGAAATGGCAACACACACTGAGCAGAAATCATAACATCTCTGACATATCAGTTTGAATCTATATATTTTACCGAAAAAAAATTTTGGGTTTTCTAAGCTTCTTTATATAAACATAATTTCCAGATACCCAGTAAATTTTTCTGAAATTCTCTAAGCTATTGCCAATTACATTAATTTATTTAGACTTTCACCTTTAATAGCATAAATTAATTTGCCTTTACTACCGAATAATTTCGACAACGAACAAAAAACCCACATATAGCAACCATCCTACCACTTAATGCAACGCTTTAGCAAAACCATCAACTCACCTTTCTTTCTGAGACAATAGCAAAACAACAAGAACCACATTCAAAATCCGATTAGAGTCCGGGCAACATAAGACAAACGTCTTTTGTTCAATGATCTGGAATTAATTACATTTGACAGTAGAGCAACCGCGCTGTCATTTAGTGTTGTGCGTTGTCTTATCTATGTATGTATGCATGTATATGCGTGCACATAGATATACTTTACCGTTAGTAAATGCTATTCTTTCATTTCTATCACTTCTTCTTTTCCTGCACTTCCCTGCTTGTGCATTTAGCACTATCGTTCATTATAATGGACAGCAAAACGATTGTTTTGCAATTCAATCTATCGTTGCGAAAATGTTAATCCTGTCAAATCCTTTGCTGTTGCTACACGTTGTTTTAGTTTTTTCCCTTTTTTTTGTTGTAATTATTGCTGCTGCTATATCCGTTTTTATCTGTAATGTTAAATAATTAAAGCTTAAAATCACGCATATTAAATTTATTTGGTAAAACTAATCGCAGCTTAGCCATTTCATTCAAATGTTTCTAATATCAGGGGAAAAATAGGAAGCTCTTTTGTGTTATACAAAATTAACTTACATATATCATTAATTTTTCAATGCAGTAATATTAACAACATCTGTTGCATGAGTGCACTCGAAACGACCACCAAGCCACGTTGCGAGTCAATCGAGTTTTTGTGCACAAGAACCACTAGACTATTTTTTGTTGGGTTACGTGAAGTCTCTCGTGTACAGAGACAAGCCAGTCACAATTGCAGCCCTGGAAGACAACATTACAGCTGCCAATGGTGAGATACTGGAGGAAATGCTGGAAAAAGAATGCCAAAATTGAAGCTTATGAAAATAGGCGCGGGCAACATTCACATAAAATAATCTTAAAAAAGTAAATGAAAGGAATTCATGTATCGGTCTAAATAAAAAGTTTATTCACTTTTGCAAACTTTCTGTTCTTTTTTCAATATTCAAAAACCAAAATCTTAAAAAACCAGCCGCTAGTTTCTAAGCTTATGTTAGTATATCACGATAGTTTCAATTTTCCAAAGTCTTTAACAGCCCGGAATTCCAAAAGTCTATACTAAAAATAACAAAAGGCTTAGAGTAATCTAGAAGCCTTAGAAGATCCTTCTAAAATTATAGCTCTACGAAGATTCATGGATATAAAAGAAGCAGCCGATAATACCTAATTAAGAAAGCCGGATCTTTCAAATTGTGAGATGATTGATATTGTAATGTTACAGCGATGCATAGAAGGTCGCATAATCCTGGCGACCAATGGCCTGCTCCAAAACGTGAGAGCAATTGCTCACCAAACTCTCCTCCATTCACGGTCCTATGACGATGACGGCGCACAAACAGTGCATATTTCAGGCTGCATTGGCAGCTTTTGATCTGTCTCTGGCTGCTCTTCAAACCGAATTTGGCATTTCTGTTTGTTGACGTACCCATTCAGCCAAAAACTAGTTTCGTCTCTATTTTAATTTCTTTCCAAAGCAGCATGGTTGCAACGAGTTCCATAGAAATATATTCAGGTGGATCAAAAATGAATATTAAGTCTAAATCAGAACCACTTTCAAATAACTTAACCCAACGAGAACCAATAACTTTTGTGTGCTGACTGGTACAACTAGGTCAGCGCAGACCTATATGGAATTAGTATAGACAGTTGTCCTTAAAGTATGTGAAAAGGTGGTAAATGCTAGGAAAAAGAGATTGTCCATAGGCGCTTCTTGGAAGTGATGGACGGATTCGTCTCTAAAACTCAAACCAAAATTGTTATGTGCAGAAGGTTGAAGACCTGGTTGTACCACCTAAGGTTAATCAAGACATATTTTATGAATGCTTAAATACTTCATTCTTTTTCATGCAGAAGCTTATGGTTTTCTTAAAACGTATAAAACATTTCATGATATAACTCAAGCCATTAATTAATGAGAAAGTTACGATATAAATTGGTTTCGCATGTAGAAAACTATAAGCGGCTTGATCAAATTTTGTAAGAATCATCACATATTTCCAGCGAAATATTGCCTAAGGTCTTCTTCTTATTTTAAGCATGCATGACTTTGATTAATATGAAAGTGTAAACATCAAGATATCGTTCCAAATGTTTCTCATTGGTACTGCTTACTATTTTAGTAGAGCGTTTTTTCTTCACAGTCATGAAATTTTCTCGCCATACCATATTTATCAATTTAATCCGAGAATCAGAACATGCACTTATTTTGGCCATCACTGATAATATACGGCTACTTTATATCTTGTTATATTCAGAAAGTTTTATGAAAGCTTATCACTACCAAAAGAGCTTCAAGATAAATTTGTTCTTCATCTTTCATTATGCACTGGCTCAGAGTGTTGCAGCATCCAGCTGCATGCGTCCCTAAGTTTCATTTTGCTGATTTATTGGCAAAAGCTATATGAAACTAACGACTGAATTGCCTTTACGCTAGACATCAGAAATGAAGAAAAAACAAAAAATAAAAAGCAGTGTACGATAAAAGCTTATTATAAACGTTTGTCAAATTAAGAAATTTGCCATATTATAATTTTAATAGACAAACATACATACATACTTTTTTTTAAATATGGCGCTCACGTAATGTCATTAAAGTTCATTACGAATAATTAAGAAATTTTCAAGATACAAAGCAGCAGCGAATTGCTGAACCGGCAGCTTTGGAATCTTTGTTCTAACGCTTGCCAAGTCCATTTTCGTTGCTAAATTGTACTACGATAATATAAATTGAAGGAAGGGCGCCAAAGGTTATTGGAAAGGGTGATTCTAAAATACACAACAACAACAAAAACAAGTCAACAATATCAGCCAAACAAGCGGGCAAATTTGTGTCCACTTTTGCCTCGCTTCTCTAATTTTTGGATCGAGTGCAAAAACTTTAATCAGCTACGGCTACGCTTCGTCAATTTTTAATTAAGCAGGGTGCTGGCGCGCTTTTAGACAAAACGTTTCCTGCCAAGCAATTGACAAAATGGTTAAAGAGGGATGTGGCGCTTTTTAGTGGCCTAGCTCTCTTTCCTTTTCGAAGTTTTTTTTTTTTTTTAATGGTCCAACACATAATTAGCCTCACGATGTTGTTAACGTTAGAGGTTTTCTTTTTTTGTGTTCAACTTTTGTGCGCTGTGTTGCCACTTTTTTTTTGTCTTATTTAAGTGGAGAAAGCGAAATTTCAATGACATTTTCTTATGCAACCAGGCGCTTAACCAATTATTTTTATTTTATTGTATATCTTTTCTTCTATTTTTGTTCTGGTGATCAACCAAATTTTTAGGGTATCTTGCCGACAATTAAGTCATGCTGTTTCTTAATAATGGCCACTGACATCGAGTTAAATGGAATGAAATAGGATCTTCTAGACTACAACGAGACAGAGCAGACTGGTGTGGTACAGTGGAACTATGAAAATGAATGCATTATTTTGAAATTTAATGCTTATGATATGGCGCATTTTTGGCAAAGCAAAAGAAGTTCAATCTTAAGATAAAGCATCAAATTTTTCGTGTTTATTGTTCCATTAAGGGACAAAAATAGATGTGGCTGCTAGAGGGCTCTTACGAAAAATTACGTAAAAATGGTGAATTTTAACATTTAGAACCCTATAGCGGAAACATCTATATTTATCCCATTATCGGAGAAAAAGCATTGAAAACTTCAACGTGGTTCAAGTTTTAAAAAATCATATAGAAAAATATTTAAAAAGCCATACTTTCCAATGCATGTTTTGAGTATTTAAATCCTCTAAAAAAGAGTTAAAAACATTCCTAAAAAATATGAAAATATTTTTATTGTATTCTACGAATGGACTCTCAAATCCCATCCATTTGACTACAAAGTTTATAAAATTAAGATCAAAGCAGTAGCTCGTGACGCCAGTGTCATGTGACTTAGAATATAAAATTTTAGAAAATAAATTTTCTTAATCTTAGGTTTTTATATACAAATGAAGTTTTGTTTTCATATTTTTACTATAAATTAGTTTTCGGTATCAAGAAATCTGCGTTTGATGAAAGATAAAAAAAACAAACAAAGCAAATATTTAAAAAACATACGATTCCATTGTATACTTTTGGTTCTTAAAGAAAGTTAAAATTGTATTGCATACTTTTAGTTGTTAAAGATAGGTAGAATTAAGTCGCCATATAGGTGAAGAAAACAAAAATTCTTAGAAGCGAATTATGTAGAGGCGTTGTAATTAAAAAACTTTACGTATTGATATTTGTTTGATTCAATGCTAAGAAGTATCGATACTTTACATTTTATCAAAAATTGAACATTTCTTAGACATTTTAAATGGTATATAACGATTATTTTTTTCATATTGTTGTCATTCTCGCGCTCTATTATCAAATTGCAATTCACGTCATGTAAGTGATTTCAGTTTATAGTAAGTTTTATTTTAATCAATCAGCTTCTTCGTCGATTCTTTCCACTGTGCCATTCACAAAGCAGCAAAAGGCAGACAACAAGGCTTCACAGCGGGTATTACTTTTTATATCAGCGGGATATCCTTGCTGCATCCTTGTTGTTTGTCAGTCTATCTTACTGTCGGTCTGGCCGCCATAACATCTTTAGTTGCGTTACGGTTGTCTCATCTAATAAATTCTTCTGCTGCACGTTGTCAACGAGACGAGCATCACTAAAACGTAGGCACTAAATGGTAGGGGTATAATGTGTAGTAAGCAGAAAAGACAGACTGCCATTGGAGCTGCAGTCAATTCCTTTTGCTTCTAAAGTGAATTCACATAAATATGTAGCTTTAGTCGTAGTGTGACACCTAGCATAAAGTAGTCGGTAAGGCATTCTGTCTCATTAACACTAATATGGGACATTGTCGCGCTCCCCTTTTCGGGGTATCTGAACTATATATATCCCAAAAATGTTATTTTTGTTTTAATGTTTGGGGATGCTAAAAATAGCACGTTTCTTCTTTCACATTAAAAAGAAAAAAAGGAAAAAGCTCAGACAGCAAAAGTGCCAAAGCCAAAGGACTTAACATTCATTTTTTTTCTGTTTCCGTAGAGTATTATAAGGATTTTATAACAAGGAATGGCATGTGTGCGTCTTGAACATAAATTGTAATTAGGTAGAATGTTTACTTGATGTTTGAAATTCAGTTTTGTAGTAGGGGAAATTTAAGTTGGGATATGCGGAAAAAATATAAATAAACTTTGAGAAAAGTGATATTTAAAAGGCAGTTTGTTGCACTTTTGAATGAAATAAAACATTTATAGAGTTCACAAAAAATGCTATAGTTTTCTTAAAAATAACAAAATTCGGACATAGCTCTGATAATTGTCGAATTTTAAAACGCATCTCTGGAGTTTACAACTTTGCCTTATCCCTATTAAAAACTGGCATTTAGAAACCTTGATGAAAACTTTTAAAAAAAAAGTGACTATTCGTGGACTATATGGTTATCCTGACATCTCATTAAAGGTCTTGACAAAAACTCCTCTAACCAGAATCACTTACATTCCAATCAAATCATCTATTGACTAGGCAAATACCCTCTGCTTTATTGTGGAGCCGATAAATAAAAAACAGGCTTCTTTACATAAAACTTTCATCGACAATACTTCTTTTAGATAGTATTGAATGATATCCAATGCAGAGCTATAGACTATACTTTTCATGTCATCTAGTAGTCCTTCAAGAGCATTTAAAAGATTTCACATATGCATATGAATATGCTTCCAATCGCTGAGAAATCTAAATTTTCCGATCCCAAATATATTTCGAAAAGGATAGGTCTCAAAATCAATATCAATTAAATTTCATGATAAGTGAATCTAACCCTACATTGCTGCACAATATAAATGTGTTGTTCAACAGGACCGTCTCCGATGATGAATTGCTCATAGGATTCTAACCAAATTTTAAAATGAGATAGATAGGACACAACTTGTGCAAATTATAATCTGAAGTTTAATTGGAATTCTTAATGTAGTAAACGTCCTGGATAACCTTAAGTCTGTAATTTTGGAAATATTTTAAAAATTTGAAGTTATCTTCTTACATGCAGGCCCTTGCGTATGGAAGGAGGTTTTGGGGGGCTCAAGCCCCCTAGGAGGGTCTAAGGAAAAATTTTTTAAAATTTTCTGAACTTAGAAAGCATTTGAAAGCTCATTTCATACTGATTCAAGCTCGATTGTCATCATTGCTTGCCCATTTGAAAAAGTGCATGTTGTCTTCTTCAGAAATCTTCCACTTAGTGAATCGACTTGTATTAATAATTTCATGGGTCGGCTGAGACCAAGCATTAGGCAACGTTGTACTATAGCGCTTTCCCTGTTCCCCTCGTTTCATCAAATGTCGTTAGTCGAATGCATGAAAATGTTAGGTTTTTAGGAAAATTGGTGTCGACTTGGATTGCCAATTGAAATTGGCACATTCGAGTTCAGAATTGAGTAAAATATGAAAAATGGACTCAAGTATAATATATATTGCTTTATAAATCAAGCGGGATCACCGATCAAAATGGATATTCAAAAATTTCTTAGTGAAAGTGCTTTATAAATCAAGCGGGATCAGCGATCAAAATGGATATTCAAAAATTTCTTAGTGAAAGACCACGACTCAAGGACAATTGAAAAATGTATGTATTTGAATGTAATCTTATGGTTCATGTCATATTTCAATGCAAATCCAACTGTCAATAGCTTTATTTGTATAGCTTGATTCTCTTTTTTATGAAATTTGATTAAACCTCTCCCCTCTCGAGCAAATTTTGCAGACGACCCTGTTTGAATGAAATAGTTTCGTGATAGCCTTCTGCTCTTAAAGGCGATAAAGAATGCCGGCAGACACTGCAGTATTTAAAGTACAGCTGGAAGGGGTCAGACCTGTAGCGGCAGTCCTAAAGTATGATAAGATTTATTTATATATACTATGCTTTGCTTAGTAGCGCGAGCATAACTCATGGTATCAAGGTCTCCATCACAAATAACCCTAATAATTGACGCACTATGTTATTAGTAAATCTTTAGTCTGCCCAAGACTTTCTGCCTTAATTCCACTAATTATTACAAAAGTAGAACAAAATATCAATAATATAATAACTCTTAACAGGATTCAAAATAGCTAATTAGATTTATCAAACTGTTGATGATATTCTCTGACGGCCAGCTACTAAACTGTCAACTTTATATAACAAAAATTAAAAAAAAGCCATTTTTTACCAATATGCAGGTCCTTACTTAAATCGAAGCATACAATTTTTGACAAGCTAATATTGTTTACATGTCGTATGAGTAACATCAAACTCATGCATCCCCATCTAAAGTTTGAGTGTGAAATTTAGTTTATTTTTAAAATAAATTAACTATAATTCAAGCTGCAATCAAATGGCAATAGCCGTTTTTAAAATTACATAACCTTTTTGCTAAGCAAAATGTTCTTAATATTTATGAGCATAAAAAAAAAACAATGAAAGCAACAAATTTGTAATCAACAAGACATCCTTTTGGCAATAAATTTTCAAGTGAATGAGTATGTCTATTAATTTTTGTGGTTCCCTTTAAAGTTTTGATGAACGCATTTTATTTTTTTGCGATATTTGATGATCAATTTTTCTGACTTTCGTTAAACGTTTCATGTAAATTGGTTTCTTTGAATCTTTCGGTTTTATCACAATTTTAGTATCAATTTTTATAGTTGTCTTCTTCTTTGCTTTTCCACAACGAATCCTTTGCGCAACGAAATCCTGCTATGTTTTAATATATCGTGTTGTCTCCTTATTTCACTTGTTGCTTTTTTTTTTTGCAAAACTAAATGAAATTTTTCGTACTTATTTCTTTCATTATATGGCAACGTTGAAATATTATCATATGTTGCAATAAAATACTTCTCATTTTCCTCTTTCTTTACATCTTCGATATCGTTAGATCGATATATCGTACGTTTGACTGCTCCTTGTCTTTTGTAAAGAAAAGGATACATTTTAACTTACCAAAGATGTTCGTGCCTTGAAATTACCGTAACGAACGCACAGTGGGAAAAAGTGAAATAATAAAAAATTATTGAAAATAAATAACTGAGAAAACTTCGGATATACAGGGTGTTTTTTTTAGAGGTTTGTTTTTCGAATAGAGATAAAACTGGAATTTTATGGTCAAATCTGGCAACTCTAATGTCATTTATGCCATTTTATCATAAACAGGTTGACAAAAGAACAACGCTTGCAAATCGTGCAAATTTATTTCGAAAATAATGGTTCAGTTCGCGAAGTTTACCGCAAGCTCCGTCCATTTTATGGTCGACATAATCGTCCATCAGAGCAATTAATTCGGTTAACCATGGATCGTTTTCGCACTACGTTTACTCTATGTGATAATACGCATCCGCAGAGACGTCGAACAGTGCGCACCGAAGAAACAATTGCCGCTGTAGAGCAAAATGTTGAAGAGGACCCGAATGAATCGATTCGCCACCGTGCACAGCAATTGGAGCTTTGTCCATCAACTTTATGGAAGATTTTGCGCAAAGATCTTGGCTTGCGACCTTACAAGATCCAGCTTGTGCAAGAATTAAAGCCGCGAGACCATGCAATGCGTCGTGATTTTGGTGTATGGGCCGAAAATGAGATTGATCTCGATGCTGATTTTCATCGCAAAATTTTGTTCAGTGATGAGGCTCATTTTTGGTTGAATGGCTACGTCAACAAGCAAAATTGCCGCATTTGGAGTGAAGAGAATCCACATGAGACCC
Organism: Meiosimyza decipiens; assembly: GCA_963680825.1. Taxonomy (NCBI): domain Eukaryota; kingdom Metazoa; phylum Arthropoda; class Insecta; order Diptera; family Lauxaniidae; genus Meiosimyza; species Meiosimyza decipiens. Next base: position 15,209,868 of record OY804261.1, on the reverse strand, counting down.
TTGAGATGCCATTACATCCACAAAAACTGACTGTTTGGTGTGCTCTATGGGCTGGTGGAGTCATTGGGCCATACTTCTTCCGAAATAATGCTGGGGAGTCAGTTACCGTTAATGGAGACCGGTATAGAGCCATGATAACCGACTATTTTGTTCCCGAATTGGATGGCATGAATGTGGATGAGTTGTGGTTCCAACAAGACGGCGCTACATGCCACACAGCGCACGTCACAATCGATTTATTGAAGGAAACATTCGATGAGCGCATAATTTCGCGGAATGGACCTGTCAATTGGCCACCAAGATCGTGTGATTTGACACCATTGGATTATTTTCTTTGGGGATATGTGAAGTCGCTCGTCTACGCCAACAAACCAGAAACGTTAGGGGACTTGGAAGCCAACATTCGTGGCGTTATTGCCGACATACGGCCCCATATGCTCGAAAAAGTGGTTCAAAATTGGACCTGTAGAATTGGCTTTATTCGAGCCAGCCGCGGCGGCCACATGCCCGAAATCATATTTAAACATTAATGGCATAAAATTATCCTTCCAATAAAGCCAAATTGATGGACATTAAAATTTTCTTGTGTTTTATTTCAATTTGAATACTGAAAATAGTAGTGTCGAAGTTATTGATATTTAAGAAATCAAAAAGAAGTTATTGACATTTCATATTATACATAACATGGACATTTAAGGTAATATGCGATTTCGGAGCAAAATTATCTCTTTTCAAGTCGAATTTTGAAGAGAAGTGTACTATTCAAATCATTTTTTTAAGCATTTGTGCTGGATTTGATGCTAAATAACATAAAGATTTTTTAGTTAACTCAATTTTATAAAGTATCATTCAGATCGCGTTTTGCAAACAAATGACTCATTTGAGGTTATAGAACACCACTGCATAGTTAACATAATCAGAAAAGACACTAGGGAAAAATATCGAAATAGACGCAAAGGAAACCACCAGAGCCGATGTTCTGGAATGTCGCCAAATAATTAAAAGTGATGTGTTGAAATTTTCGAAAAAATCGAGCCTAGCATCAAAATAGCTATAGAAATTTTGTTCAGGGTCTATGATATACGGTGGACATACTCAATGTTGGTCAAGACATTGTTTACGTCAAGAGATGTTAAATGCGATGGTGAAAACATCTCAGAAGCAGCGCAGGATAAAGACTTGAAGAAAAGGTCATTCAGGAGATAAAATTGTTTTCTACCACCACAGCCTTTTGAATAGAAAGAGGCCAACTTATTGAAGATGTGACCAAAAACGTGCCTATTTGGAGCATTAATTTAACACTGGTTTGGTGTTATAGCCCTGGCTCGGTGTTATAGCCCCCTTTAGTTCTACCTTAATTCAGCGTTGCTATGAAGATTTACAGCTCTATTGCTTTACTATCACAGAATCTGTTTCACAGTGATCTTATTGATGATCTTATCTCATGACTGTTTGTAAAAATCCATTGATAACTCGTACATTCTATAAGGAATTTTCATAAATCCAGATAGAACCATGCTAGAGCTTTCTACGAGGAAACGTAAATGTGACTGTTTGCAGCTCCAAACATATAGAAATGTGTAGATCTATCCACAGAAGTATGGCACTTGGAAGTTATTATGAATTAGAAAGTTTTTTGAAAACTATACGTCTACAGAAATTCCTCAATGTTTTTAGAGTAATGTTTGGAACCCAATAAAACATATGACCTGAAGCCAGCTGTTTCACTTACAAATTTCCGCGGACCTATTGTTTATCCTGTATTACAGAGATGTAGATTAAAATAAGGATATGTTCTGCGAACACTTGCTTTGTAGATCAATACCTAAGTAACTGAGAGTTTTTGAGTAATAGAAATCCTAAGTAGCTCACCAACGGTAGTCAGGTCAGTCAGTTTATTATTGACCTAACTTCCATTTTAAGAAAGTCACTGCCATCGAGTCGTATTTAAATCAAAATTTATATTGAGAATGTATAAACCACCAAGATTTGATGTTTCAAAATATCGCATCTTAAGTTTCCAAATCTTGAAAACACCATATATTAGAAATACAAGTCGTAAAAACTAATACACAATTTAACACAAATTTGATAGAAATCATTTAAGAATCTGTGAGGTGCTTGATAATGTCCATATTTTATCCATCTTCCCATATATTTGACTTGAATTTGATTTTTGTAAAAAGTTTCTGTGTAAAACAAATATGATTTTTAATTTTTAACGAAACTTGTATTTAAAAATATCGATGTAAAACCAGTAAGGTTATGTGTGACGCATTATCATCGATTCAAAAGTCTTCGCATAATTTTCATACAACTCGATATTTTCTCACCACAGTGCCCAATCGAACTGCCAGCCATGTTTGCCATCACTCAATGCACTTTAGCATCCAGCCGACGGTCGACTGTCGGAAACTGCCATCTTCTACTTGAGGTATGGGAACGTATTCAAATCACGTGTTTTCCCAAACGAAATTCAAAACACAAACGAAGCCTTATGTTGCCGAGCCGTAACCGTAACTGTAGCTGTACACGTAATGTTTCTGCAAAAGAGTTTTATGTTGCACATTACATGTTGGCAGCCATGTTGGTTGGCATTATTTCCTTTTCTTATTCCCTTGTTTTCTTTTGAATTTTCTGCTTGCAAATGCATTTCTTTGGATTTTGCTACGAAGAAGTACCTACTACTTTTTTCCAAATTATGTTGCAATATTTTCTTGTCTTTCATGGGTTTCGTTTATTTTATTTGGTTACGTGTTGTGTTGCCTTTGCCATTACTGTTGCTGCTGTTGCATCATTTGCTATACTGCATTCATTCTACGCTGAATGCGTTTCGTCTCCAAAATCAGATGCGGTTTTTTCTTCGTTTTTGTGACCGCTTTGCCTTAGCAATTTCAATATTTCTTGTGACTTTGCTATCTTCCGCTATTTTTAGTGTTTTCTATCTTTCGTCCTGCAAAAGTTCCCTGCATTATATGCAGCAGGACGTGCGTTTTTGTGTTAGCTTTTTTCTTTTCATTTTTTATGAGATTTCAAGCTCTTAAGTAATTTTTCATTTGTAAGAGTTTTTATTTATTTTTCTTTGCTGTTATTATGATTCTCAAATAGTTTACGTTTCGCTGATAATTTGAGAGTTAGCTTGTTGGCTTGCTGTTTGGCTCATGGTCGACTTAATACAGCAAACGAATGAGCATTTAAGATTTGGTTATATTTTTTATTTTAATTTAATAATTCAAATTACTAAATAATTGGAATAGAGACCTCAAATTCTTAAAAAAATCGATGAAGCTGAGTGTACTATGAAAAGAATGCATAAAAAAATCGGGTGCCGAATTAAAATTTCCTGTCTTGAATTTCACATGTGGGAGTTTCACGTGCTTGAAGTTCTAAGCACACGCAGCAGGCCTTTAGTTTAGAGACTGATAGTTATTAAGAATAATCAAACAATGTTACATTGAACTTTTTCAGTAATTTTTAGCAGAGGTCATTAAGAGCAAGAAATGACAGTAACTGATAGTAGATGGCTCATTGTATGCATAATATCTTAAGCTACACTTTGTACAACTCGTGGGGAGATTCCCTTATGGGTCAAGTGTAAGTGTAATTCATGAAACGGTCGATGTTCAATTTCCAGTACAAATTAACTAAAAACTAGTCAGTTGAGGCTGTGTATATAAGTATACGAATATGTAATAAATGTGGAAATAGCCTAAACATATGTCACCAATTACCAGGTTAAATTGATCCATTTGTTATCTTTGTCAAGTTTGTTGAATAAAAAAAAATCCATTGATCAATTTGTAAGAATTTACAGTATAAATGTTCTCTGCTAAAAATTACTGAAAAAGTTCAAAATTACATTGTTAAAAATTTATTATTATTTTTATGCCAAAAAGTATTACAATTAATACATTACTTTAAGTGCTCAACTTTAATGGCTGCGTAAAAAATCGCATTCCTTCGACAAACTCTAAAACAAAATGAGAAAATCCAAAAAAAATACTAGAAGTTGAAATCAATTTTAAATAAAAGTGTCACAGATGCAAATGATGGTTTCGTAGCAAAATTGAAACATTAATACAGTGGGCAGCACCAGCACTTACCATCGAAGGATGGAACAGCAGGCAACGGTGCATTGAAGCAAAGAGCATGCAAAAAAAAAAAAAATTCAAAAGCAACAAGCAAAATTAACGCATTATAAACGCCAAGGAAAATTAAAATGGACAGAGTACAATAAAAAGGCGTAAAAATATAACAAATTTGGAAGGGACATAACAATTAATGAAGCTAAAAAATTACAAAGCAACATTAATTTTGTTAAAAGAACTAAGCAAAATATAAAAGGAAATTTCTATTAAAATTCTTTAAAAAGCTGCGATAACATTAAAAATGCACTTTTTTTTTTTAGCTTAGCCGGCACTACTACTTTGGGTACTTATATTTAATGTTGTGAGTTTTAATTAAATTACTACTATTTAAAGATATATGCATTGAAATAGTCAAACTTTGTTTTCAAGTGTGTGTTTTAGTGCATATTTTCACGAAATTACTTGAGTCCCACATGGAAATGCAAATGAAAATGCCATGCAATCTTTTACAGTACCGCCAAGCCAAAAATGCAAGAAGTAGCAACAGTTTTCTATAAGTGACGCCGCAGAAAATTAAAAAAGTTTTTCCTTTCGCACACAAAAGTGTAATTAAAAAATATATAGATTTAGTGCGTTTCTATCTGCACTTTTTCGCTTACAAAAGAATAGTAGTAGAAATAAGCAATTAATTTAATTTGTGGTTGGTTTAAATGTCTGAAATGGAGTATGTGTTATCGCCGGGATAGTAAGGAGTAAACTAAAAAAAATGGAGTAGACAATAGAATTGCGAAAAATGCATTTAATGGTCGGAAAGAGAAAATGCTTAAAATGGTAATTAAAAACTTAGCTTTTTAATGGATATACACAGAAAGAAATGAATGAAAAGAAGGAACAAAAAAATTACGTTCATTTTGCATACCGAATGTAATTGTCAATTAATTTTGCTAGAAATACGTACAACAAAAACAACAAAAAATTTAAATATTTAGAATGACCTGTTGTAAAATAAGAAATTCGTTTTATCTATAAAAAAAGGTATACATAAAACTCGAACGGCATTGTTTTAACTACTTTTTCACCCTACAGCCATATATTGTAATAATAATGCCGATTGTGTTCAAGGGCGCCCATAACGTTCTAAAAGCGGGTGTGGAATACGTTGAGTCGCGGGGCGGAATGGAGAGGGGGAATTTGAAGCCTTTAACTTGCACTCACCCGTATCGATTCTGTTCCAAATTTGGGGTCCCTATACGATACATTTTGTTGTCCTGTTAGCACATTGGTTGTCATCGTGGTAGTATTGATTGCCGAAACCAATCGAAATGTCAAATTCAATCAGGGCAGCCACGATGATAACTACAGCGCCAACTTGGCAAACAAACGTATCGGATAGAGACCCCAAAATTCGAAACAGAATCGTCGATAGTAAGTGTACGATGAAACAAATGCGCAGCGAATTCCCGTGCTGAATTGAAATTTTCCGTGTTGAATTCCACATGTAGAAGTCTCACGCGTGTGGAATTCTAAAAACACACAACTAGTCTTCCGGAGCCCCTGGTTGTGTTCCAAATCTCATCCGTCTATGGTTTAGCGCATGCAAACTCAATGCAGCCGGTCTTTTCGAAACTCTTCTTTTTCATATGTGAGAAAGCAGTACCTAACTAAATATCAGTTGGCAAAAATAGCTTTATTATAATTATCCAAAAACTCAAAGTCTGCATCTTCAGAATAATCTTTTAAGTATATATAAAATGATAGCTATGTCCATCGATGTCCGAGAAACACGCTAAAATCACTTCATCAAATTTGATTAAATTTATTTATTCTTATTCCATAGACGTTATCTCTTTATCTCCAATAAAAATGATCACGATATTCCAATTTTAATAATGAGTTATGAACATTTTGAAATCTTTTGAAAAAAATTGATTGCGATAACAAACCGTTGAATGGCAATATCAATCAAATTGAATTCAGAATGGAGTTTGCTTCAAGCAGAGCAGGTTAGGGGTATTTTCGCATTTTCATCACTCTTGGGATAAAAGATATAAATTTGAGTGCTTTTCAAAAACAGAAGAGGTAAGTCTTCGAAACAATTTTTCTTCAATAACTTGTAAGCTATTAAAAATATCGCGCAATTTTTGAAATCAACATTGGAAAGATAATGGAAATTTATGCCGATCTTGAAGGAAAAGTTTCAGCCACATCCCACCTTTATGGGAGGTAGACGTGTCCGTGAGTCGGTTTGTTTCATATTCACATATTTTTGTTTTTAGCTTTAAAAATATCTGTACCAAATTTGAGAAGTCTAACACTATTATCACTATTTATATCCGCCGTTCCACACAAATGCCCCAGACCACAAATATCGTTATAAACGGCATTTATGAGATAGCTAACTAGGTGCGTTACATTCGCTTGGTGCTGTTGTGGGTCGGCGGCAGCATCGGGCCGTACTTTTTTAAAAATAATGAAAATAGCAACACTACAGTCAGCGGAGCAAGGTACCGTGCGATGATTACCGACTTTTTTTTTGCCCAAAATGGAAGAATTGAACTTGTTTGACATGTGGTTTTAACATGACGGTGACACGTGGCGAGGGGACGGTCACCCTAGGCGCAACGGCCGGGGGCAGCAAAATGGTCGGTACGCCTCTGTATATTAGACCCACAATGCCAACAAGTGGAAAGGCTTCACTTCACAACGAAATTTCCTTAAGGGCTCCAATATTAGTAAGGTAATGCCGTTCAGATATATTTCCTCACACTCAACGTACTTCGACTATTTCAGTTTGACTTTCGTAGAAATCATTCTTCACAAAAGGGCATATCTGCATAATAACATAAAATACAGCATTATGGAAGATTCATCTGAATGTTTAAAATATCAAATGAATTTTAATGCTTATTCAATGGATTGGTGTCTAGTATATCGTCACTGAATGTCGGTAATAGAGATATGCGCAAGCGCACTTGAAACAGCCAACAAATCACTTGCCACCATTACAAGTCTACCAAAATTTTGTTTTCTGCTTTGCATCAAATTAAAACAAAACAAAAAACAAAGCTAACGACATGAGCGTGGAAAAGTTACAGGTAGGAAACCCCTAGATTTATTCCCAAACTATGGCTGTCGTATGAAAAATAAATAAATGTGCTACAATATTGTTGAAAAAAATCTTTCAAATTTGATCTATAGTTTGGAAGATGAGATAATTTTTCTCATACATATTTACAAATATTTTTTCAAAAAACTATTACTTTTTTCCAAAAAATATGGTAATAACTTGTGTTTTTTTCTTAAAAGTCTAAAAAGCCGTGATCTTTTGCTTTTAAATGATGTATCCTTTGATATAAATTTTTCCGCACTTACTTAATAATCATAACATACAAATAATCAATCCTTGAAAACGCATTACACCAAAACCCAATGCCAAGAATGTAGAAATAAGAGAAGCTGTCCTCAATATGGGCTTTGTAGCTTGCTTGAGATTTACTTTTTTTCTTATTTTTCTTAAGAAAAACGATGTTTTTCTCGAACATTTTTCGTTGGAGTCACAACGACGAAGCTAAGTCATTTCGTTGTATCGTTCTGTTTTGTGTTACTGGTACTGATGAGTTGCAGAATGTCATGCTTTACCTATACCTGACAGTAACTCCTACAGTCAGACGTCACAGCAAGTGCACTTGCGCAGACCTCTAGTCGGTTATAAAATAAAATCTTAAATATATGTATATCAATATTATATTCCCATCGTACTTTTTGTGTCGAATAATTTTTATTGCTTCATTCCACGTGAAACCGACGCCAAGTTATTTCAGGGCGGCCATGTCTATGGCTGCTTTCTGAGTTGCAAATAAGTTCTGATTTCTTCATTTATTTTACCGCATTTCCAATTCTATATATTATATTCGATAGACATTTTGGCATTGGCAACTTTATTATAAATTTGTTTTTTCTTGGTCTCAGTTGCAATCAAAAGCTTTGTTTTTAACTTTAATATTTTTATTTAATCTTGGAAAGAATTCACAAGTCTTTTAAAAACTATAATATAATCTCAGAATTCACGCTTATTTTCACAATGTTTTCAAAAGAAGCAAAATATTTCAGTGTATTATATTATCTACCATTATCTTTTATCTATCATTCCCTTTAACTTTACATATATGTTTAAGATAATTTATATTTAAACTGCTCAAACTTTACTTGTAATACATTTCGGATTTGACCGACAATAATTCTTATAAATTTAAAACTTGAAAAATTTCTATAGCTTTTATGGGTTTACATTTAAGTGTAAAAAAATACAATAAATGAAATAATTATTATGGCCAGCTGCTCTAGGCAAATGTTGTCTGTGCCCTTTCCATTCTTATCATAACACTCAAAATTTATGCTATATTTTCTTTACCACCACCACCACCCTTTTCACTCACAATTAAGTCAATAATCGAAATTATTGCGCTGGCTTGTGCGACCTTTTCCTAATACATAAAATACTTTATAACCTTTTTTTATCCCTTTTCCTTTTCGCCAACCTTTATATTTCGTTTTCATTTCATTTACATTTTCTGTTATCCCTAACATATTTATGACAAAAGTGTGCTGCTACCTTTATCAAAAAATGTTGCGTTCCACTTGACCCTTTTATTGGCCAGTAAACGTCATCGTCTTACGGTTATTCAAAGTTTTCGACGCCCTAAAGTATGTAGGCAAGATTGTGCACGCAAAATTTTATTGTTAGCAAATTGTAAATGGCACAAAGTTTTAATTGCAGTCAAGTAAATAATAAATAGAAAAAAATGCCCTTCTAAAATCCTTAACTAATTTCAAAATTGCTACAGCGGTGGTAGCCAGCAACGGTTACGGTTCAGAGCGTTTAACGTTTGTGCCATTAAAATTTTGTTGTATACTTTTAGGTGATTGCAAAGCAAATTTATGTGTTCTATTTTTGTGTGACAGCATGTTGCTTCCATTTTAAGGAAGCAAACAATTTTCTAAATTAACTAAGAAATTGGTCAATATAAAAATAATTGCGCCCAAAAACACAAAGGTTTGTTGTGTACATTATGTTGATTATAATTATTTTTGAACTGTTATTATGACTTTTTTATTCAAAAGATTTAAGGAAAAACGAACTACATATTTCAAAAAGTTCCGGGAATTTTGGTTGGTTGGCACCACCACTCTCGAATCGATAAAATTTTTCGGAGGTGGCAACTTTTTAAAAAAGGAATGTCAAATTTTGATGAAATTTCATCTACTAGTTTTGAAGTTATAGCTGTATGAGTGACTGAGTGACATTTCTTTTGGTATTTTGCAAACAATGGAAAAAAAGGAATTTCGCATTTTGATAAAACATTGCCTTGTGATTGGAAAAAACGAGATGCAAATATTGGAATGGCTTACAAAAACATCACAGCACAACGGCTCCGTCGAAAACAACTATTTACAGATTGTTTGCTGAATTTAAAATGGGTCGTACGAGCACCAGTGATGCTCCACATTCGGGCCGGCCAAATGAAGCTGCCACTTCAGAAAACATCAAGAAAATCTATCTGATCATTTTGAAAGACCGCAAAGTGAAAGTGCGAGAACTGGCAGACATAATGAAGTTGTCGATCGGCAGTATTTGCAATATTTTGCATGAGCATTTGGATATGAAAAAGATGTGCGCTCGACAAGTGCCGCGTTTGCTGACAATTGATCAAAATCAACATCGTGTCTGTAATTCGGAGGACATTTTAGAGCTGTTTCGGCGAAATCTGAAAGAGTTTTTGCATCGATTCGTAACAATGAACGAAACATTGATCCACCACTACTAACCGGAGGCCAATAAACAGTCGGCAACATGGTTAGAATCGGGTGAGAATCGTTCGAAGTACTGAAAAACGTAAACGTCGGCTGGGAAGGTGATGGCCAGCTTATTTTGGGATGCACATGGCATAATCCTCATCGACTATCTTTAGAAAGGCAGAACCATTACGTGCGACTATTACGTAGCGATATTGGGTCGTTTGAACAATGAAATGAAATCAAAACGGCGACTATTATCTGTTTCCAAACTTGAAAAGATTGCTCCAAGAAAACAGATTTTACTCAAATGGGGAAGGTCGAGCTCGAAACTGATACCTTTTTCGAGAGCCTCGACGTCGGCTACTATAAAAAAGGTATCGAAATGTTGGAGGATCGTTGGATGAGGGGCATCTGCCTCGAAGAGAACTATGTTGAAGAATAAAATCAATTTTTATCTCAAATTTTGTGTTTTCATAACTTTTCGCAGGACTTTTTTTCTAGTATATCGGGTACATAAAAAACATTTTAATAGTTTTTCATCTAAAGATTTGTATGTATATAGTCAGAAACTGATTTTTTCATAGCCTGGTTTTGTCATTCAATAAATTTTGGTTTTGGTTAATTAATCGTTTTGAATTTAAGCCTACAGCATTGCACGAATATTTGTGTATTTATTCTTTGAAGTAATCTTTGTTTGTAAGCGTTTTAGAGATTGCATTTGGGATGCAACTGCATTCAAATAATTATATCGTATATTAACATAGTAACCTGACTCCTTAAGCCATTTTTTTGTCGATAATACATAACATTTAACATATGTGTGTTTTAACATACGCTAAAATACCTTCACATACATATGTAAAATATACCATCATAAATAAATACAAAAATGTTGGTATTGAAAATACTTTTACGCAAGGATAAAAAAATGCATAAGTTAAAAATATGTGTAATAACTGCTTTTGTTTTCTCTTAACGTTTGTATACCACATTGTATTCCTGAAAAATAAATTTTCAATTTAGGCAGGTTTTGTGAATTGAAGAAAATGTGAATTGTGGTTAAGCGGGCATGGCGAAAAGAATGCCTCCTTAAGAATTTCGTTTTGCGTTTGTTAACTCAACATGCAATAATTTCAAAGGAATTTTGTTTTTGAATGGCAACTTCATATAACAAAAAACAAGACCGTTTAAAAGCAAGACCGCTCTTTTTTTTAAGCGTGGAGAAAAATAAATACCCTATAAAAGAATTATTCATATGAGTCAAATTACAAATATGTTGGGCATACGTAGAAAGAATTCAATATTTCAGCTATAAGCCGTCAGAGTACAACAATTGTCATAAATCAAAGAAGTATATAACGGATGAACTTTTTGCTATTTGTTTTTTCAGTGTAAGTTTTTTGTCACCTCACGCTTGATTCGTAACATGTGTGAACGCCCAAAATACTCAATAAAATTTGCCATTTTATCATAAATAGACAGCGATTAAAAATTATTGAATTTCATTATCGAAATTCGTGCTCTGTGAGAGATGTGTTTTTTTATCGAAAAATTTTCTTGAGCGACGAAGCTCACTTTTTGCTTAATGGGTACGTCAACAAACAGAATTGCAGAGTTTTTTTTTTTTTTTATACAATGCATCCTAAAAAATGCACTGTTTGGTGTGGTTTGTAGGCTGACGGAAATGGAAGAATTGGACTTGGTCGACCTGTAGTTTCATCAAGACCGTACCACATGCCACACGGCACGCGATACCATGGACCTATTGAAAGGCGAGTTTGATGAGCAACTAATCTCAAGTTTGTGAGCAGTCCATTGGAGCCAAGATCATGTGATTTGACCCCACTAGACTATTTTTTGTCGTGATACGTAAAGTTTCTCGTGGACAAGGACACGCCAGAAACAATTGTAGTGAGATATCGGCCGAAATGCTGCAAAAAGTATGCCGAAATTGGAGCTTACGGATGAACCACCTCAGGCGTAGCTGCGGGCAACACTTACAAGCAATAATCTTAACAAAGTAAATGAAAGGAATTGGTGTATCGCTGTAAATCAATATTTTATTTATTATTGCAAGTTTTCTGCTTTGTTTTCAATTTTCAAAAACTAAACGCTTAAAAAATCACCCGTTATAAAAGAACGATACTCCGAGTTTTTTCCCTGTATGAAATTATTAATAAATATATATTTTATTAAATTTCTTCCAAATTTGCAACCGATCCCGTGTAAATTTCGGTGTTGGTTTTTTTCTTCAAAAAAATTCAGTCCATTGTTAACCTCAAAATGTCATATCTTAATATCTACAGGTAAGAATTTATCTGTGTACCTAAATACTTATGTATGTCTGTATGCACTTTTTTGAGAGTAAAATCCAATTTAAATTATGTAACTGGCCAAAAAATGTGCCTCACAATGATATATTCTATTCTCCGGTAAATTGTCACTATAACATTAAGTGACACAGTGTTGTGAATGATAGAGAAAAGTGAATTTAATCGATCATTAAGTGCTGTTTCCATAAAAAACTATAGTTTAGTTTTATTTTTTTGCATTCGAATTAAATCCAGTTATCAAAAATTCTTCTCTGATATCTATATATAATATATATTTGTAGCTAAATTGTAATTTATTTTTTAGTTCTTTTATCAAGAATATTTATTTATAAGTTTCAAATCAGAGTCTGAATTAAAATATGACTTTTTTAAGAGCCAGTACACGCATTCAGGGTCATGATTTTGCTATCAATTCTATAAATAATAACATTGTTGAAAATATATATTTTAGTACTTTAATATGCAGACACAAAAAGACTGATACTGTAATTATTATCATCATTCCAACAGCATAAATTGGACCAAAAGATTAAAAAGAAAATTATGGTATAATTGCAATTGCGGTAAAATTCACATTTTGACGGTAGAGAAAAAAAAAATCCTTCTCGCAGTTAGTATGGTTGCTTATTTTTTGTTGACTGAAACCCAAATACACAACATGTACTTCAACAAACATCCAAGTATACCCTACACTCAGTGTATATTAACTATATAATGCATAAAAAAGGGCGTGGCAGATATAGAAAAGTATATATATTCGAGATCAGCGTCTCCAAGCAGTGTCAGTCTGTTTGGCTGTCTGTCTATCAGTATGTATGTCTAGGTGTTTGTCTGACTGCTTGTCTGTCTGTATGTCTGACTGCCTATCTGACAGTCTGTCTGTGGATATCACTATTTCAGACAAACTAAGCGAGATACTCGTAAATACATAAAATTCTTGGAATTAAAAATTAACGAAATTGGTTCACGGACACGCCTACCTCCCGTAAATATAGTATATTTAATTTTAAGCATTGTATGCGTGTAATATAAGCAAATTTCATTTAAATTCTATAAATACTGTGAACAAGTTAGCGGACTACGACAAGAAGGCGTGGCATCTCCTATACAAGCAAAAATTTAAAAACGCTACACAGAAGGCTATTTAAGTAAATGCTGCCAAATTCACGTACGGTACGGCAAGTCAAACCAGCCAACACTTAGGAAAAATATCCGTTTAATAAAAATTTAAGGCTCACGCGCACTTTTACTTTTAACGCGGCGTAGAGTACTTAATTTTTGGGGAGGCCAAAGATGACACCCTAACTGCTTAGAATTCATATGGAGGTATGGTATTTTTTTTTTTCTCTCTCAAAAGTCATAAAAGCGGATTTTTACGAGATTAGGTGAGCGATTTTTGTGCTGCATACGTTTTCGAGGCATGTATCTATGTATTTTATTTTCGACCCCATGCACATAAGACATAGACTCTAATTAGAGTAAAGCTGGATTAATGCGCACTGCCGAGATGTTCTATGAAGAAGCAATGGCAATGACATACTCCAAATGCACTCGTGGGGATGTGGATTTATGTCAGTTTTTGCTCTTCTATATGGCCTCATTTTACTTTTAAGGTATTATCTGCAATAGGAAAATACGTGTATTTATACTGAGAAATACCTTTGTGTGCGTTTGCGTACATTTTATTGTCGTTAGTAGGCAGCTACAAACAGTCCTGCTGTGTTCGACTCAATGTCTGTCTGATAAGTTTTAATCCTTTTTTAAGCTTTCGCATAGTAAATTTATTATCATTGTCATAAACTCTGGCTGATTTCCACAATAAATAAATTAAATATTTATTGCTCAGGCCGCAATGGGGTCTTATATTACGTATTTTAATTTGATTTTAAATGAAACTTTTGCTTTTTGAATCAGTTTTTAATTTTAAAATAAAATGTTAGTGTCTCTGCATCAACTTGAAATCAAAAATAATTTAACAACAACGGAAAGAAAGCGCTGCAAAAGTAATCTTAAAGCTGTTGTCCATAACACTATATCGTTTTAATTTGAAAAGCGCTTCCCAAACGTTGTCATGTCTTTGCAATCAATCAGTTTACACTCGTCATAGCTGAAGCTATAATAACGTCAGATTATTAGAAAAAGATTTACATAAATACTTTTAAATTGCTGAAAATATCACTTAAGTTCTCGCTACGAAAAGCGTCTCTTTTAGCTAATGTGCATATTGAGCTGTGTAATACTGGCTGCGCAGAGAGTACATACCATAGACTAATTAGACCGGAAAGTATTTTCTGGCAGGAAAACATTTTTTGATAGTGTTAGTGAAAATTGGAGTTCACCCTTGTGCGGTGAGTTCGCTCGTGTGCGTGTGGCACTTTGTGGAAATTATTTCATAAAGTAGGGAATTTATTAGTCTTCAAATGATTAAAATGAAGAAAAATTATAATTTTTTTAAGTAAAACCATAATAAAATGTTTAAGAAAACGTTAGCAGTTATATATTATGTATCAATTTTAAATGAAGTAAAAGAAAAATCAACCGAATTGTTTTCTATGTATAAAAATTTCAAAATCTGGCAGCTTTCAAGCTGTCTTGTAAACAATTGTTCCGCATTTAAAGCAGACACTGATTTACATTTTAATTTGTATTATTTAACGAATTGCAATTATTCTGCAGATACTGATTGATATTGCAAATAATGTTTGATAAACCAATAATTAAATAATTTGGTTTTTATTCATACTTAGCTATTTTTTTTAATTTATCTAAGGTTTTAAATGTATAAAATATTACATTGTCATATAATTGGAATTTTCAATTCAATTAGATTTTTTTACCGTCCAATTAGTGTCCTAATTGTTTAGCCATCTCAGATTGTTTTAAGCCTAAACTCTTCATTATATGATATGATTCACAGATCAATTGTATGTCACCGTACTCAAGTCCATTATGAACTATCTTATCGAAATGACCAGCACCACCTTCTCCGACCCATTCGCAACACGGCCTTTGCACAAATCGCTTCGAAAATTGGCTGATTTAGCAGCCAAGTGTGTGGATGACCACCAGGCATTAACGATGTACCATAACATGCACCTTCTTCGCCACCGCTAACCCCAGAACCGACTTATGAAAATCCCTTGGCACTTCACTTATCACAGCGTTGTGCTGTATCTTGGTCGTTCTATCAATGGTGCCTGTTCAATTTGATGTGCTTATATTTGTAGACGTTGTAGAGCTCATGAAATTCGTATCGATGATAATGTGATATGGTGCAGCCGAATCGAAATTGTTAAATTTTTCGGCAGTTGATTTTTGGTGGATCGTAGGCTTCCTTTAGCACGTAGAGGCGTTTCTTGAGTGCTTTCATCACACGCTCTGAGCTAGAAAAATTTTAAATTAGATATTTTGAAATAAAAAGAATTACTCAAAGCAATATTTACCTTTTTATCACGTTCCTCCAAAAAATCAAAAGCAGCTGTAGAATTCAGAATGGCTCAAAGCGGAACCCTGCTATTCACCAAAGAACTCAGAATGGTTCAAAGCGGAACCCTGCTATTCACCTTGGTACCATAATGAATGCCACTTTATTATTTTTCATATGTGCTATTGCAGGGAAAATTGTTTGGTAGAACCAAAACAATAACTTTTCGAACTTTTCCCGGAAAAGCTTTCAGTTTTTTAGTAAAATTGTTTCGAATAATTCATATAAATTTATCTTAAATTTAATATCAATTCCGAAAGTTTTATCGAAGTGATGAAAGTCAAAATTTGATATATATTAACTAAGACTATAAGAAATATTTTTTGCCGGTCAAGCCATTACACCTACTTTTCAGTGATGGAGATATAATACAAACTTGTCTAAAATATCTGCAATACGAGAAGACTCAACATATTTAGGTCATTGTAGTCTCTTTAATAAACATAGATTTTCAAAAAAAAATTTTACTCTAGGGGCCATCCATAAACTACGTGACCGATTTGGGGGAATGGAGGGGTCATGAAAAATACTACGGAAAGTAACGACGGGGGCGGGTGGTTTCGCGAAATACTACGTGACTTCAAATTGTAAAATTGTGGATCGATGTAGAAGATATAGAAGATGTAGAAGCTGTTGAACTGGAAGACGAACAATTAAATATAGAGAAAAATATTAAAATATAAAATGTAATATTTATGTTTAATATTGTCAATAAACCATGTATTTTATTTTAAAATTCATTAGTAGAAAATATTTCTAAAACTCATGCTGCAAAGTAATTAAATAGGGGGAGGGGGGGGGGTTAATAGAGTAAAGTCACGAATCGTCACTATAGGTGGGGTAGGGGTTAAAAAAATGGTATTTTCGGTCACGTAGTATGGATGGCCCCCTAGTGAAAAATCTGTTTCCAGCAAACACTTTAAAAGATTGTGCATACATGCGACAAACAGTTGTGTATATGAGAAGCAGCTAGTATCTTTCAATATTAACTGGTCAAAATATTTGTACGCGTTCTTCTGTATGCATTCAGAATTTTTAAATTATATGACGAAATTCAAAAGTAACAAGATTTTGAGTTTCATATATAAAATAGACGTAGCACAGTAGTATAAAAAATTTGTAACAGAATATTTTAATTCTTAAAATAAATTAAATTAAAATATATTAGTAAGCTTTATCTTTTATCAATATTTTTTAATAAGACGTACGTATCAATGATAGGTGACGATATACTATATTTCTACAGGCCTTAAGTTCAAAAAATTAAATAATAAGAAAATACTTCGCTAATATGTATGCAATTTTCATTTTTATTCATTTAAACAATAATATCATACTAACATATCAATAATATTCCCCTGCAAAAATCACATTTACTCAAGAAACACCCACAAATTAGGAACGTTTTCGTGCTATTTGATTTTTCCACATATGGTAGCTCTTGCTCTAAAAATTTTTGACAACCAATGCGTGTGAGCAGGAAGAAGACTTTCCGGTCTATATTAGTCTATGGTACATACTGCACAGCGCAGGGAAAAAAATTTTATCTTGGATTCGAACCCGTACATATTGAGAAGTAGTTTCGTGCATTAGGTCGACGAAATCACAGAAGTTGGATTTTAATCACACGTGAAAACTATCACGATTTCGAGTGAAACTTCTGCATCGAGCTGGAAATGATTTTGTTGTTATACCAAAAAAAAGAAGGGACTGGACTGAACTGCGTTTTTTCTCCACAAGTGCACGTAGTCAAAAACGTTATTAACAAAAACTGCCCTGTCTACGCTAAGTCTTCAATGTGCTCCATGCCTTAACATTGCTCTCAAAGCCTTTTTTTTAGAAAAAGTGTAGATATATTTGACAATTAGTCTCGTAATTTTGTTGGAGCTTCACTAAAAATCGAGGAATTAGCTTAAGAGTTCTTAAAACCACTAGCCGAAAACCGCATTAGAAAGGAGTGTGATACTCCCAGAGTAGATTTGGCTTAAATCAGTCTGTAGCGCCACATCATTTTATTTGCGTAGAGAAAATAAACTTCAAAAACTGTACAACTAATAGCAACAAAAAAAAAAAAAAAATAAAAGCGAAATCGCAAACCTTAAGGAGTAATGATTGTCAATTGAGAAAAGTATTGTTTTTATTTATTAATTTAATCCATAGACCCTTTTAAGTAGATAGTTTTTCGACCGTGTTGTTGCAAAATTTCCAGTTTTTCTGTAAAATCTTCAGATGACACAATAGTAATAAAAAAAAAAACTTAGATGCTCCATTTCATTTAACCAACATGTGTTTATTAATTATAAACAAATACATTTTGCTTACATATATGAAATATTTTATTCACATTTTATTTTTAGTATTGGAAATATATAAAGAATTTCATTATGGTGGTATTACATCTTGACGAGGTGGACGGAAAACAAGTATGGCGTATGTTAGTAAAGTAACAACATTGACTAAAATCGATGACATTGCGATAGGAACCTAAAAAGGTTAGGTCGAAATAATTATAAATTTTAAGCAATGAGTTTTCAATTAATTTACCTCTTAATTTCTTTTAACAAAAAAAAAATGTTTTTTGGTGATTTGGTGCAATAGTTAAATCAGTACTACAAAATATTCTAGTGAGTACATAGTTTTATACTGCGTTTAATGAGCTGAAAATATGCAAAATAATGAAGCACTTCTCTGAGACGTGTGCAATATAAATGTTTCAAGTAATGAATTATTTGCGATAAAAATTAAACAATACGCAGTAGATTTCTATACAAATGACCACGCTCGCCTTTGGCCAGTCATTTTAATATTTCAATAAAAATATGTGTGCCTTTATAATTGAATAGAGAAACAAGCTCTACTAACAACGCATGTCATTTTCCCAACCCTTATTTAGAAATAAAAGATTTTCTCAAAAATAAAGGTCGAGAAACCATCGTCCATAGAAATAATTTGTATCCTTTATTTCTAATAAGATTTCACTGATTCTATTAATGGGTATCGAATATGGATACCAATCTAACGAGTCCCGGTAACAGGGTGTTTTGACCCCAAAACTTATTAAATGATTCGATGTGCCCATTTTTTGGAAGCATTTGCATACATAATATCTACCGGCACCGTTACTCTTAGAAAAGTAGAACTTGAACTTTTAAAACTTTTTTAGGTATGTTTTCAATACCAGCTGCCCTTCCTTTCCTGACCCCTTTATCTGCAATTTAGTTTACATTTCAATTTGGTGCATTGTTTTAAATGTTAGTATCTGAATTACTTTGACATGTAATTTCAGTGCTTTAACGATGGTCCTTCGACACCATTTTATTTCACCGTCTAACCTTCCAGGGCTGTTAACCATAGCTGGCGATTTATTTAGTTATATTTTGAACCTAATTCATATTTGCTCTTCCAACAGCACTTTCGACAGACTTAGTCAGATATTTCATAAAGTCTTAGTTATGCTTTTCAATGGAACTTTTAACATTTTAATGTCAAAATTGATAATTTCAAATTATCATCAATATTGAGAGTTTTCAGATTGTTAACATGCAATACTTGCTAGCATATTTATGATCAAACTATGGTGGTATTTTCAAAACACGCCGGTGTAGCACATCTGTTCGAATCTGATTTTTATTTATCTCGATGTGAGACCAAAATAGAGAATGAATTAACTCTTCTTCAATAAAAATTTAACGTCAAATCAAGCTCTCTGGAATGTCAATTTTACTTGAGTCTACTTATTTTGATTGAATTGTCAAAAAATTCATCATTATCGAGTAATTAAGAAAATATAAAGTGGAATCTGAAACCAATAAAAAAGTATTTTTGTGTTAAAGAGTAGATTTTATTTATTAAAACGTCTTTACTATATAGTTTATTTTGACGCGAGAGTGCTTCAAACAAATGCTAAATAAAAAGTTCCATAGAACATTTTTGAAGTTCAAAGTTCAACTTTGAGCCCAAAAAATATATAGAATCTCTTACATATAGTTTTTTTTTCTTCCTTAAGCTTTTTTTTATTTTATATCATATAACTAACAAAAGTCATTACCAAATCCATAGAAAGTGTTACCCATTTTAAAGAAAAAGTCTCAACCACATTCCAACTTTACATGGGAGGAAGATCCGTGGATTGACTTTTTTCATGTTCGCAAATTTTTGTGGTTTTAACATTAAAAACGTCTTTATTTCAAAGGATTTTAACGTAATTATTACTATATATGGCCACCGATCCATGCAAAACCATTCCAACGCTCTTATGATGTGTAAAATCAATTTTTTTTAAGCTTGTTTCTATAATTATGCACGTGTAAAGGGTGTTTTTTATGCAGTGTCCAAACTTTAAATTAGAAGAAAAATCACCATTTAACATCAAAAACTCATAGCTTCATATGAAGAGGCATTAAATGGCATTAATCTTTGTCACAATTTCGGGCATATGTCAACAGCGACAATCTCTAGCAAGGCGTCTTCTGTAAGTGCAATTTTCGAACACTTTTTCAAGCAATTGGAGTCTTTTCTCCGCATTCATCCGAGTTCTTTCCATGATGACTTGCCAGACTATAGAGCATATCATGGAGAAAAAAAAAACGCGAACTTTTGACAGCTATTCCTGTTGAAACTTTGGACACGCCATAAAAATCGCATCTTTATTAACTTATTTCGAGTTTTGATTTAGAAGAGTAGATTTTAGAAACTCGAAGCTTAAATGCAACGACTGACTTCTTTCTAACTTACAAACTGTTCCAGTTTTTTTTTGATACTGCCTTCATCAATGTTAAAAACAACGTATGAAATTTAACGCTCTTTATCATTTTATTTGAACAACATAATCATAAGCAATTACATGTTGCTCATGCGATTTTTTTATTCATCTTTTTGATATTACAAGTTACATTTCGAATGTTATTTAGTTTGCTTTCGTATATTTCCAGGGATATTCCCACGGGGGAACAAAATATGTAGTGAAAACGGGATAAAAAGGATAATTTCTAGGAGTAACATGTACGATGGGAGCTTCCGATTTTACCACGGAAGAAGGTCCTGGAGCTATGGCCATGACGAAAGTGTGCTTCATTGCAAGCACGCCGATTGTTAGTAAAGTAACAAATTTGACAAACATCACGATAAAGACCTAAGTTGTTTAATTAAAAAGTTTATAAATAAATTGTAAGACATGAGTTTATAATTTTACCTTTAAATTTTTTTTACAAAAAAAAAAATTGGTTGATCTTAGTTCTTTAGTTGAGTCAGTACTACCGATTATTTTCTGTGAAAACTTAGTTTTATTCTACGTTTAATGAGCTGCAAGTGTGCAAAGTAATATAGCATTTTTCTGAGACATGTGCGAAATAATTGCTTCAAGACATGGATTGTTTACCCTAACAATTAAACAATGCGCTGTAAAACTCTAAGCAAGTGACCACGCTCGCCTTTGAGACACGTTATTCTAAATAATATTTCTATAAAAATATGTGAGCCTTTGTAATTGGATATAGAAACAAGCTCTACTAAAAACTAATGCCATAATCCCAACCCTTATAATGAAATAAAAGTTTTTCTTTAAAATGAACGTCGAGAAACCATCGCGCTAAGAAATAATTTATATGACTCTTTTCCTTTGTTTCAAATAAGATTCATTGAATCTATTGATGGGGATCAAACATGGATCTTGATAAGTACAAGGTTATCAGGCCCCGGTAACTGGCTGTTTTGGCCCCAAACCAAATTAAATGATTCGCTATGTCATTTTTTCGAAAGTATTTCTATAATAACTGCAGGTTAACCGGTACGAGTAACTCTAATTCTATTAAAAACATAGAGCTTGACTAAAAAATCTATGGAAACTTTTCAAACTTTATTTAAGCATTTGTCGCCACAGTTTTGCGTCAGCCTTCAATACTTTTTCAAATTTGTTTTCAATGCCAGCTGCCTTTCCTTTACGGAGAATTTTTATCGCCAACTTGGTTTCAATTTTCATTTGGTGCATAAACGCTATTTTTACCCCAGTTCCAAGCAGACAGCCACTTTAAGTGTTCTATTCCAACCTTTTTAAGAAGCGGGATGGTCCCCCTTCGGCCAATTCAAGTGCCGAAATCAACATAATGGGTTAATATATTGGAATGACAGATAACTTATTGGAAATGAGTGCGAGAAGCCTCATTGATCAAACCTCTGCTTGCATGAAAAATCTCAATAACTCAGCTTCCATTCAAGAAAAAAGTATGAACTTCTGAGAGCGCTTAGACGAAATCAATTTTAAGTAATAATACTAAACTGGAACACTGTCAACCTTCTCAGTTCACTGCCCAGTCATACTTAATTTAAGTCATACTTTTCTTTGAAAAAATTATACATTTTGGCTATTCAATATCTTACGATTACGAGTGGAAAAAACATTTTCCAATGTATAGAGAGAAGGTCTTCTTTTCAAGATATTGCAGATGAAGTCCGAATATATTTTTTATGATCGGCAGTTTTCTGACTGATAGAAGGTTTTTTAGAGCAAGCGGTTCTGGAACTTGTGAATCGTTTAGTGGAGTCGCTGTGGAGCTTTTGTTGTATTTTATGTAGTTCCATCCAGGGATTTCGAAAGGTGCTTAGCATAGACAATATATGTATATACTACATATCACCAAATTTTCGAAACGCCAGCTTCCAAGTGTGCCTAGATATTGCGTTTTAAGTGATTTTGTATTAAAAAAGCTCTGGCCGAATCTCGTTCTTGTCGATAATTTAGTGTTTATCGTACGTACCGCTGCTTTTTTTTTTCTTGACGTATTGTGCGATAAACACCTTTCTCGTTCCCATCCTCGGTCATATGAGAAATAATATTTTTGCAATATTGTGGCCATCGCTATTGGGACCGAGAACAATAACTATATATATCGGTTCTCGGTCAAGCACTAATGTATTATATGTTCACACTCTGGAAAACTCTTATTTACATTAATGTGTTTAAAGTTTCATCGAAAAGGATATATTAGACAATAAATGACTAACTCTATTGAAAGTGCTATAGGATCAGCAAATATGAAACGCTCTTAGCTTCACAAGACAAATAAAGAAAGGGCTTAAGCCCCTGGTAAGGAGATAGA
Source organism: Meiosimyza decipiens (assembly GCA_963680825.1). Classification (NCBI taxonomy): domain Eukaryota; kingdom Metazoa; phylum Arthropoda; class Insecta; order Diptera; family Lauxaniidae; genus Meiosimyza; species Meiosimyza decipiens. Next base: position 15,187,073 of record OY804261.1, on the reverse strand, counting down.
TGGAAGCTTTGACGGCCAATTAAAATAGCATCAAAGAAACATTAAAAAAGCACTAAATCGTCCTGTTACCTGGACTCGATGAGTTGGTACTTATCAAGATCCATGTTTGATGCCCATCAATATATTTAATGAAAATTTATTTGAAATATGGGGTGTAAGTTGTTTCTTCGATGGTTTCTCGACTTTCATTTTTGAGATAATCTTTTATTTCATTATAAAGGTTGGGAATATGGCTTGCATTTTTGCTAGAGCTTGTTTCTGTATTCAATTACAAAGGCACATACGTTTTTATAAAAATATAAGGAAGACGAGTAACAAAGGCGAGCATTGTCACTTGTGTTGAAATCTACTGCGCATTGTTTATTTGTTAATGCAAACAAAACATTTATTTCGCGCACGTCTCAGGAAAGCTTGCAATGAAGAAAACTCCAATCGGAAAATCGGTAGCTCCCGTCATGGATACTGGTACCGGAGTTGGCTCCTTGTATAGTGGGATCACTCCCATACAAGATAATAATCCCATAAAGGATACTAGTCCCGGAGTTAACTATTTGTATAGCGGGAAATCTACACTATACAAGGCTATTCCCGGAGTTGACCCTTTGTATAGCGAGATCACTCCCATAAAGGATACTGCTGTTGGCCCCTTGTAGCGTGATCACTCCCATACATTACACTACTCCCATACAGGATACTACTCCTTGTATAGCGAGGCAATATCCTTAATGGATTTTACTTTATACAGTCCTTGGCACTAAATAAAATTGGAAATGTATTTGTAATATTAGAGAATTGAATAAAAATATCGCACAAAGAAGCAAAAAGCATTAAATCATAAGTTGTTTATTTTTTTTTTGCAAAACCTCTAATTTTGATGAAGACCGTAGCAAAAACAACTCGAAGAGTTTGTAAGTTAATCATCAAGTCAAGCTTAGCTTTTAAGCCAAGTTTCGTGGCATAACGTAACTAACAATAAGTTAAAGTTTAAAAGCTAGTGAAAGTTTTTTGTAAAAGTGCTTGATAAAAGCTTAACATTTTAAAATAATTACAGTTTCTATCCAATTGGATTACGGTTTAAAAAAACTGATATCAAGTAAGCGATTAGTTAGCGAGAAGTTATGCAGCCCCGTAACCAGACCTCAAACTATGGATGCACGCAAACAGAAAGATTTTTTTTTATCTGCAATCAAAAAAAAAAAAGTATTATATTTTTTTTATGTCTTTTTTAATTAAAGAAAAGATTCCGAAATCACTATACTCAAAAAAGCTGATTTCTTTCCAATGGTGCATTATACTTCATCTGACTCAAAAGCCAAAAACGTAAGGTTGCGAAAGCTCTCATTTTTCATTTGATTAATTGCTCCAACTTGCAAGAACTATGAAAATCGTCTCAATCGCTTCTAACATTTTATATACGTGTAGAAAGCATTGGCGTCCATTCAGTAGGCCTGGGGTAAATGCCCCTCCTCCCCCAACGTTCTGATGCTAGTTATAATTCAATACATCAATTTAATAAAACTAGTCAATAGTGGTAGAACTATAATTCTCTCTTCTCCACACTTCCCGCCCCCCCCCCCCCCAAAAAAAATTTTGGTGAAGTGACGCCACTGTTGGAAAGCGTTTTTATGTCACTGTTGGTGAATGAATCTTCAAATGCTGTTTCGATTTTGCTCATGCCGAAATAGTGTGTACAGTGACGGTGGACTTAATTATTTATTTGAGTTTTGAGTTCCCGCATACTTTTGCAACACCATATTTTTTGAAAAACTTATAGATCATCTGGCTTTGATCAGAGATAATTCGAGAATCGTTGACAGTGTTGCAAATTTTTTCCACAGTTAAATTTAGTTGATAACTGTGGTAATGAATGCATGGAATTTTACGTTACAGTTATGACACAAAAACCATTTACTCAATCCTTATCGACAGATTCGTTGTATAACGTATCTGAATGCGACTGAAACAATTTCGAATTTGGTCTTTCGTTCCATTGGTGTAGAGTATCAAATAGTGCATCAATTTCGCGGTTACTTGTACCGGTATTAGTAGGTATTATATAAATATCATAGCTTTGGGGTCAAAACGCCAATCCTTCAAGTGCTAATAGCTTGGTACTTATCAAGATTGTCGATCATGTTCGATCCCTATCAATATTTTAAATTATTAAAAATAAGGGGTAAAACTTCTTTCTTAAAGCGATAGTTTCTCGACCTTCGTTTTTAAGCAAACAATTTATTTGATTATAAATAAATGGTGGGAGATGATCTTGCATTTTTGGAAGAGCTTGTTTTGGTGTCTATTTACAATTATAGGTGAGCGTGATTTTACATTGAATTCATGCGCACATTGTTTTATTGTTACTTGAAACATTTATTTCGCACACGTCTCAGAAAAGTGCTTTATTGCTTTCCATCTAAGCAGCTCACTAACTGAGTGTAAAACTAAAAATGCTGTTGCTAACTGGAACAAAAACAACAATGACCTTAAAACTGCAAATAAGGCGGAACTACTTAGAAAGCAACAAAAACCAAAAGAATTTTTTACAAAACCCTAAGTGGCAAATAAAAAAGTCAACTCCAAACTACGTTAAATCCAACAAATCTACACAAATAGCAATAAATTTTAACAAGAAACTCAGCAGTAAAAGGTGTAGAAAATGAAACCTGAGACGAAAATGCAAGCACTTTAGTAGATACATAGGTACTATAGGTCGTATGTGAAATAAAAAACAATCACATGAAAAATGCTCAACAGTAAACAAAGAAGCAGCTAAAATCGGATGTAGGTAACTATACTTCCAAGCTTTAGTTGTTCCAAAATAATCGTAGCAACAAATGCCAGCCAGCTAGCAAGGAAGACAAAATTAAAGTCAACCCGGAGAGATTAAGGACGACAAGACAAATACAAATGGATAAACAGCGGTGTGGGGAGTAGATTTCAAGTATTACCGAGTGCTTAAATTATAATTTTTTCGCCGGCTTACGACAATGAGCACAAGATGATTCCAGCTGCACAAGAAGTACAGAGAGGAATAGAATAAAATTATTTGAAAAAACATTGGTGTCTTTTAGGGGGGGCTCGTTCGGTTGTTGCTTCGTTGTTTATTCAATGTTAAAGACACAGAGCCACGCACACAATTATTTGCATATTCATTTTTCTTCTTGGAACAAATTTTTTTACTTTTTTTACCTACATTATTCCCATTCATTTTTTGTTTATCATGTGATTTTGAGTTAACCCATTATTAACTGTCGAATAAATTAAAAAAAATTTAAAATTAACGTGACTTTTTGGGGATATCTCGAAAACCATTCTCAAGAAAAACAGTGGTTGGTAATTTTGGAGTATACGCGCTAAAATACATAGAAAAAATTCTATGAGAAACCAGATCTCGAGATGAGACCAACATTTCTAAATTAGTGTTTTCGAGTAAAGAAGTGGCGCTCATACGTAATACATAAAAAGTTTAGAACTTCGTTAACACCTTGCCGCTTCTACAGTGTGGTCCATTGAGGGTTTGGAATTTCAACTACTGTTTTTGGTTTGAGTGAGGCTAATTTAATGCCATTCGTATTATAACAGAAATTAATTTCTATATATCCAGTTAAGGAAAGGTGTCGCTTGAGCAACGTTGAGAAATAATAAAAGTTTATTTGTAAAATGATGAATCATCAAAGCTATGAGAAAATTAAATTCCAGATTCGGTAGAAACTCGGCTCCTTTAATGCAATTTTTGCATCAAATGTTGTGATTCTAACATAATCTTAACTGAATAAAACAACACGTTCTCGATTTCATTCAGTGCCCACAGCCGAACACATTGCTGCTGTTGCTATTGCTGTTTGGTGTAGTTTCAGGATCGGCGGTATCATTGGACAATTTTTATTTGGAGATGATGAAAGAAGATGCGTTACAGTAAATGGTAAGCGAATATGATAACTAATTATTTTTCGCCTATTTGTGAAGATATGCTCAACATTTGGTTTCAACAGGATAACGAACCGTGTCACACATACCATGCAAAAATCGACTCTTTGCGTGGAAAGTTTAAAATTCGCGGTTTTAGACGTTATGGTGATGTGGATCCGCCACCGCACAGCTGCGATTTTAATCCGTTGGACTATTATTTGAAGGGAGCCGTTAGAATAAATAGGATTATATCTATATCGACACTAAGCCTTCGCATCGTGGATGGGTTTGTATGGCCATAAATAGTTCCTAATAATTGCGCTAGAGTCTTGAAATTTGGCACAGACATTTTTTAAGTGAAAACCCAAGAAAAATTTGTGAATATGAAAAAAAATCGGTCCACGCGCACGCTTACCTCTCGTAGAAAGGTGGGATGTGCTTAAAACTTTTTATTCAAAGTGGGTTTCGTTTTCCGTTAATGTGGCAATTTTGATTTCAAAAATGCTAAAAATGTGGGATATCTTTTATGGCTTACAAGTTATTGAAGAAAAACAGTTTTGAAAACTTATCCCTTCTGTTTTTAAAAAGTATTTGAATTTATATCTTTTATCCCAATGGGGATAAAAAGAAGAATAAGAGTCCTTACCTGTCCCCCTTCCTGGAATGAAACTTCCTTCTGAATTCAAGCACCTCCGCTCATAGCGTGATCTTTTGCAACTGATACAATATACACAATATATAAAAAAACAAAGAAAATCCGGGATGCAATTTATCTAAATTCCGAATAAATGTTAATATATTTTATTTCTTCAAAAACCACATTAGGAAAAACTTAAAAAAAAAAAATTTTGGGGACATATTTTGCTTTTTGGTGTTTTTAAGGTGCTGTTGATTAAAAATTAAGTCTATGTATGATATGAAGAAAACGTTCACGAAAATTTAGCTCTGTACCTTAATTTTATAAGGTGACGCTCGAGCCTGTTAGTTTTACATGTAAAGGTATCTGAATGAATCATGTTGTTGGGCTGAAGAAGGTCGATTTTCGAAATTATTTTTTGCACTCAATCCGAATCTGCCTTAGAACTAACCTTTTTTGTCTACTTTCGAGGCCATGTATAGGATTCAAAGAAAGTTGATCAGCTTATTTTTAATATAAGCTTATTTAGTACAATCCTTGCCCTGTAAAAGGAGTTTTCAAGTGGTGATCTGTGACTGTGCGTCAGTAGTTTTTCCATCATTCACTGCAATTCTGTTTCATCCAGCGGTTAATTTTTGGCGGATTATCCTTCGTGATTTTGTTTAAGCTATATCGTATGCTTCTAACACACCATTTTTCCATATTGCACTTCGTGCAAGCTTGAAATTTTTACACCGTATATTCATTTCAAGGTTCAGACGATTTTAGAATCCTCAGCATCCCCACACAGTTGCGCTTGCTCACAAATTGATGGTGTATGTGACAACAGTTCCAAACTTAAAATATAATTTTTTTTTTTTTAATCATTAAATAAATAAAAATCATTTGCTAAAAGCCAAACGTGTATTCGTTGCTGTACCAAATGGGCTAAAATGCAGCATAGCACTTAAATCCCAGTGGGAATTTCGCTTCGCATCCATGTCATTGTTTTTTGTCATTATTTTCAAAGTAAAAAATAAAAATCTGCGCGCATAAACAATCGCTTAAATTTTTAATTGTTCTTTTTCTAAATATTTTTTTATTTGTTCTTATATGCTGGCACATTTCCTAACATTTTGTCTTATTGTCTTTTTCTTTGATTTTTTTTTCGCTCTCTGTTTTTTCATTATTGTTGTTTTTCCCTATAGTCGAATTTATTGTTTGTGTCCTTTAAGTGGTCCTTGTGTTTTTTATTTTGTTTTTTTTTTCGTTTATTTGCAGTTTTTTCTTTCCTTTATTCTACCATAATCTGATAATTATTTTCTTTGCCAGTGTTGCTTGCTTAACTTTGCTGGCTTTAGTTTTTGTTTTTTTTTTTTGGGTTTTTGTCTTTTCTTTAGTGCTTGTTTATTACATATATTTTTTTCTCTTTCTCATTCGTTGCCTTTTTTCTTGTCTATTTTCGTGGTAATTCATTTTGTTTTTCTGCTTTGTGTACATTTTGTATAATCTCTATGCTATGAATTTATTTCGTTTGTAAGTATGTAGGGAGCTTACAAGTATACGAATAAAGTTGAGAAAGCCAAGAGTATGCCTGCACTTTGCTTCTTTTACTGTACTATGGATGCCAAGAAAATAGGCGTCTTTAATGGGCGTAAAGTATTTATTTTCTTAAACTGCTTTAATTTGCCAACTGGGATTTTTAATTGTTTCATTACAATCGTTGTGATTTTTATGCGAATTTATTTGTTTTTGTTTGAGTTGTGTGTTGGCCTTTAAGCCCAATAAACCACAAAAATGATTTTTTTTTTCTGGCACAAATGGTAGGTACATGTTTATTTGACTTAAAGATTACAAGCATAGGTATACTGAATATATTAAGGAAAACTTATTTTCGAGCATTGCCATGAACCGTAAAATCATTACGTTTATTATGACGGAGCAGAGAAAGGGTGCTCAATTAAAAAGTAGATAATAATTAGCTAATAGGTAAGAATCAGAATGACTGATTGGATCATAACTAAATGTTTAGAAAAAAGAAGCAACAGAGGATGCGATGCACCGCTATCGAAACTATAGCAAAACTGTATTCAGAATACTAGCCATTATTAATAAAAAACTAGTAAAAGTGTTATCTTCGGCCAGGCCGAAACTCACATACCCTACACTGCATTGAAAGTACTTTTTAAATAAATGTTAAAAAAAGGTTCAAAAATGTTGAAAAGTGTTGGAAAAAACTGAAAATGTTGAAAAAATATGAAAACCATTGAAGAAAGTTGAAAGAAATTGAAATAGTCGAAAAATATGAAAAATGCTGAAAAATTGATGACAAAGTCGAAAGAATAAAGAAAATGTCGAATAAAATTGAAGGGGAATGTTAAAAGGTTGAAAATGTCAAAAGAATATTGGAAATGTTGAAAAAAAAAAGAATAGAAATGAAAACCACGAAATATGCCACGCCCACTTCTTCAATACCGCCTACTTTTGGAATAAAAATAATATTCGTAATTAGCATACATACGCATACAAATTTTAGCACAATAGCGCAATAGCTTGTATAGTTTGCGCTATATGACGTAATTAGTCTTAAAATTTAGGGCGGTGACACACCCAAATGTACAACCCAGTCTGACTTTTATCCAGAAATACCTTTACATAAACTTCTTACACCAAATTTCAGTATGATTGCTCATATATTTCGATATTTATGCCACTTAAGGTATTTTAATTGTATAGAAGGTGCCACGCCCACTGATTCAATTTTGTCAAGCTTCATTTTATTTCAAAGCTTATAGTTACCAACACCTCTACACAAAATTTTTTGAAGATTACTCTCATAGCACACTATCTATAGCATTAAACGTATTTCGCTTATATGGGAGGTGCCACACCCACCGGCGCAATTGTGCCAAAATTTTGCAAGAAGATACCTTTTAGTAAGTGTATCCGCCATATTAAATTTCATAACGATTGCGTTGTTAGTTCTCTTTTTATAACGTTTATAAATATTGTAGGCTGTGCCACGCCCTTAAAATAAAATTTTCAGTATATTGACGTGGCTTGTATTGTTGACTACATTCAGTGGTATCATCCCTAAAATTTTAATGAAAATCGTATATGGCAATTTGGAGTTATACGAAATCCAAATTTTTAATTGTTAAGAAGTGCCACGCCCGATTTTACAATTCCGCCCACTTTATGCGCAATTCAAGATTCACAAGATCTGTATCCGTGTACCAAATTTCATCACAATATCTTGCACAGTTTACGAGCAATGGCGTCATAAAAGTTAAAATTTAGGGCTGTGCCACGCCCCTTTAAGAGCTTATGCAAACTTAAGACCTAGCCTAGTCTTAATGCTGTTCTCATATTGACCAAATCACCAAGTTTCATCAAAATCGCAGAAATTTTTTTTCAATATGGACTTGGGTATATTTACATAGAGTATGGGCGAAAGGCGTGGCTGTGAACTGATTTCACCCATTTTAATATGCTAGCAGCTTGCAAGAAGATGTGAGCTGTGTGCCAAGTTTCATTGAATTAGCTTGCTTAGTTTTCCCGCACACTTGATTTCAACAGACAGACACACAGACAGACAGACAGACAGACAGACAGACGGACACAGCTATATCGACTATGGTGGTGACGCTGATCAAGAATATATATACTTTTCCATACCTGCCTTATTTGCTATGAATTTGGAAACTGATACGAAGGGAGAGTCTATATTTGATATCATGCAAAAGGATTTTGCAAGAGGACGAAATTTCTATTTGCAATGTTTCGTCACCTGCTACTGGTGGTGTTCCAGCAATGACAGAGAGAGTTTCATAGTACTCTCCGTAAATTATGTTATTCAACGTTAGCATTTTTTGGTTACAAAAAATTTGAATACGTCATTTAAGCAATTCATTGAATGACTGACCATATTTGATAAGATTTTTAATGAAGGTAATTCTCTGCATAGTTTTTTTGCCTTAGTACCGGATTTTTTTTTTTTTTTTTTAAGACAGAGACTGAAAATTGCGTGAAAACGTTTTTACATTAAAAAATTACGTATTCTATTTGACATACCTGTTAAGGAAATTAATTTACAATTGAGAAATTAATTCTCAAATGTGCTTATTTCCACTTATGACCTTAAACAAACCTAAAAATCCTATCGCTGTTATCATGCTAAAATATATCCTCCAGTTGAAACTCTATTTCAAAGAAGACACATTTCCAAGGGAAACTACAGATTAAAAATAGCAGTAAAACGCCACATTTCCCTTTGATTTTAATACAAAAAAACGTATTTCCTACAGTCGGTGAAGAAACCTCTATTGTTGTTTATATGCCCCAGGCTAAATAAATAAAAATCGCTTACCATACCACTGACTATGAACAAAAAAAAGATGGAGAAATCTTATTGAAAAAAAAACAGTTTGGTGATGACTGGACGAATTTAAATTTCATGGTACAAGACTGTAGTTGATGATCAAAATATAGGAAGGGAGTGGTATCGCCAAGCGTTAATTACGAATGTATCGAACTTGACTGTGGCGACTTAAGAATATAATCTGTGGTATAATAATAATATTTTACACCAAAAGACCACATTTCTAAATGGTTTAAAAAGTGACGGTTAACAGGTTTTTAAACCCTTTGAAAAATCACTCTTCAATTCTAAGATAATGAGTTTAATTTGATTAAAACAGATACGCTCTACCTGGTTTTGAGAGAAAAGTTCTGCTATTTAAACGAAATCCAGGTAGAGATGAATACAATCCCTTCACAACATTCTCAAAAATCTGTGTAAAACCAAAAGATTAACTTACTTACTGCCGAAACTTGGATGTTATTCATGTTGATTTTACGGATGGATTCCAAGATAATTTAAACGGAAATATACCTTCCATTGATTGGCAAATACAGGTACTGAAGAAAAATCAGATTTGAAAGAGGAACTCCTAAAACTGTGTAGCAATGTCCAACGAAGTAAATTTTAACATGGATACCAAGAGTTCTGGATTCAAAATCAATGCCAGTTCTCTACCCTGCATTGTGGGTAGAAGTTTTTCATCTCATTTCCTTCGTCATATATGGCTAACACTGGATTCAGTGCAATAGCTAATTTGCTGTCAAAGGAGACAAACAAACTTAAACATCACCGAATCTGCGTTTTGTAGATTTTGCTTAAATAATAGGTGCCACGCCTTCTTGTAAAAAGCGCACACTTGTTGTGGGCAATCTGTTAACATATACTTGAATAACCCTCTTGACATAACGCACTGAGTTTTTGCTCACGCCTCTTGTCGATATTCGCACATATTTTTTTCAGAGCTTTCCCGACTTATTCTTGGTATTTGTGAGCAGTTTGGTTACACTCCTCAAGCAACTCTCTTAATATAATGCATTAAATGTTTGATTTATATAAGCGACAGGTGTATCCGTGAACCGATTGTCTATTTTAATTCAACGAGTTTTATTTGAAGTTCAGGTTTTGTTTTGCCGCAACCGTGATTTTCACTAACAGAGGATAGATAATCAACAACTTCTCACTTATGAACGACAAAAACAATTCTGCAAACATCGGAGACCTCAAGGTCTGACTACTGCCGTCATGGCAAATAATTCTTCATATTTTGTTACACTTTAAACATCTAAGAAGTTAAATTCTGGCCTGATAGAGCAAACAGTTTTTTGCTTCAAAGCAATTAATCGATGACTAAAGATATTTTACCAATAGTAGCGTTGTCGCTTTTAGTATCCAATTACCAAAGCATTTACGAGTTGAGTAACCAACGATTGAACCGGCCATAAGCATCGTTTGACTTTTGAAATGAAATCCATGAAAATCAAAGCGAAGCATTAAACAGAAATTCAAACGGTACGTTCTTTCTGTTGGCAAGGATACTGCATTAGCAGCAAATGCTACAGCAACATGGTGCTCGTGTCCAGGGATGATACTTTGATGCTTTGATATAGCAACAGCAGCAAACATATTCATATATTGGGGCGGAAATTTCGAAAGAAGGTACGAGAACTGAAAAAAGTCATGAAATCGTACGCATTCTTTTATAAAATTAACAACAGATGCAACAAAAACTAAAGATCATGATTTACGCTAATATTTTATGCATTTTCTTCGAAGGATATATATTATAAAAAGTACCAATTGCATCAAAAAGTAGTGTTGTTTTCAAGAAAAACTACTTTCCATAATGTTCTCATATCATCCCTGCTGCTGCCACTGTTGCCATTGACAAAGACATAACAACAACGACAAAAGCATCAATGTCGCTAACAGCATAACGAGCCAGCCATCACTCAACAATAGCAGCAACAAACACAAGAGACAACAACATGAATGTTTTACGTCATCAACACGTAATTAAATGATTTCATTGTTTACATTTTGTTGTCAGGTGGCAACGCTACATTTTCAATTTTAGCAAAAGCAAAAACAACGTAATTTTCATAATTTTGCAAATTGTTTTCATTGTTATCGAAGTGTGCGCTGTTCTGTTATTATTGTTGTTGCTGCAGCAGTTGCCGTTGTTGTTGTTGCTGTTGCTGTAATTATTGTTTGTAATTTGATAAATACGCATCCGTTTAACTGTTGTTTCACTCCTTTCGCTTACCGGCCGCCATTTTGTATTGAAATTTAATGAAATTGCTTGAAATTCATTAATGTGTCTGTCTGTTCAACTTTCTGTCTGCCTGACAATAATGGTGCCTTTATGCGTGCGAAAGAGTTTTGCTGCTTGAAACTGCGTCTGTCATGTGATTTATGCTCGTTGGTGAGTGAAATTCGACGTTGCGTTGTTCACTTTTGTCTGTGATTTCACAGTTTAATTATTTTGTTCAAATTAAGCGCTCATAAATTTTTTGTTGTATAGCGAAAAGTCAAAGAATCAAGTCTGCTAATATTTTTATGAATATGCAGACAATAATTTTTTCTGTTGAAAACCAAAAGATTTAAGCTTCAAATTATCGAAAACCAATTGAGATTTAAACATACAGTCGTGGACATATAAATAGCACTTTTTTTATCTGTTAATTCATATGCTATACTATCGTAAATATTATTAAAAAACAACAAGTGTTTTTTATTTTTTTTTTGGAAAGATTTATTCATCAAAAAAATTTTAGTCTGTAGTGTATTTTCTTGTTATGGCGTAGGCCCGCGTACAAGATCAAAGACCAAATGGACTAAACTCAATATTTGCTCACATTGAAAAACCATATACTCTCCGTTCCATGTTAATTGAGTGTGCATTTATGGAGGATAAAAACTCCAAAAAATCCTCCAAAATAGTAAAGAATTGCCTTGGTGTAGAGAAGATCGACATTTTGGTTTAGTCAGCCCAGAGCCCCGAATGAAATCCAATAGAGAAGCTGTGGAACGAAGTCAAAGTGAAATTTGCAAAAAAAAAAACATAGAAATATAGACAATCTTTGGTCAGCCGCACAGAACGCTTGGTATTTCAAGGCTCGTTTTTTGTCTTTAAGACTCTTTAACTTTAAGTTCGTCTCTTGCTTATTAAAAAATTTATATTTTATTTAAGAATCATCATAACCATAGAATTTATCATCTTAAACGAGAGATGAACGTTTAACATTTTGCTACAATTTTGATAACATCTACTTTATCAAATAACGCTACAAAAAAAATTAAAAATCCTACTAGTGTTTTAAAAAGTTAAATGAGATTAAGAACTGCAGAATTAAAAGTTAAAAGAAAAAATACAAATACAAGAAAGAGCCAACAAAAAAAAAAATTTTTCTATGCTTTTAAGTCAGTTAAAGTAAAAAGTCTAAAGATTTATGACCTTGCCAGACTTTTAACTTTTCAATGCGATTAAATGATGAAAATGAATAACCCCACAAAACACATATTGTATGCCTTCCTTGCAACAAGCTTAATATATCTTGCCCCAAATACGCAAACAGCAACGAACAAAATCAACAGATTTTTCTTCATCGCATAACCCTGACATTTGGAAGCGCCAAGAAAATGTCAGTTAAGAAAGAAAATTGTAATTTTTTTTAATGAACTTCTGCGGTGGAAATGGAAAAGTTTTTATTACAATTTTACATTTTTTTCCCCAACCGTAGTACTTCCTGCTAACGCTGAAATTTTTACAGAGCATTTTTTCCTGTGCTTGCTTTGTTTTGAAGTTGTTTTTCATTGTTTGATTTTTGATTTGATTTTAATTTTTTTAACACGCTTTTCTTTGGATTCCTTTTTTTTTATAAGTTGTCTGCTTGATTTTAATTTTTTTGATATTTTTTTCAACATGTCAGTTTATTTTGCTCAACAGCCACGGAAGGGAGACTAAACTTTTTCCAAGTATTTTCTTAATTTTACCTAAATATTGTGGGGTTTGTATGATATGGAAAAGATGCCAGTATTAGAGATTTTCTTTTAAATAAAACTGAAAAGTGTAAAGCTGCCGAAGGTACTTTTGTATTAATTTTATAACTCACCCACACACTTATCATAATAACATCGTCAAAAAATAATAGGGAAACGTTTTAAAATTTTCCAAAAAATATTAGTCACTTCTTATGGCGAAATCAATTGAAATTAACGTTGAAAATATTCCCGGAATCAACTGAAGTTTGGCTTTATTTGGTAAATTTTCTTATGCAAGTTTGAATTCAAAAATGATTTTGGACATAAGAGGGCCGCGACTGGCCAGAATATATGTCAGTCTGCAGGTACATAGGTTATGTGTCCTGGTGTAAATAAACATCTATGCTGTTTTCTAAATAGGCTACTTACAAATAGGAGTTTTCAGCCAAGTTCCCGGGAAGACTAGGCTTGTAACCGATAAATGGTAAACAGCTAAAAGAGTTACATAGGGAAGGTCTTATGGCAATGCCTACGCTGAGTACATATACATGTCGGGTTTTCATCCATTTTCAATATTTTTTATTTAAAATTATAATTATTTTATTTTTGAAAATTTATTTGAAAATTAGTTTGAAATTTGAAACTTAAAAACGAGGCAGTCTCGATCTCGCCACTACTGCTTATTTCTGTTTTTATTGCTTGCTTTTTAAAATCTATTTTGTAGTGCCAGTCGATTCTACCCAAGCTTTGACATAGGTGTCGCCACTTGCCGTTTTATATAAAAATAAGCACAGTACTACGGCATACATAATAGAACCTCTAAGCTAAACAAATTGCTGGCTAAATCTTAAATAAAAGCCAAGTTTTGTCAAGGAATTCGATGGAACTTAAATAAAGAATGTCAACATTCAATTTAAGCAATAGAAACTAATCTAAATGGGCGACTTTGAGGCTCTTTCAATTGGCGCAATGCACCAGTAAAATGTAATATAATACCGGCAACTTAAAGCCTTCGTAAAGGAATACAACTAATGCTTGCATCTGACGGCAGACTCAAAAGTGTAGCGTCGAATACTGAAGAGGCTGATCAATTATCCAGGGATCAAAATAACAGCAGAACTTTTAGTCATACCCTTAATATGAAGGTATATATTTTCGGAAAAAATTTGGGCCAAGTTATAACAACTTGTTTTAATAACAAAATACAATGATCAACACTCGCTTGTAGAAATATAAGAAAGACGAGTAACAAAGGTGAGCGTGGTCATTTGTATTGAATTCTGATGCGCATTGTTTAATTGTTTACGCAAACAATTCATGACTTAAAACATTTATATTGCACACGTTCGAGAAAAGTGTATTATTATTTTGTATATATGCAGCTTATTAGTCGTAGTATAAAACTAGATTCTAACTGGAAATATTCAATTGTATTGATTTAACTAAAGCACCAAATCAAACTAAATACTTGAAGAAGAAATTTTTTTTTTGTAAAAAGAAAATAAGAGGTAAACTTAATGATAACTCATTGCTCAAACTTATGCTCAATTTATAAAAACTATTTAGGCTCTCATCGCAATGTTATCACAGTTTGTCAACGCTGTTCCATTACTAATGTACATCATACTTTCAATGCAAGTTTGGAGTTTTGGCTTGGAGCCTTATCCAATGATTCCAATTAAATGATAATTATTAAATGTTAAAGTTAAAAATTAAAATATTAAATGTATTTGCGCAATATGTATTTGCTAATAAAGTAACATAAATACAGGTTGGTCAAACAAAATGATGAAGAGAAAAGTTTTTTTTATTTTGCAGAACCTATACTCAAAAGTATAAGAGCAGTACCACTGCGAAAGTCAGTTTCGAGAAAATCGATGGTTGTTAATGCCGTTTTCTTGAAATACCGCTAAAATTGAGACTTTTTTTAAGTTTGAACTAAAATACCGACATTTGCCGTAGTTCATTAGATGAGTTGTTTCTTAAACTATTCGTAGTCATGAAATTCAAGAATATGCATTTTGTTTTTTGAGATACTGCTTTTGAGGATAGTATAACTTAAAAGAATACAGCAGCACAAACAATTTGAACAGTTCCTGAGTCAATCACAGAGTCAATTGTGGCTCTTAAGCTTCACGGACTCAATAGCATACTTTGCAAAACGCAACTAAATCATAGTGCAAGAGCATTTTTATTTGTAGAGATTCTTCATTCTCGAAAAATCTTATTGTACGTTATTTCTTCCCTAACTGTTATTGGCTTAAATAGTTTAAAAGATCTGTCATCTTACTAGTGGCTACTGCACATGAAAACATAGCTCTGTGATGATTCTGTTGAAGATTGTTAGCTATTCCGTGAGCGTTGGTGATGCTTTTTAGGTCTGGAGAAATCCTATACTATCATGTCCAGTATACATAAATGTTGTTGTCTGTAGGGCTGATGTGTTTCTTTCTCTCTCTCTCAATCTGTCGGCATTCACTGAGCTCCAAGATGTCAAGTCTTAAGCGCTGAAATTCAAAGACGATGTGGTAGAGACGGCCGCAAAGGAAGTTGGTTTCAAATTCTTTGTAGTCTATTCGTCGAACAATTGTTGGGCTCAAGTTGTTATTCACGAGTGAATGTCTTCTAATTTTGTTTGGGATCAAAACGTTTAGTTATCGATAGTTTTAAAGACACATGTTTTACTCCCAGCAATATATGCAGTAAAAACTTATTGAAAGATAGGATGAACATTTTTTTTTTTGCAGTCGTGATTTTTGTGTAAAAGTTTTTATTTCATTATAATCGTTATAAAGTTGATATTAATAATTGACCAAGCACATTGCTTATATTCACTTACAAAAGTCAACAATTGCTTACATAAATAATGGAACAACGAGTAACGAATGTGAGCGTTTTCATTTCTATCGAATTTTACTAGGCATTGTTTCATTGTTAGCGCAAACAATGACTTAATTAAAAGTGCTCTATTATTTTGTATATATACAGCTCATTGGTCACAGTATAAAACTACGTTCACCCTAGAAATTCACAATAGTTCTGAGTCAACCGAAATATTAAAACCAAGCAAATCATCAAAGAAAAAGTTTTAGGTAAATTAATTAAAAATTCCTTGATCAAAACTTATAATCATTTTAATTAAACTATTTATGTATGTTCCTATCGCAATGTTTTCAGAACACGTCAACACTCTTTCCTTACGAACGTACACTGTACTTGCAATACAACTTTATAGTTGGTACTTCCCTCCCAATCACCTGCTTCCACCTGTGTGAAATTCATAATGTATTTTCGATGCTAATGATAACAACTAAAATAATTTACTTGAAATTAATGAATACACGTTGTTCAAACAAATTGGTAAGGAGCATAAATTTTTTGCAAAACTTTTATAGAGACAGTAGCAAAAATAATTTGAGCAGTTTGTGAATTCATCAGAAAGTATATCTGCTTCGGATTATCGCAATCCACTTTTAATGTCACTGCTGTAACATCCGTCATGTTGAAAAATTTATCGAATGTACTAACGACAATTTTTCAGTACGCAAATGTACCGACAAAAGTACAAATGTACCGAAAATGCCATCACTGCTAGCAGTATTTCCATTGTTTATGTTGCCGAATCCATCCTTTAGAATAAAAATAATGAGTTCCATTTTAACTCTGAACTCATATTGTATTCTTGTTTTTTCTTATAATCGTTTCCCCTTGTTTTCGTCCTTGTTGCAAATGCCTTCTTCGCCGAAACTTAGATCATAATCTATGCGCAGTATAAACTTCATGCGGACATGTAGAGTTGATAGTCCAAATTAGTAGTTTTCTTCAATGTCTTGATTTATGAATTCTCTGAGCAGGGCCGTAGCTAGATCCTCGGGGGCCCTGTGACAACAAGTAAATTTGGGGTCCCCCATACGGAAATCTTTTTTCAAATTTTAAAGTACCCCTACACCAGTGTTCGTAGATTGTAGTAGAATTTCTATAGAATTATATAAAGAATTCTACTACAATCTACGAACACTGACCTACACTGAAATAAAACTCGGCCCATCAGCGGGAGGGAGCAGGGAGCCACGCTACCTCTTTCCCGTTCGCGCAACACAGAACGGGAAAGAGTTAGCGCGGCTCCCTCTAGATGATGCATAGGGAAGTTCCGGTTAATGGAACCGGTTTTTTCCAGTGTGGCATTTATCATATGTAGAACGTCTGAATTTCCCGCGTGTATTGGGGTCGCAAACACTGTGTTCAATTTCTCGTGTTCACTTTCAGGAGACCCCAAAGTCTTTACCGAGGTAAGTTTCTTTCAGGACCAAAAAAGTGGCGCGTCGGGGCCCTGGGGCACCGCCCCATCTGCCCCATGCTCGCTACGGCCCTGTCTCTGAGCTAGCTGAACTATTTTAATGATTTGTGGTAAACTGTATATTAGACGAGGACTTTGTACACGTCAGACATCAATACCTCTAATTGTTGCTTCATATATCTGAAGCAGTGAACTGGTGTTGGGTACAGTAAGCAAACTGGCCATGAATAAATTGGCATCAATGGCGTTTCCGCATAAGTTTTGATCGCAAGATCCATCACAGCCCACTTGAATAATATAATAAAGATTTTAGATTGTGTTTCATTTGTATAATAATATAATTCATGTTTCAATTATTTTAATGAGCTTTTCTGTTCACTACAGTAGTACAGTTGAAAAATTTTCTTCTGATATTGTCCCATTTCTTGCAGATGCCGCTGTTTCGTACACCATCAGATGTTTTGTGATGTATTCTTTTTTCGCCAAAGTTATTTTAGCATAGCTAGGAAGTGCATAAAAATTTTTTCTTCATTGCATTGACATGCATTTTCCTTTGATAAGCCAAAGTCTGGAAATATTGATAATGTTTCTTCCGCACTTAAATTTTTTGTGGAGTAGAACTTATCTCTTTTATTCAGAGAACGCATCTGTGGCTGGTATTATAAACAGCTTCAATTATTTAATTCTGCTCCAATTTTCTTTCAGCGTTGTATTTGTGTGTCCAAAGGTTCAAAGTTACACCCGTTCTAAAATTTCTGCCGACTTTATACAGCTTTCACTCTGCGATCTCCAAATAATTTCTCTTGAAATTAATATTTGTGCACAAAAAATCTTAAATTATTCAGTTTTTCGTATGCATGTAATTTTTTAGATCTAGATATCTCCAAAACGATTACTCGTAGAACAATAATTAGCTGAGTCTTTTTTGTAGAAAAATGTGGGTGCTACAAATTTGCGAAGCATGTGTTTTGCAAAACCCATAACGTTTAAAAGTTTAAATAAAAATTCCAGTATCTACGTCCGCCTATTATATTGTCGCAGATGTGAAACAAACATTTAAAAATATAATCATCAAAACCGGTGCTGTTTTCTAGATTTTCTCGACCTTCTTTGACATGAATATATTGCCTTTGTGCTTGGATGATTTAAATTATAAAGTCGATATGTGTGGAATGATGTGGACGATAAATTTAATCAGATATTTAAGTCAGTAATTTATAGCAAATCTCAGTATAGTCATTGTCGTGCACTTCAAGTTTAGTGTTCACATTGATTATATCGGATTCCATGAGTTTGTACCACTTCTTGCAGAAAAGGTGATATAAAATATCCGTTGATACTGACGCGCTTCGGACATCAACAACATTTTAGAATTTCTGGGGGTAATTTTTGAAGATTCAGCATCGAAAAATCTGGCACCACTGCTGCAATTTTATCTATTCACGCTATTTTTATTGCAAAGATGAATAAAGAAAGAAAAGTTGCTGATAATTTACTTTGAATTTAATTGATATTTATTAATGCAAATATTGTTTTGAGAGTTTCTATGGATATTTGTAAAAATTTTCTATATATTAAATAACTTCATCAACATTTAATTAGTGTTCGAAAATAAAATATATACAATATACGGATGCTTAAAGCGACGGCAACCTCTGTTTAGTTTAATTTTTGCTTGTCGCTATTTAGAACTTCTTATCTTTTAAAAAAGTTTATACATAAAAAAAAATTAAATTTTCGTCTTAGACAAAAACATTTTTTTATTCTGGGAAAACAACAAGAAATGCTTCAGCAAAAAATAATAGGAAAAAAAATGTAGCAACTAAACATTTTTGCCAATGCAACAAGATAAAAGCTCTAAAGTAAAGTTTTTACAAAATATTCTCTTCCCTACTACTGGTTGCAAGGATGTTCGTAATAGCGAACGCAGCCAAGTCGTATGTGGCCACTAAAGTGTTTTTTGATTGTAACGAATTGTTTGCCATCGTACACCATTTTTGCTCTTGCAATTTTATTCACTTCAACAGCTATTGTTTAAGGTGGTATCATATTTAATTATTATTTTCTTTCTTAACTTTTGAGTGAGGTCTCACAAGTGTCAACTTCTTTAAAAACGTCGGAGATGTCTTTATAAGAAATATTGAATATTATAACTAAACTGCTCTGCAAATCTCAAGTTTCGGTATTCAAACGGGAAGTGACTGAATTGTTTCGATAGATTTTTGCACAATGAACACGAATATATGCTCAAAAGTTGTATATCTCTTACAGTTTTTGTGGCAATTATGGTTAAAACCCCCCAAAAAAGGCGTTTTAGCTTGGGCACATACCCCGTAGTCATAGAACATTTAAAAATTTCTGAAATTAGAGCATGTCAGTTCCCATTTCGACTCAATAAACTAAAATTTAATTGCGTCTGACCATTATAGGTCGATTGCTCCTAAGTGAATGTCTCCTTTATAAAACAACCCTTGGTCTGAAAGTGGTGATAGTCGCCAGCTTTTTTGTCTGCGCATAACAACTGCACTTTCGTTGCCAAAATATACTTTGAATCTAATAAATACTGTAGGTACTTATACTGTGAAGTCTTGTAATTATATTTGTTGAAAATTTTATTGTCAACACTCCGATTTATACTAAGACTGATCTTTGAACCAAGCTTATACAGGGTGTTCTGGAACCGATTTGGTTTGCGGAAAAATTAGTTCTCTGGTTCGTCGTGAAAAACAATTTTTTAGGGTCTAAGAAAGTTCCATTAGAAAAAATTAGTCACTAGAAAAAGTCACCGTCACAGTCAAAGATAAGTTTAAAGCAGAAAAAATATACCACCATGGCCAAACCTTTACTTAGTACAGTTGTGGGTAGTAAGAAAACTACTTTTTATTCGCTGTTTCTGGAATTTATTTATTTATTTAGTAAACATTAACAATAAATTAAAATTTATAGCTAATATGATATTTAGCTTTGGCGTCATAGGCCTTAAGCTTAACTTATTATATATCTAGAATACTATTGATGTTTGTTATTATAATTAATTTTTAGAAAATTTATAATTTTGAATATATTATCTAAATTAGGATTAGAAATTAAAGACAAAGGGTATGTGTTTTGAAATATGCGTCTTCTAGTGTAATGGAATTTTGGACAGTATAATAGGAGGTGAGTTAAATTTATTGGAGTTGTTGAATTGCAAAATGGGCAGGAAGTGCGGGAATTATTGTTTATGAGGTAATCGTGGGTAATTTTGTTATGTCCGAGTCGTAGACGTTCAAATTTAATAATGTCTTTCCGGGGTAAGTTTGGGTTTGTTAAAATATGATAGTAAGTGAGAAAGTATATAGTACTTTATTGCTTTATCTATAATACTTTTGTAAGTACTACTATAAAAGAACTTTATCAAGCCTCGAATAACTCCTTGGATGATAAGGATATGTCAGGCATAATGACCCTGGCAATAGGATTTTTTCGGATGGTACATCGGATCCGAACCATACTATATATATGGGTCCATACTCATGTATCAGAAAATTTGCAACTATAAGAAGCATAAAGGAACCATTTTGAAGTTTTTGGGCTAAGTTTTGGAGTCAATATGAGAATTCTGTCATTTTGCATTGGACATTCGCTTTTTATATCAGGAGTCTGTATAATATCCTGCTAAAACTTGTACTGACTCCTCCGTTACCGTTTTGAACCAACTTTCTGTAATGAGGGTTTTTAGCTTGTGTACGCTAGAAAATTTCTACTTTGAACGGAATGACCGTTAAAATAATTACCAATGTTCCTTTTTAAATATCAAGTTGTTCATTCCAAAAACTTGCATCTTCCCGCGCTTTGTCATTGACGCGGAAGTTTTTCGGTCCTCTTGCCTATGCACTAATCACGATAGATTATATTATTATTATATATTATAGTACTATAACCGAATTGAACTTATAGCGAGGCCAGCTAGTTCTAAAATAAATCCGAAAACAAAACTTAAAATAATGAAATTTTCTATTTATTTTCATTTTATATGACGAGTACTATTTAAGCAAGTGTCAAATCAGCTTAGGACTCTACTGTAGTCTTTTTAAAATGTTATTTTATTGTTTTGTCTCTTTCTTTATTTATATAATATATATATTTTTACAATGCTTAATATAAACAACTTTGAATAGGATAAACACACAGGACGCGCGTTGGCTATGCGGTTTAGCGCTTCTCATATATTGAATTCCATTGGCAATGTAATTTTTTCGACTTTTATAAGAGCTCCCTCCTGCTACATTGTCTCTTGCCATCGCATGACTTTTTGACAAGTGAATTGTTTCTATTGCTGCGCTTTCTTTCTTTCTTTTTTCACTACTCGAAGCAGAAGTGATATTTTTATTTTGTTTGAAAGAAATTTTATGTAATAGTTTTTGAAAAATTTTTCATTTAGTTAACTTTGTATAGTAAAAATGTTGGTATCCTATCTAGATGCCAACAAGTTTTCATTACAGCAGCACTATTGCTGTTGTTCTTGTTCGGAATTTTTTTAATAAACGTAAGTGTACGTTATACAAAGGTAAAAAGAAACGCATTTACAAGGGAATATTTAAGATTTTATTATGTGGCTTAGGGAGTTTCAAAAAATTGAAAGTCTCTATTGAATGCTATTACAACTTAAAAACTTAGCTTATATTTAATAGGAAACTGAGAAAAAAATAGATTGTTTGTATCAACATATAGCGGTGATTCAAGACAGATTTTGGTACTTAAATGAGATAAAAGACCCTGCACTATTTATTTGGCAAAAGGTTTTTAATCAAATTAACAAAGGCACTTGTACGATTTCCGTGGTGCCACGATCTGATAATGATTTTCTATAGAGCACAAAAGAAAACTTTAAATAAAAAACGATATCAGACTTGATATTCAAGCTATCGATACTTTAAAATGATAACCTAATGTGACAGTCTAAGTAGATTTTGACCTTTATAGAAAAATATCTCAAAGTTGTGTCATAGAATTTTATCTTGTCCTTTGAGACATTTGTTCAAGATGCAAAAAACAAGATATGTGTGCAAAATGGGATCATTTGATGAAATCACTCTCCCGTACAAATAGTGTGAAAGACTTTTCAAAAATTATACGAAAATAATAAGGGGAAACTGATACCCGATTCAGACTAAGCAGAAAAAGATCTCTGAGAAATCTTTTCTTTGGTCTTAATAAAATTTTTTTTAATTTCGATCCATGTAAAACGGTTTTTATAGATTTTGGTCTTTGAGTCAGTTTTTTTTTTTTAATTTTTCTGATATATGTTCACAAATTTAAATAATTCTGTCTTTAATCCCCTCTTAATATTAAACAAATGTGTTAATTTTTTTGGAATTTTAGTTTTTTAGCATAAACTTACTTAATAAATAAAAAAAAAATCAATATATGTTGATTAATTTGAATCGCACCAATAAGCCTATTTCATAGATATTTGTTTAAACTATGGATTCATACCAAAAGAGTGATGATATTGCTATCAACATTGAAGCACATCATATAACTATTTTAATTAAATCATTTCGAATTATTAAAAAATAATTTACTCGTATTAATTACATTTTTGGCCTTTATTCATATTCAATTAATGTTCATTTAAAATTTTATTAAAACATCAACCTGCTGATCTTAAGGCAAAAAAGCAATGCAAGACCACTACCAACTTAAAGGAAAAAAAAAAATAAAACGCCATAGGATAATTTTGCTGTATTTCTGATTCAGCGGCCATATCACGGCCATTGATAAATCATTAAATTGCATTTATTTGACTTCCGGGTTTATGAATGAATCATTCATATAATCGATTTATTTTATTAAACTTCATACAATTCAACTGAAAAAATAAAATGCAGAAGGCAGCTTTTGTGTTGCAAAAAGAAAATGAGAAACTTTTTCATAATGTAGGTGAAAAATTTTCACAATATAAATAACAATGGCAGCATTAATATCTTAATTTGATTTATATTTCATGAACGAAAATAATTTAATAAATTAATTATTTTTAATTTTTTTTTAAGAAACAAAAAAAGAAATCGTAGATGTAGTTTTTGAGAAGGCTGAAGATTTTTTATAAAGAACATTACTTAGTTTAGTTGACATCCAATTATTGCGCGCAATCACATTTTACTTGATCCTACATTTTTTTTTCTTCCAGCCGTTATCGCCAGCTAACAATAAAAAAGTTAAGCAAAAATGTAGAAAAACACTACATATTGCGAAAACTATACAGGATAATGTACAATGGTTACAAAAAAAGACTTCGCATAGGCCATGTCATAATTCTAACATTTCAAATTGCTAGCAATACTTCATGGATATACTGGTGCTGTCATCAACGTCAGTCAAGTCAACGACCAGGATGTCTGCATTGCCATATGGGCATCAACTACGTACTCTGCTGGTAATAGAGTCGCATATGTTTGTGTCAGTGTAAAGGTGGAAATTCAGCATAGGGAGTAGAATAAGCAAAAAAAAGTAAAGGAAAAAAAGTTAAAGATATATTGCATAAGCAAGATGGCAAAAGAGTCCATTTAGGAATGTCATCTGTCAACGGAACAT
This sequence comes from Meiosimyza decipiens, assembly GCA_963680825.1. Taxonomy (NCBI): domain Eukaryota; kingdom Metazoa; phylum Arthropoda; class Insecta; order Diptera; family Lauxaniidae; genus Meiosimyza; species Meiosimyza decipiens. Next base: position 15,163,328 of record OY804261.1, on the reverse strand, counting down.
ATAAATCAAAATCAAACAAAGTTTATTTGCATGCTACGAAAATAAACAACAACATTATAGGAGGAGCCATGCATGTTGCAAACAATGTTACCAATTTGGCAAGAATGTTGCAGCTAAAAACAAAATTAAATAAAAATCCATTTTTTAAACAACATACTTGGTCAAACTCGAGATCAAAATTTCAGTAAAAGAAACTACTTAGTAAGCATGTTAATTTCATCAGCTCTAATATTAAGAGCCTTTTATGGCGCTAAATATAAAGGCATGGGTTACATGCCGAATTCAAGTGAATCAACTAAAGTTTTTTTTACTCCGAAAGTTTTCACAGCAAAAACGATAAATTTATATGACGTTTCAATCTCAATTAAAATGTTCATTCCATGGAAACAACAGACCCTACTCGCAATTTTATTTAAAAATTGTAAGGGTTTTGATATGTTCGCGTAATGAATTTTTGAGATTCTAAGGTTTAATTAATTTATCGCCTCTTGTATTTTTTTTTTTGATGACTTTTCAGTTTTATGGAAATAACATAAATAGTTGAAGGGAAATTGAACTGATAAAACCTTTTTTGACTGTCATTGTGGTGCATTGAAACAGCAAATATTTAAGAATTATTTTACAGAGCTTACTGTTCAGTACAATGTGTTGTTACAAAAAAAAAAAAATTCGACAAAACAAAGATTGATTAAAAAAAAAAAAAACGGGCTAAAATTAGTAATACTAGTTTCATCCATTGCTAAATGGAATCATGAGCGACTTTTACGATAACACACAAATATTATACTCGTACCATTTGCGCTTGCTACTTCGTTTTGACTTGTCAAAAAATTTTTCCATGAAGCGCCCACGAGAAAAGTAATGCCATTTAAGTCGTAAAAACAAAGATAAACAAAATAATTTTTGCTTTGCTTTGTTTAGTTTGGTATTGGGTTCTCAACAGATCTATGCAAAATGGCAAATATATCAGGCTCAGAAATTCTAACTAATCGGCTTAAAAGTTTCTGATGATATCATTTAGCAACGTTTGAAACTAATATAACTGGCTTTATCCCCTGAATTAATCTTTGTTTTGTGTGTAGGAGAGGAGTTTTATTTCTTTTGCTATCATTATTAAATTTTAATTCTTTGCTGAACGAGTTGATACGAAATTAGTTCACAACAATCGGCGAAGCTAAGTCTATTGCTATAATAGTTCATGGTTAGTTTGTTTAAACCGATTGCTATTGTTTCATTTCGTGTTTTGAATACAGTATACCATTATATTCCCGAAAATTAGGAGTGTTCATGCAAACGAAATGCCTTAAGTGGCACGCAATGCTTTTTAGGGGTCCATATTGCATTTAGATGTCCATATGTTTTCTTTAAATAACTTTTTTTTTGTCACTCAATAATTTTTTGCTATTCTTATTTATTTTCAGAGCGAACACTTCGTTAAAAAATGTAGATTTACTGTCAAGCATCGGTACGTATGTTTATCTATTTAATAATTTGCAACTTGTCCCAAGTTTTTTGCAGTCATTTCTTAAAAGTAATTTTTGCCAATACCCATTAATATTCTCTCCAAATTAAAGACTGGGAATGTAAACTAGAATCGGAATAAAGTTTTTTTTTTCACCCAATTATTGTGGATTTTCGTTTAAATAAATCTCATAGGATCGAAGTGAAAAAGATTTATTAAAACTTAAATAATTAACACTACACTCAGACTGGGTATTTTCACTTTGGTATTCGGTTTTGTAGTGCATAGAAGTATATAGTATATATATATTCTTGATCAGTGTCGCCACCTGAGTCGCATTAGCTATGTCCGTCTGTCTTCGTTTGGAAATCACGATTACAGGAAAACAAAACAAGATAGTTGAATGAAATTCAGCATAAAGATCACACCTTCAAAAAAGCTTCCTGAGATTGCAAATGACAGAGATTTTTGTTTTAGTGTATCCAAATTTCTCAAAATATCTATCCTAAAAATCTATTTTAGAAACATTTGTCGAAATTCAACAAGAGGGAGTGACAACTACCATGACGTCAAAGCCTCAAAGAGCTATAGTGAGAAAATTATTTAGGGTAATGGAACCAGATTTCACAATAACTGCAGGAATGTTTCATAAAAACTCTGTACAAGAACAAAGTGAATTTCGAAATGTGGGCGTGGCACCCTCCGTAGAAGCAAATATTTTAAAATTTCTTTATCTAAAGTAAAGAAACAAAATTTCAAACCAATACAAGAATTAGTTCGCTCTATCAGGCAAAAAGTTATCAATTTTCCAAGCATAAACTTTAAAACTCTACGCGGATAGCTACCAAAGTAAATGTCATCAAATTTAATGTAACTACTTTTTTATTCAGTACTTATGTGGCTACGTTTTTAGACTAAATATGCCTACATATATTTTTCACGCAATGTACTTTTTTACTCCCTCTATGTTTTGAAAGATTAAAAGCTCTCAGAAACAACTTAAATGGCAACACTGTGAACAGGTGTGTTAGAGCCTTAAGCAAAACCCCAACATACCGTGAAGGTATGCAATGTCAAAGTAACTACATATAAAGTTCCTTCAACTTTGTTTCGACCATTTTTTACATGTGATTGTTTTTGTATGTGCACCAACTGTTTACTTGTTTGTTGCTGACGCTTAATGTTGTCGCACTGCAGTCAGCAATGTGCTGAAGTTGGCCGCACTGCTGTTACTAGTGTGCACGCGTTAGAGGCGCTATATTTTTGTTGTTGTTTGCATGCTGCCTCATAGGCTTGCCAAATGATGAAATGTAGGCAAACGTACATTTTGACATTTGGAGACATTTGCAACAAAAACAATTTTTTTTCTTTTTACTCTAGAAGTGGCTCATAAATAATTTCGCTCAGTGGTGTAACACAGCTCGAAAATCACGAAATAAACTCTGAATTTTGGGTCTTCACTTTTTTATTATGTCTGCTGCTACCATTTGGAACCTTTTTGTATTTTTTTGTCATTCAACGACCACGTCCAAGTCCACTTAACATTTTATTGACCAGAACAGCACCAATTTAAATTAGCACAGTGGGAATTTTTTTGCTCTTTTTGTTGTGGTTGATAAACTTTTTAAAAATGTAAATTAGATGTCACTGCTTAAGTTTAATAGCAACAACAAAAAATTTTTATGTTACTCTACATCTTAACACAGAAAAAGATAACATGTTTGTTTTTATTGTTTTTGCTTTTTGTCTACACAGGGTGGGTTTGTCTCTTAAAAGTCTAGAGTTCAAATGAGGATATTGATCTTATGGAAATAGCATTGCAGCTTCAATCTGTTTCAATGTATTTATATACAAAGTGGTTCAGATTCATCACTTCACGGCAGTTATATTCCTCAAACTCAAATCTGTTTTTATATTAAACAGTGCTAGTTTTAATCCCATCGCTTCGTTTTCGTTTGTCCTAAATTTCTTCACGAATCAATAAATTTCCTTAACTCTTGCATCGTGTACAGTATCCTGGATTCAGTTTCGTATGAAAAATTAAATATTGACATATTGAAAGCTTGCCAGGGCCAATTCTATCAGGTTACGGAAAAAAATTATTGAGCCTAAGTTTGGTTACGATCGGATGGGGGTAATCCTTGCCGTGCCGGATCCAAATTTGGGTAACTTGTTAAAAATTTGTGTGGGGGGCCCAGCAAGGGAAGAAAGGGGATGGGTATGTTCCAAAGAAACGTTGGAAGTGAAAAAATAATAGTACCCTCAGTCACCCTGGGGGAGATATAAGCAATTTTCATTAAATTTTTGACAAGTAACTCAATTTTGAAACCAGCAAGGCAACTCCCATCCGATCTGGACTAAACTTTGACTGAATCATTTTTTCCAGCAACCTAACAAAATTGACCCTGGCAAGCTTTCAATATCCAAAAACCGCGCATTAAAACAAAGCTAGTGTACAGACACGAGCTGAGAGAATTCAAGTCTCTCCAACATTTCCTGATATCTGTTTTCCCAGCGATATGTTCCAAAAGGATTTAGGACAACCGCGTTTTCTGCTACTTTGAGGTTTCCATTCTAACGCATGTCAAAAAATTTTAGTTAATGATTTGCGTGTCGATTTCTATTACATTTTTCCTCTTTGACTTAAATGGAAATAGGGTCCTGTCTACGTGTAGTAAGTAATGCGTAACTGAACGCACCAAATTCTCAGAATTCCTCTTGGATAGTTATTGGTGCACATTTGAAAAGCGCTATTAGCTTACCAGGCTATGGTGCCTTGCAGATAAACTATGGAATGATTCCCTCAAACAGATAAGGCAAGAATTGATCAATTCAAAAGATTTAGTGTTCTACCAAAATAATGCGAGACCTCATTAAAGTTTGAAAGCTCAGCAAAAGCTTTTACAGTTTGGATGGTATGTACTACCACACCCACCAATTTTACGAGATCTGGCACATTCGGGTTATTACTTTATCCGGGTACTGCAAAGTTTTTTTGAGTTACGATTCAAATAAGGACGTCAAATTTGGATCAATTTTTTTTAGCTTCATTGTTACTGATTGAGTTGCTATGACGTAGCCAAAATATTGAAGTTATCCACGTCGTCTTTGCTGGATTTGCTTATCAATATACTGCTATTAGTATTGGTTGAACAGATTATTTTTATTTTATTAATGTTGAGTTTCAAACCCACACATTTTGAAATAGATCTGATGGCGCACGGCTTTGCTATCAAACCTGATTGCTTGGTAGTGAAGTCTTCTAAATAACCACTTTCACTTGGGTCTGGGGTTTCTGTGACTTTTTAGGCTGTAGGATTCGCAGAATCCTTTCATTTCTATTCTGATGGGGTTATGAGTCTAAGCGGTCTTATGCCTCTGATTCGCACTCCATCTATTGCTCGCACTGCAATCTAACAATAAAACTAAATTTTCTTTTGTAACCAAAAGTTATTAAACTGGCTGCCAACCTGACTCTGGACTTCATTTGGCCTGCCATATCGTTAGATCAAAATAGTTGTTGAAATTATTAAATGAATTTTCTCCAACAACATATTTGTGCTTTATACACAAAAAATAAAGTAGGTTGAGTCCCTTAAGGATAAACGAGCTGTGTCGCACATATTAGAAAATTGTCGATCCTAACCTCAAGGTATTCAATCTTTAAGTCCACCCTGTGCTATACGCTTACATTGTCAATTAATTTTCGCGCAACTGTTTTAATTTTAAGTGTTATAGCAAAAGCTTTGATGCGTAGCGCCCTCTATCAGCTGTTGTTGTTGATTTATGTTGCTGGTCATGTTTTAATTCTTAAAATTTGTGCTGCTGTTGTTACCGCTGGTTGACATTTCAAGCTGACGACAACAGCAGTCGTAAAAATAATTGCCAACATAACGAGCTAAAATAAAAACACAAGAAACACGTGCCAGTCACAGCTGTGTGAAGTAGGTTCGCGACTATGAGATATCAAAATATAAAATGTCATGAAATATTACACCTCGCTTGCACGTTTCGAAAAATAAAATTATTCCTCAAAAATTTTTGACAATATTGCATAGAAACAAAATACCTAGCTCAACACAAAAATCATCAAAAAATAAACTTCAAGCAAAAATTTTTTTTAAACATTTTTCGGCCGCAATTTTTCCACACAGAGTTTCCTTCCATAGCGCTAACTGCGAAGCTCGATTTTTTCATTAATTTTTTCAATGTCTTTTAAAATGTTTACAAGACGAGCAATTGAAAAGCAATTATGTCGGACAGATTGTATTTTGATATCTCGTAGTCGAGAGCCTACTTCACACAGCTGGCAGCCAGTGCTGTCAGTTAGACAAAACTGTTTGCATTTTAAAATTTTACACTTTTTTGTGTCTCTGTGTGTGTGTATGCAGTTCCTTATTCATTTTTATAGTCGCCACTTTATATTTTTAAGTGTGCGGCTTAAGCCAAGAATTTAGATTTTAACATGATGTCGTCATGTTAAGGTTAAGCAGTTAACTTAATTAAAGGCGCTCAGGCAAATATAATTTGAGCTGACAGGGTTTGTTACAAAAAATACAACATCAAAATTATGACATACATACAAAATTAAGTAGAGTTATAAGAAAAGTACTTTTTCTGTAAAATCCACGCACTAATTAAAAACTTTGCTAAATATAAATTTTAAATAAATTGTTTTTTTTTTAATTAAAATCTGGTGTTAGTGACGTATCATGTCACCACATGATTATCATGAAAAAATTTGATGAAAACTGTGCGCTAATATTTCAAAACTCTTCTATGTATGTTTATCGCAGTGGCGTTGTAGCGCGAACATTAAAGGGAGACGGCCCCTCCAACTTCCCCCTAGCTATGTCACTGGTTGTCTGTACTATTTTATTGCTCCGTCCAATGCCTGAAAGTGTGCTGTAGGTGGTATATACTGAAGTTCAAAATACAGGCCAATATCGGTGGTTGCAAAAAGTATTTAAACATAAAGCACGAAATCTTGAAAGCATATTATATTTTTAAAATAAGTTTAACCTGCTCAATTGGTAGCGGATGTCGGCCAGCTATTCATCACAATGAAGAAAAACTGATTCCAATTCTAAATTTGCAAGATTTTTCCTCTGAAGGATATCTGCACATTGGGAGTCTTCACGGCATCTCTTGATTATGAGGTCAAATTAAACCTAAAAATATACTTTTAATACGGCTAAACCTTTAATATTTTTTTTAATACTGAAAAACGCATGGTAACTTCTTGTGCAGAGCCCTAAACTGTGGTAACGAGTGGTCGAAAATAGTAAGGCTGAAACCAGAACGTACTGACAAAAATTCCTCCAAAAATTGAAGAAACTTACAAGGGTTCAAGTTCAACGTTCCTAAATTAGTTGCCTTGTGTAGGAACACGTAGAAATTGTAGAAATACTCCTGAGAAAAAGGTTTCAGAAATCACATTATAGGTTTGGAACACCCGATGGCTTGGTACTTATCAATATCGATGTTCGATTTCCATCAATAGACTTAATTCAAACTTATTAGAAAGTAGGAGTAAAACTTCTTCCTTAAGGAGATAGTTTCTCGGACTACATTTAAAAAAAAAAATTTATTATGTGTTGCTCAATATTGCTCTATGTTTTTTATGCTCTGAGACCAAAAGGCCTTCTAACAAAATCCTCAATTTCTTTATCTATTTCGCCATCTTAAATTATTACTTAACTTTTGCTATTCAACTTCATTTGTAAGATCATACTTTTATTTATAAATGAAAACAAATTTACAAACTTTTTAACACTCTTTTTCAATTTACCTTCATTTTGCAATGCAACAATGCTACCAATTTTCCATTGCGATAAGGATTTTCCATATCCTTGCATGACTTTACTTTTCTCCTTAGCAGAAGCAATGCATCTTCCTTCATTTGTTAAGGATTTACGCTAAATCACATTCCAAACATAGTCCATCGTTTTCTGCAGCGATCTAGTGAGTTTCCGCCCCCTCCCCCCCCCCCCCAAACTGTGAAATTGAGTTGTGTTGCGCGCAACCAGTGTTGCCGATGTTTAGTTCTTTGAAGTGTAAAGTTCAACGCAGTATTGTGACCCATGTCGAACGCTTCGTTGTAGCATTGCATTTGACCATTTGTACGTAATACTGTTGCACAAAAGATCTGCTTTAGAGATAAGCGTCATCTTGTGTTGAACTTTTTATTAGTTATTCGAAAAAAAGAAGAAGAAAATTGTTCATTTTCTTTTTCTGATGCCAAGACTATAAAACACCCGTTGCCCAAGTATGGGCAAGACATTTTAAACTCGTTGATTTTACTTGAGCTGCTTTTTTTGTTCGGTAATAGAAAACTTGTTACTTATCAACTGTACCAATTGAGATTAGAAAAGAAAACATCAAATTTTGTATCAATATCAACAAAATATTTCCTATGTACTTGAAAATATCGATTCTTACAAAAGTTAAGAAAATTTTGGTACCAACAATGAAGCTGTCAGCAGCTTCAATGGCATAAAGTTGTGTTTGTAAGACGCTAAGGCAACAAATGCAGTTGAAATTTTGGTGTTCTGCTTCAGAGTCATCAGTATTCCGACTAGAAATTGTTCAGGTTTTCTGGATCAGATATTCCTTACTACGGCAATTTAGTCCGTTACTGATCAAGGCACAAAAAGATAATCCCTGTTCCGGTAATATGACTAGTTCTTTATCAGTATGCAATACTTAAAACCTTACGTTGGTCCCGGTACGGATTACCAATTTCCTAACTAAATCGTGATATGAAACTTTTTTCACACCCTCTCTTAATTGATATAAAAGATCATTTCAATATACTAATAAATAAATTAATTCATAAAACAATATTCAATAACTTTTTTCAAGTTTTTAATTGGTATGCCGATTTTTTTATCGATCGATATATTTGATGTTGACATTAAAATATATCGATGTACACCTACATTTTTGCAAGTTAACCAAATGCTACAACACAACATGTCTACATGAAGTACGAAGACAGTTGGGACCCAAAATCATGCAACTGCGAGTACATACCGTACTTAGTAAGTAAGGCTGTCAAGTAATAAATCTTTGGCCTTTTGACATTTCAATTTCTGCACTTTTGCTTCGTTTGTTACTACAAAACTTCCACTGTCTGTTGGGTTATTGAAAGTGATGATGGCAGAAATAGTGGAATTGCTTTGGGTGTTTCAATACGAAAATAAGTATGAAGTTGTGCATTTTGGTGAAATAAGCGTAGTGTTGAAAAGATTAAGCGTCGGAAGGGATTTGGTTATCCTTTAAATTCAGCATTGTCAAAGAGTGCTTTGCAGTACAGACAGACGATGCAATGTATTTTTGTGTGATTTTGTACTATTTAGAGAAGAGACATTTTGTACTATTCAGTTAAGAATAGTTTTTTAATAAAATATTCAAATTGCTTCATATGTAGTGCTTTAGAAAAAGAAATACATATATTCATTTTAATCTATTTTCAAAAATTGTAGCGCATTAATGGAACGACTTGAAATGAGTTATGGTAAAAAATAAAAAACTCGAAGACATGTATATATATTACATGTTATTGAAACAATGCATTTTCTTTAAATTTTCTTTTTTCATATTGATATGGCTATTTCGAATCGTAAGAGCTGTTGTGCTAAATAAACACAATGGATTATAAAGACAGTGGGCGATCTTCAAAAAGCCAGAGTCAACAACTTCAAAAAGTGATCGCTAAGTAGAAGCCTATGAAAATGATTCTTAGCAAAGTTTGTGTACGGTGACACACTGTAATCGTATCGTATTTCATGCTTTAACATAGTTCTTTAATTATTATATTTTTATTCTATGCACAATACAATAGAAAGTTCACTGCCCGCTTGCACTCTTGTCATTCAAAACATAATATGCTCGCTTAGTTTTTCCCTGCATCCTTTCGAAAAAAACAAAATGAATTAAAATAAAATAAGAAGAAAATTTTTATAAAATTTTCATTATGCTCGCAGATCTTCTTTTGTACTTTTTTGCCACCTACTTTAAACAAAAAACTTTTTATTCCAACAGCTGCTGCTGTTAACGCTGCAGCGCTTTTAATAAGTTTTACCCCTTTTTTTTAGCTGTTTCGTTCATGCGCGGTTTCTTTGGCCCATTTTAAACTTTATCGCATATCGCAGAAATTTTTATGGCATTTTCCTAAGGGAAATTTAGCAGTTTTATTCTTGCTGGCTTTTTACTGCGAAACAGTTTCTTTTTTCTATTCGCAGGCACCACATAACCGCATGATTTTTTCTTTTCTTTTATTTTTGTTACTTATACCCCATTTCATTTAATTTTTTTCTTTACTACATGTCTATAATTTTCATGAACTAATTGCTTTAAGTGTAATTAAAAAGCATTGCTTCCCTTTCGAATTTTCGTACATTTCTTTAATTTTCTTTTATAATGAACCCTCTTTTATTTTTGCTCAAATTAATGTGACTCAAAGTTGTGAGGAATGTTGAAATAATAAAGACCACAAAAAAAAAACTTAAAAAGTATTCCACATTTCGTTCTTACTTTTTATAAAAATTTGTTTAAAATGTTGAAAAATTTTTAATTAAAAAAAATGCTTAAAAATTTAATAGAAAAAAGCGCTCAGCAAAATCTTTTTTTAAAGAAATAGGAACAAATGAAATTACGCCAAGTGAAACTGCCAAATAGCGCCAAGTGAAACTGTCAAAGGAAATAAATAAAAATTAAAATGTGCCAAAAAAAAAAAGAAAACAATCTCTCAAAAGATGTCAACTGCAAAAGAGACATTAGATTTGTGGCACTATCAATTCGCTCATAATCTGATGCCTCTTTACAAAAGTTCTTTAATGAAAGATTTTTCCAGTTTAAATTTAAAAGCCACCATATCGGAAAAAAACTCTGCAGCAAAACTGGACCTATAGTATTCAAATACTTAACTCTACCGAATTTCGTTAATTTTAGACGAAAATTGGCTTGGTCAATGATTTTTGACGTCTGTTTTGAAAAAAGTCACCACCATGCGGCGGCAAGTGTAGAGTGCTCCAGTTTTATATTTCGATATAGACCATAGATGGGCAACATTTTGGAAGAAGCAGCTACTTACAACAAGAGCATGAAAAAATACCAATTACAATAACAGAAAAAACCCCAGCATAAATCCGATCTCAATAGCAACAAAATAAGTTCTGTAATAAATCAAATGCCAATTCCAAGAATCAAGCAAGAACATCATGCTAAAGCTATCCTCAATGTATGCATTGTTGTTTGCTTGCTCGATCGCTTCTTTTTTTATTTATTTCTTAACGATGCAATAAAGCGAACCGTATGAAAAAAAAACAATGCAAATATGCATAGCAGTGGCATCTGAATGCGTTTGTTGTTTTGGTTATTTTTCTTAAACAAAACGGTGAGTTTGTTTTATATCAGCGATGGGCACGTCGTGGAACTTACCGCCCTCATAGCCCGAACCGTTATTCGACGCACAAACAAGCAAAAAACAATTCGCAGAATTTCAATTTCATTGCCTCACAGCATTGACTAGATTTCAAATAAAAACAACACACAAAATGCATGAGCAACGGTGCCGTATTTTGTCTCGACGAATGTAGGAATCCATCCTATCCATCCATTTTATGGTCGTCATAATTGACCCACGGACGGAGCTCATTTTTGGTTCAATTTGGTCTGAAGAGCAGCCGAGGTAGTTTAAGAGCTGCCAAAGAACCCTTGAAAGTTCACCGTTTTGTGCGGTTTGTGGGCCTATGGCATCATTGGACCGTATTTTTTCAAAAATAATGGAAATCGCAATGCTACAGTCAATAGAGCAAGATACGTGCGATGATTAATGACTTTGTTTTGCCCAAAATGGAAGAATTGAACTCGGTTGACAACTGGTTTCGAAAAATATCTTTAAAAATAAATTTTTTACAGAAATAAAAATAGCAGACTTAAAAAATTATCGGTATTATCGAATATTTTGCTTATCTCAAAAAGGTACACCAATAACATCATTAACAATTATGCACACAAATTTTGAAAGAAATGTTAAAATATAACTCCTTTTTCGTTTTGTTCTTTCGAAATTATTAACGATTTTCCTTGGTACAAAAAATCGCCGGCAGGCAAATTATTTGCAACTTGTTGTTTCAGAAGTTTTTTTATACAAAAAAAAAAAATAACCTCAGCCATACACGTTCAAATGTATGTGTTACAGCAATAAGCAAGGATATGCATGTCCTGGCAAAGTACTGCAACGCTTACGGCTTCTTTTCTTATTTCTTTCTTTATGTTGTGCTCTTTGTATTTTTGCTCTTTTTGTTGTTATTGCTGTTATTGTTGCTTTAGATATTGTCGTGCTGATTTCTTCATATTTTCTGTTGTTTCTGTTTTATTTTTTGCTCTTATTGTTCCAGAATTGTTGCAGTTTTTCTCATGTTGTTATTTAACATGAAATCCATGTTGTTCCATGTTTCTTAATTATAAACTTTTCCATATATTTTTGTTGTTTTTTTTTACAATATTTCTTATATTCTTTTCGTTTTTTAACAAAAAATTTCATTTCGTTTTTTGTGCTGTTTAATAAAACTTTTTTTTAATGGCACTTAAATGTGGAAAACAGTATATGTTCGACATCGAATTTGTATCATAATTTTGAAAATGAGTTTGACAACTTTATCTCTTGCACTGCGCACTCACACAAAATCAAAAGCTATGCAGCATTAAGCTTCATTAAAGCAAAAAACGACTATTGATCAATAGCTTGGTCACTTGACAGTGAACAAAATGTTTTTCTACCGTACCATATCTCGTTATAACGAGGCAGCATTGCGGAACGCCACGATAGTGGTCGAAAAAAGCTGCTATTGGGCCAACAATTGTTCAGAAAGTAAAGATGAGAACTCGCTGCATAGCTCGACAGATGATTGGGACTCCAACATTCGGTGCTTGCTGAAAAATAAACTTCAATTCAAGTCACATAAGACACAAAAAGTGCATGTATGATCTAACTGATAAGCAGAAGAGGTAGCATCTGGTTAAAGTGAAGGAGTTGAAGCCGTTGCTAGTGACTGGCGTATTCTCAAACATTGCCTTTTCTGACGAAAAATTGTTCACTATTCAACTAGGTGTGCATAAACAATGTGATTGCGAAGAGATCGTACGAGAACTGGAACTCAATATTAGCAACCCGATTGACAAAGCCTGCCTCTATCATGGCAGTTCGACTGCAGTGTCAGCCGAAAGTCGCTCTGTGTTGGTGTTTCTTGATCTAGGGGTCAAGCTCAATGCTCAATGATTATCGAATGCAAGTGCTAGAAGGTACATTAAATCCCTTATCTCACAGACAATTCGATCCGGCACCATTCTCATGGACTTTTGCATATGAAGTATCTTGGAGGCAAAGGTCAACACCAGTGGCGGCCCCAAGGGGGAGGCTATGGGGGCTGTAGCCCCCCTGGCATCCGCCGAAAAATATTTCGATTCAAGAACGTTTCAGAAAATCGAAATCGAAAAAATTGTTTGTGGTGGTGAAGTGTTGTTGTGATGTAGAAAATATATCAACGAACATTTTTTTTTTGGTTTCTTTATACAGCACAACAACACCACCACTACCACTCCCCCGTCTTCTATTTACAGGCTCACAATTTTCTATTCCACTTTCATAGCCAAAAAATAATCTTAAGACCTAACTAAACTATACATGCATTGATTGAAGTCAGCTTATGCAACTGTGCGCATACGCATAACTTGTATATTAAGACTACAACGTACTAAAATAGTCATAGATCTTCATATTTACTGTTTTAAATATCTAAATTAATATCAAAAAAAATTCTGAATGGATATTAAGGAAATATAAGATGAAATAAGATTTATGTAATACTGGTAATAATAGATAAGTTTGAAATTGTGGCTACATTGTTTCCTAAGATCATGTTACTACAACATTGCCACCAAAAAATATATTCTATTTTTATATTTTTATTTTAAAATTTATTTATTTTAAATTTTAAAATTAATTTAAGATAAAAACATTATTTTTACTTAAACTTTAATATAAGCATTTTTGACATTTCAACGCAAACATATAGGGACAAGTCCCTATTCACACGACAGTGAAGTTGTGCTTCGACTATGGCTGGAAAAATCAACGGTGCTTAGGCTTTGATATCTGAAGACCAACCCTTAGCATTTTACACCCATTGTTTCAGTCACTCTCAGAATCTGTGCGTAGGCAAATCATGCGATGTTTCTGAAATTCGTAACATGCTAGGCACAGTTTTATCAGTGACAAACTTTTCTCGAACTCATCTAAAAGAGTACAACAATTAAAAGATAAAATTTCCGAATGGAGCCCAGAAACAAAAAAAAATTGTTTAAAAACATTGTGTGCGACCAGATGGGTAGAAAGGCATGAATGCGTTGATACTTTCAGCGAATCGCTACTGTTTATCTCTGAAACATTAGAAGACTTAGAACAAAGCAAGGACACCAATTTTTTGAACCGAAACTAGACGAAGTTGGAGAAGTGGGCGGTGCATATTTAAACTTATTAATTCTTTCGACCTTTTCGTCAATTTTGAATGGTTCCAATATTTTTCAACCTCTTAAATATTTTTTGACTTTTTCAACCGCTTTCAATATGTTTCAACAATTTCCATATTTTTTCGCCTTTTTCAACTTTTTAACATGTTTCAACATTTTCCATATTTTTCGACGTTTTTAATTTCTTTCAACTTACTTTAATGGTTTCCATATTTTTTAGTCTTTTAAGTCTTTTTCAACTGTTTCAACACTTTTTGTACCTTTTTCAAACATTTTACTTTTGTTTCGACTTCAACCTCTTCAATTTTTTTTTACATTTTTTTAAAAGGTACTTTCAATGCAGTGTAGGGTATGTGAGTTTCGGCCTGGCCAAAGATAGTACTTACTGGTTTTATTTAAATTTTTTTTTCTCTCTCATATGATTTCAGAACTAAAATCAAAATTCCAAGGTAAATTTTTGAGTATTTAACCCTTAGAATTCTTAATACCAGCAAATCACTCGAATGTGTCAGTTGACAAGATCGTGGAGGCTGCTCTCACTTACAAAAGTGATTTAAATTGCAGTAAAATTGAGCTCAAATCCGAAATTTAATTGTAGCACCAGTATTGTTGTAAGATCGATTTTAAAGATGCTTTGAATGCAATGGAAGAATTGACCATTATCAAAAGCAAAAAAATGGAATCGTTCTTCCCAAGCATCACAATTTTACTACAAATATTTTCCAGGATTCCAGTGACTTAGGCAACACCAGAACAAAGTTTTTCTGTGTTAAGAGGATTGATATCGTATTTAAGATCTACAATGAAAGAAGACCGTTTGAATGGATTGGTTCTGAAAAATATTAATAAAGAATCGATATCTGCTCAGATGAAGTCGTAGAATTATTTTGCCAGAAGAAACCTCGCCGTCTTGAAACCCTCGACTGGACTACTGATGAGATAAAAAGATCTCTATGTTTTATAAGGGCTAAATTTAACCTGTTAATTTTTGTTATATATCAAAATATATAAATATTTTTCGTTGAAAAATTCAATCCATGTGCGTTTTCACTAAAAAAAATGTAAGCTTCCCCCCCTGAAGAGAATCCTAGGTCCGCCACTGGTCAACACTAAACAGTACGAAGGTGTGAACGCTCCGAAAGAATTGCGACAACGGGAATGAACCAAGTTGTCACAATCTCACTTGCAATCAGCATACAACTAGTTCATGGACCGTCTCAATGGCTCAATGCGGGCCAAAGGTGAACATATCTTAGAATGTTAACATGCTCTTAAAATAAAAGCTTTTGCTAATATTTTGTGTGAATTTGAAATACAAATATTTAAAAATGCTAATAGCACGAATGTTAAAAGTATAAGTTGTTTCCTTTTTCTTTCTTTGAGCTTAAAATCTTTAGTTTGCGTATTAGTTAGTAGTGAACTATGATTGGAGTTGTGAATGAGGCCCTAGAGTATTCGTATAAGTCATTATTAAGTCGTAAATTTGGTTCGATATACGAGGATGAGTAATGGCGATCAAGAGCTGTGTAACGATGCTTCAACTATGCGGTACTGCATCGTTTGATATTTCCAAGCAAATGCTACATGTAGACTCATTTCTACTTATTTTTTCTTTTCATTCGAAATGTTAAGAAAAAGGTGTGGCAGGCGCATTGTGATACCCTATACACATATGTATATGGTATATAGTCTGCTCCTTTCTCCTCAAATTATTTAGATATATGCGCTTGATCCATCCAGAAGCCTTTGGTGACGTTGAGGATGCTGTTAAGCTCCAACTCGGCTAGTTCCTCAAATCCAACAAAGAACGCAGAACCAAAATATTTGGATGGTTTCCTTATAAGCCACGGGCATTCATAGAGTATAAGCATAACCGTCTCATTCTCTTCTCCGTCTCCACAACACCTGTAGTAATCTCTGAAAGAGGCACCATATCTGTTGTCAATAGGGCCAATAACACAGTGCCCCATCAGCACTCCTACAATAGTTCTTAACTCTGCCCTGCTGATGGTTGTGTTCAACCAAGTTATAATTTAGACCATTTGTTTTCAAAAGCAATTTCCCTTCTTCTGTTCGTTTGTTTCTTGGTTATGTCCTCTATCCTATAGTTTAGTTCCACCAGCGGTATCCCCGGTCTAACACATGTTGAATCTTCGGGTGTTCTGATCCTATTTTGGCACATTCGTCAGCTTTCTCACTATCGAAGATACGCTTATGACCGAGCACTCTGCAGGGCTATGGTATCCTGTCAGATATGCTGTCAGATTGAAAGTAGTAACTTCCTGCATTTTAGAAACATCCTAGATTCACGATTTAGGTATACAGTCCTTTGATCACTGCCAGACTCTCCACACATATGGATATAAAGGAGGTAATAAGCTCTCTGTTCTACATCACCTGTGCAGCTTGGTTCTCAGCATAGATTTAAGCTTAAAAAACGCTACAATAATTGGTTAGTCTGAAAGATATCTCTTTGCACATATTATCCTAGTAAATACCCGCTACTACGCTAAATACCAACTTGGATTCATCCGTGAAGATGATTAGATATCCCTTCGTTTCAGGACGACGGTTGAGATCCGCTCTTCTCTTGTTAGGAAGCTAATGATGTACGTAGTGTCGAAGTCAATTATTGGTACTCGGTAATCATGCCGTAGTTCTCGTTGCATATCCTACAAAATGGACCACGAAAGTGACTAAAAAATATCAGATATGCTGATAATATTAAGTTCTCGGTTAACTTATTGCATACTTCTTAAAGGCAGTAATTGGTCTACAAGTGGGTATACCTTATTTCGATAAATTAAAAAGGATGATACTTCCTTACATACAAAAGTACTAAACATCAGTTAAATTCACTAGCTAATTGATTGTGGACTAAGTGGACTTGCTGGGTTATCGACACCGCTCAGTGAGAGTTCCACCAGTAAGATATTTCTTAAATGTTCTTACTTAAATATTTTCTTCACAAACTTAAGTACATTTTAATTCAATCGAATAAGACCCATTTTCCACAACATGAAAGTGGAGTGTGATAATTGCATATTAGCATTCAAGACATGTAACATCAGAAGAATCTTTTTTAAAAGTTTTGTAATTTAACAAATTTCATTTTAATAAAACAAATTGTGGTCGAAAAAGGAGAAAACTCAATTTAATTTACAGTGCACAAATAAAAAACAACAACAACAACAACATGTTTTTGACATGGCAATAAAAATAACATCCAGTTTCAGCACTATGAGCTTTAGCACCTTTTCGATGTACCTACTCGTACATCATGAAATGCCTTTGTTGGTGAGTTTTTCTCTTCATTTTATTCAATCAAAGGAAATCTATTTACCGCATCTTCTTCTTGAACAGCATCATAGCTTACGAATTGTATTTTTCCAATCGATGTTTTTTTCCAAGAAAATTTTTCTCTCTTCAAAGCTACAAATCAAATATTAAAATCTTTTGAAATTGCAAATTTTGTATTCCACTCATGTTACTTTGACGTGTGCGGATATGTGTGTGAGAAAAAACAGCAACAACACGTTAGACCAAAATAAATTTACACTAAAAGGCTTTGGTCAAAAAGCAAAAAAAAAAAACTTCCGCTAACATGTTGAATAATTTAAAATCTATCGCTTAATCCCTTAACGCCACAAACGAAATTCAACTAACGAACGGAGTGCTCGTAAAAATCAACATGGGCAGCAGTGGCAGTAAAGTGTGAATGCGGCGAAAAACACACGCCTTGGGGCATAAATATGCGGCCTTCTGTTTATTTAATTCGAAGGCTAATATGCTGGTGATTGTGTAGCTTCTTTCGGGAGCCACAAATTATTTATCCTTTTTCTTGTGAAAGGATTTATTACGAGGCTCCTTTTGCCAACGAAATATTAAATCAATTTTGAAATGTTGTTTTTCATTATATTTTCCGGATATATCTAATATGTTTGAGCTCAATCTGATATTATTTGCAATATCTACATAGACGAAATGCGTTCATGGCGTCATTTTGAGTATAAAGTTTAATTTTGGAAAATAGGATAATGGCAAGCAGGCGTAAAAAATGATACAAAACTCTTAATGTATGGTAGTAAAACCAAAATAACAACAATAAAACTATATTTTTAGTGGTATATAGTAAAAGGAGGTTTTCTCAACTTTTGGCTCTAGTCTCATACCAGGGCATAAGTTTTTTCTTATCATAAAAACACACAAAATTTTTAGGACCATTTCATTTATTTTTTTAGAGGGTCAAAGTTTTTACATTTCTATATGTTTTTTTTTGGTGCATTTAATAAAAGAAAGAGATAACGAATTTCAAAACTTTGATCAAAGTTCTCAATCTCCTTTGACTTGTCAATCAACATATAAACAAATTGGCAACTTTCTTGCTACCCGATAGTTTTCGGTCATGTTCTGCTTTGCCTTGTAGATTGAATATTCCGTTGAGTTACTCAAAAGTTACCACTCAATTATTGCAGCTAACATGATATAATATTTTCCCTCCATATTTTATAAAGATAGAGAATTTCAAAACTTCTTGTAAATTGCGTCAATTGCTTTATTTAATAGCGTACTTCGCTTACAAATTGTTGCAGCAACTAAAGTGATTTTTTTTAGAACCCATGTGGAATTGAATAAACAATTTGAATGACTTGATTTAACTATGATGTTTTAGGAAACAAAATCAGGCTTCAAAAAAATATTAAAAACTTTAAGTACCCGTAAAGACGATTCTCCAACAATTAAAACGCATCTGGTAGTTGAAAATTCATTGCTTCACTTTATAGTATGTATACTCAGATATATGTGGATTGTCTTTGAAACTTTATGGTAGAAAAGTAACCATTGTATAGATATGTGGATTAGGCTACTACAAAAGAAGCATAAAAATGGTCAAAATGTCATCAAACATCGAAATAGAAAATAATATGACTTGCACTATTTGTGAAAAATTTCATTAAATTGTTAAATCAACATCTCAATACATTAAATGAGGATTGGGCGAATAGAACTGCACATGTTCATGGTCGTTCGTCTAGACTTTTTTAATGGAATCGTGTCATTTACACTAAACTTCAAGTAATTTCAACCTCAGACAATTCAAAAATCCACTAGATGTCATACTTTTTTTGATAACAAAGTGAAGGTTATCCTCTGATCAGTTCAGAGATATAAACGATTTTGCAATTTTTGAAAACTTTTAGCAAGTAGACATGTGTCGTTTTGTTCGCTCAGTCCTCAAATATAACAAACCATCAAACGATGGACGGAAGCTGGCGCAAAGTCTTCAATTACAAGCATTGCTTTTGAGTTCACAATTTGGCGAATCGGTGGTAGTTGTTACAGAAGATTGAAGCATTCTCGTTCTACAGACTTTTTTTCTGTTCGGCAGAACACGGATGACTTAACTGAATGCGATAACCAAGGGAAAGAAAAATTAAAACAAAGAGTTCAGAACTAATATTATTAAGAAAACTGCCACTCCCAGGGTGGATAACGACCAATCCAATATACATGCATAAGAGCTCGACAATACCAAAGACGATCAATTTGACAATTGATGAAATAGTACAAGCAATCCAAAGCATGAAGGATAAAGCCGAAAGAAACCAATGCTAAACTACTGAAAGCATGTCGCTTGATAAAGTCTTATACTCGGTGCTTTCCAAAATCTGAGATGAAGAGCATTTCCAAAAGAATAGCTCCTAGGTATACTGGTCAAGCTGCGAAAAATATGTCAACATCAGTGATTGTCGGTACAGTAGAGGCATCACACTGTCCTCAGTGCCATCAAAAGTGTGACTCGTCTATTAGAAAGCATCAAGCAAGATTACGCTTGTCTTCTTAGGCTACAGCCCAGACCTCGACAGTGTCTTTCGTGAAAGCAAATGAGTTTCACTGCAGCGGAGCGGCACCTTTGCTAAAAGTACCTGCCTAATTTGTGATCAACACGAAAGTCTTAAGTGCAGTGTGTTGCACAACGTGGTGTTATCATCGTCCAGGCTGTTTAGTCTCACCTTTTTTGATCTCGACAACAAACTAAATATGGCCTTTGGCAAGATCATAAGAGATAACCGATGTAACTTTAACGAACAAAAAGAGAACCGCGACGATGCTGATGAAATTTGTTTGCTGCAAGATCTTAGAATAGCAAAAAAAGCTGGCTTTAAAATTAATGGGTTGAAGATCAAAAGTGTGAAGCTGAACTCTTTAAGACATGACATCAGATTTAAAGCTGACAGTGATGATATTGAAAACGTCAGAGTGGATATATAAACTCAGGAATTTCAAATGCAAAAGGTGCGTTTACTCGGCTAAACAAAATATGAAGCTCTTCGTTTATCTACACCAAAACGAAAGTTCACATTTTTAATTCATATATAAAATTGGAACTTTTGCATGGATGTGAGATCTGCCTGGTTACCGACCATCTAATGAATAAACTAAAGAGTGTTTTTTTAGAGGTATAGAGCTTCGAATTGAAATAAAACAGAAGAAAATCGTTTTAATGTCCATCAATTTGGCTTTATTGGAAGGATAATTTTATGTCATTAATGTTTAAATATGATTTCGGGCATGTGGCCGCCGCGGCTGGCTCGAATAAAGCCAATTCTACAGGTCCAATTTTGAACCACTTTTTCGAGCATATGGGGCCGTATGTCGGCAATAACGCCACGAATGTTGGCTTCCAAGTCCTCTAACGTTTCTGGTTTGTTGGCGTAGACGAGCGACTTCACATATCCCCAAAGAAAATAATCCAATGGTGTCAAATCACACGATCTTGGTGGCCAATTGACAGGTCCATTCCGTGAAATTATGCGCTCATCGAATGTTTCCTTCAATAAATCGATTGTGACGTGCGCTGTGTGGCATGTAGCGCCGTCTTGTTGGAACCACAACTCATCCACATTCATGCCATCCAATTCGGGAACAAAATAGTTGGTTATCATGGCTCTATACCGGTCTCCATTAACGGTAACTGACTCTCCAGCATTATTTCGGAAGAAGTATGGCCCAATGACTCCACCAGCCCATAGAGCACACCAAACAGTCAGTTTTTGTGGATGTAATGGCGTCTCAAGGGTCTCATGTGGATTGGTGCGCACTGTTCGACGTCTCTGCGGATGCGTATTATCACATAGAGTAAACGTAGTGCGAAAACGATCCATGGTTAACCGAATTAATTGCTCTGATGGACGATTATGTCGACCATAAAATGGACGGAGCTTGCGGTAAACTTCGCGAACTGAACCATTATTTTCGAAATAAATTTGCACGATTTGCAAGCGTTGTTCTTTTGTCAACCTGTTCATGATGAAATGGCAAACCAAACTGAACATAAATGACATTAGAATTGCCAGATTTGACCATAAAATGCCAGTTTTATCTCTATTCGAAAAACAAACCTTCAAAAAGAACACCCTTCACAAGTACTCTTCAATAAATGTCTAAGAGATGCATACTAAAAGTCTGGTGACCAAATATCATCTGAAACGCCGATTTGCACTTGAAATCAATTATTTGACATTCAAAGGTATCTATAGCGGATTTTAATAGAAAATGCCTTAAAATCGAAACTAGAAATTTTGTAATGGCATGATTACGTGCGAATCTTATTAGCCCACTTTGCCATATTCGCCGAGGAAGGCATTTCAATTTGTGTAGTTTATTAAACAATTTTGAAATCTGAGCTATTCCAAAGTGTAACGAAAGAAATTTTTGACAGAACTAAAAAGTTTAATGCGCTAAGATCCGAAAAAAATTCTTTAAATGTATCGAAAATTAGTTCAGCCTACTAAAATATTTTTCAAATTTTATCGTAAAGCAAAATGTACAATAGTTTTGGAATCACAGCCAAAGTATTTAAGAGTTCATGAAAAGTTTTGATAACATGTGTTCGATTCCCACTGGGGTTCTAACGTCGTAGCATACCCTTTCTTGTAAGAACTACTGCTATTTTGACTTCAACTATTTTGCTTGGAAACAAATGTTGCCATAAATAAATTCAATTTATACAAAAATAAAATTTAAAGTACGTTTTCAATATAATACAAATACGCAAGTTGAAAGTTACATATGTGCAACTACACACATGCATGTGTACGTACGCAGCACAGGTGAATGAAGCTCCTTTTGCGGCATCTACAGTTCATGTTTGCTGCAACAAACAAACAAATCAAGTGAACGAAAGTATTACGTACCTCTACAAGTAGCAGACGAAGAAACAGTAGAAATTTTGTAATAAGAAACTTCCGCTGCAACTTCGTAAAACAATGTGTGTTGTTGTATATGAGTGTGCAACATACACCCACACATAGTTCCTATAGACATTGCTTGAACTACGATCACGTCACTACTTCGTCAAGTGTTACCTTTTTTGTTTTTATAGCTATGAGTTTGTATGAGTGCCTTCTCATATGTAATCGTATTCCTTGAAAGAATATCAATGAATTTGTTTTCGTATAACAAAATCTTAAAAAAATCACCTGCATGATATTTCAAATCATATTATGCACATAGTGAAGAAGCCTTGTGATATTCAAGGAAGCTTTTCACTGGAACCTACTATTATCGTTTGAAAACTTTCAAAAATTCTCATTTATAAATATTTCCAGAAAATTTGGTGTGAATGAAAAATATTTTTTTCGTACATTTGATATTGAACAACGATTTAAGTGTATCAAGCATTCCACTTTGAGAGTAAATCCAAGGTCCTAAAAGTCAACTCATTTACATACGTACTTATAAAATAAGCCATAGAGAAGGTATTTATTCTGACGACTAAAGATTCATCGAGAACGAATACAGTAAATCATTTTTATAAAATTTATCACAATTTAAAGAGTTCTTTAAGGTTCTTGATTTGATTTTTTGAATACGAGACGAAAGCGAGAATCTGAGACAGAGACGACTCAGCCAGGCGAAATGCCAGTATGAACTCGCCTCGGTCGAGCGAGAAAAATATATTTTTCCACCTCCACTCGTTCTCACCTCGGAACCGAGAACGAGGTTGTCCCCACGGCCGCTTACACCAAAAATGCCATGGCGTCGAGAGGCAGCATCCGAGGGGGGCGGCAGAACTCGGAAATGCGTGGGATAGTTGGGATTAAAACGCTGGGTTTATCTATTTTTTGTTTGAAAATTTCTAATTGGGGACTCATTGTGCGTGATGTAGTTGGCTTAGAAGTCTTCTGTTGATCTATTTGCTGTTTAAAAATGTGTAATTGGGCTGTGCGTGGGGTAGTTGGACTTAGGGTTTTAGGTTTATCTGTTTACTAAGCATACGCTTTTAGTTTTCAATCGTAAATTGCTATGAGTGGGCGATAGCATTTTAAAACTTTCAAATCTTTTTTCGTGTACCTAATCATTAGCCCCTAATGAGTTTTCAGGTAAAGGGAAAGTCAAAAATATGAAAGTTTCAATTGATATGCGATATCTCGGCGAAAAAAAATGTATCTGAGCAACTTCAACGGCGTTTGAAAGAGAAAGTCCAGCACTGCAAGAACCCATAAATAGTTATTTAAGAAAAACAATGTTTTCGCGGTGCAACATTGCCTAAAATTTATTTGAAAAAAGTGTATTTGACACATTTAAATTAAAATATCTCAAAAACCTGACGCGTTAGAGCAATCCTAAACCTGAATTTGGTTTCAGCCGGAAAATTGCATCGGAAACATCTAGTCACTGTCCAGGGCAATAACCTCAAGGGTAGTGTTATTGACTTTTCTAAAACGAAAAAGGAAAAAACTCCAGAAAGTCGCATTTAATGGCTTTATCTGCATAGTTTTATCAATAGTGGATGCAGGATTTGACCTGGTTTCTGGAAAAATGTGTCTGAAAACATTTTTTACAAAGTGAATTATTAGTTTTTTTTTTTGATATCGCTATATAATATGCTTACATAAAATTTGCCAAGAAAATTTTATTACTTGGTTAATTGTTATTATATTCCATTTAACAAAATATTTTCTTTGAACAATCCGATTGCGAAATATTTTGTCTTTGATTTTTATAGAAAACTAAGCTATTTAGGGCAGCCTTTATATAAAAAAAAATGTACTTAACTAAACATCCATTGATATTACAGCATGCAAAGATGATCAATTTATCAAACTCGAAAGTAAGCTACCATCATTAAAGTAAATTTTCTTAAAAGCCTGCGTTTCATTAAGCTTTCCTATACCACTGTAGTATCCTCAGCAATAAAAATTTTCAAAATTAAACGAAAGATATTTCTTGCCAATGCAACATTAAAATATTCACTATCAAAAAATAGCTGCAACAATAAAATAATAACAAAATTCTGCAAGAGAAGACGTAGTAAGTTATTTTACAAAAGTTTTCGTACTCGTATTATAAACAAGTTAATTCACTTTATCTTTATCTTGATGTCGATTTTGTTGAGTTAAGTTGATATTCAGTATGCTGCTGCACGGAAAATAAAAGTTTTCGACATTGCTTGATATTATGGGACGCTTTTAAGCTGGCTATATTTCCATTCACTGAATGCAAAAATTTATTATTTTAGTCCACCTTATTAGCCTTAACAGTGATGCGTTTATGCTTCTCTCTAATATCCTATCGTTTTTACTCCGAAGAACTGAATATACAAAAAAAAAAAAAAATACCTTCATGCACCTTTTTTGCTGGGAAATAATTAATCCTAATTCTCTTATATCTTATGGTTTTGAAATTTTTTCTCAGTGTAATCCTTCTAGTTGAAATAAAGAAAAGGACATACCACAGACATGCGTTTGGATATTACTACCTACTATGTACTACAAAAGCGGCCAAATCCATAGCAACAGGAAAACTTAACAATTTAACAACTTAATTCAATAAACTTGTGCAACGTTCCAACTTTTCATGAAGAAATCTCAACATTGTTCAAATGGCAAAAAGGTAGAAATGGTTTGAAAATTGATGGCGGAAGATGGCCAAATTGAAGTTTGCTCTGCACCTTACGCTTGAAGTGGCTTCTCTATTGTTCTTCTACTCCTTCTCCTTGACAGACTTGCTTGCATTAAGTCAGTCAGTTTTAAATAGTTTTACCTTGTAGTTTGGTTTGGTTCGACAACCAACACTAAAAAACAAAAAGATGCAAAAACATATGTGGTTAAATTTTTGAATTTTATTTGTCGTATAGTACCAAAAAGGACTCTTTTATGTTACAAACGTTTTTAAATTTGTTAGACATTTCGTAGATTAGCTTGTTGTTATCTTTGTTGTTGGTCACATATTTTTGCGCTACTATTATATTTTATTCTCTCAGTGTGTTCATATTTTTGCTAATTATATGTAAGTTAATTACGATTCAGACTTAAGCCAGTCCGTTCCCGACAATACTTTTTTTTTTGTTCATTCGCATTGATAGGAATCTTTTCGTTCGCAAGCTCAAACACATTCAAACTTTACATCTTTTTCGAGTATTCGGACTTAGAGGAATACCCTTAATAATTTTTATTTTTTTACTGCTTTTTCAGGAGGTAGACCCCTGTTTCTGTACTTATGTGCACATATCCATATATAAAATACACCTTATTCAAAAAGTAGTTCTAACTAGAGCAACTTTTTTTCAGACACCATGGTCATACATAAGTCTACGTGAGAGGCTATGGAGGTTGAAAAAAGGAGAAAATGTTTTCTAATAATGCGTTGCAAATTTTGTGGGAATAATAATACGTTGCAGTGATTTCGATCCCGAAACCTGTCCATGTAGGAGAGAGTCGGGGTCGTTTTAACACTTTTTGGAAAATTTTTTTTTTTTTTATTATTAGTTTTACAAATTTGTCGATCCATACAATGGAAAAAATTAAGGTCCAAATATTTTACTGTTTGTTTTTTTTTTTTTCAAAACGTTGATAAAGAAAAACTGTTAGCTGTTAATTTTAGCCACGTATATGGTGCTAATCAAAATTAATATACACAAGAAATTTGTGATTGACTTAATTTTTCGACACTCACTCATAACTTTCTTGTACAATGTCGGAGGATATATTTAATAAGCTCAGCTAAAAAAAATATGTGCTGAGCTATTTGATATGTTAAAACTTTACCCTGTTAAAACCAACCCCGCGTTCACCTACAACTTATCACCATGCATAGGCGTACCGTGAACTTTTCGCGTCTGGGGGGCAGAAGTAATTTGCCACGCCCCTCTAATTAACGATTTTAATACTTTTTTCAAAAACCAAAATTTTATTGTATTAAAAATAAAACAAAAAGGTCATTGTTTTTCTGCGTATCACTTTGTAGCTAATCTTTATTAAAATAAAGCGCAGTTATTTTTAGATTACCAATTGTGTAATAATTACTATCTAATATATAAATACACCTTCCCACCGAAGCTTTCAGCGTTGCCAGTGTGAAGATAAAAAAAACTCTCAACAATTGACAAACTAAAGCAAAATGTTAGAACAAAATCTAAGCTCAATAAAACCAACTTTTTACACCAACTTTATGATCCAAAACAAATGGACGAAAAAACAATTTCTTCTAATAATCGCATTAAGTAATTAAGTCATAAAAAGTCCAATAAATGAGCAAATGGACGAACAAATGAATGAAACAATTAAGAGATTAAAATTACGCATTTTTATTATATTTTCGTTTTTATTATTAGAGCATTTTTGCCCTTCATATGAACAACTTGGAAAGATTGGGAGCAGTGGGTGGTGCTCATAAAAATAGACAAAACAAAAACAACGACTAAAAAACGACCAGCAAATTTGTAATTGTTCTTTACTGCGCTAGTGACATTTTATCCCAGTTGAAGTAATTCTATGGGGACTTGGCCTAAAAACAGCACCAACAATACCCATAATTCTTTTATGAGTATTTATAAAAAACTTTTCCAGCAATTTAATTTTATTTACTTTTTAACATTTCTCCAGAATAACCGAGCTGCCAGATTTGCAAAAAATTGTGCTCTTATTAAATTTAAACATTTTCAAAGTATGAGGTCATGAACCTCAAATTTGCGTCAAAAATGGGCATAAATTGATTTTCTTTGGCTAAACGGTTGATCGGAAGTAAAATAAAGGAATTTTAATTTTCTAATAAAAATTTCTTAAAGTGAAATATATTGGAGCAATGGGTTTAATGACATAATACGCTGAAGGTATATGATTTGTGGACAAACTATGGGCCCTACCCCGAAGAAATGCAATCGCAGTCCCAGTGTAGATGGAGACATGAAGAGCGGCTGTAGATTTTAGTGAATGAACATACTCTGAAGCTTAAGACTGTAGCTTTAGCTAAGTGCAATGCAATGCAGTTCCCACAACTTCCCCCACGAAAAAAAATGGGTGTCATGATATAGAGGTTTAAACACGAACAAAATGTTAATTTTGATGAATTTGTTTATGAGTCCGCTGATAGCGGAGCAACTGGCGCGACTGGTGCCATTTTAGATAAAACACGATATGTTCAACTTGCTCGTAATCACAGGAAAGTCGCTAGAAAATTTATTAAATATCATTGCATATAGATTTTGATCTGCTCTTTGCGATGGTGCCATGAACTTTTGCTCAAAATCCCTTGCTCGCGTTGAAAAATGAGAATGTTTCTCTGAAAATCGCAACAATTTTTTAAAATGAAACTTACACATATCTCAAGACCAACTCTTCAGAAACACCTCCATAAGTTTTCAGAATGGGATAGCAAGAAATTCGTCACAATGCCCGTCACTATGTGGAAACTCGCGCATACCGTAAATTTTACCAAACTCGAAAAAGTTTTGAAATCATGTTAAACATTAAGAAAATTATGATATTGGCAGCTTTTGTTTTTAAAAAATTACGAAAATGTACCGAAAGTTTTTGAAAAGTTATTATGGTATTTTTGGGTCTAAAGAAATGCATTGTTGCCTAGTAGGTACTTCGAAATTGTAAACCCTACATTAATCATGTTATTCAAAGTACTGCACAGCTCGTTCAGAAATCAAAAAAAAAACAAAGGTTTGGCAGCACTGTTCGCGCTTTACGTATAGAACACTTAGTATTTTATGTTGGCAATAATTTCCTTGGTATTTTTTTTTTATTTATGTCACTTTACAATTTTAATATTTTAACTAGCGCTCATAAAATTTATAAGCATTTTATTTCCCTATTTATTTCAGCAATTCAACAATTCAGCAATTTATTTATTTTTTTATTTTCTTGGGTACACAACTTCCTTGAATTACCATGACAATTGCTTATAATTACAACTACGTTCAATGACTTGCTGACTTGTTAAGAAACTTTCTTCATCCTTGAATGCTGCTAATTTGGCCAAAAAGTGGCGCTCTATTTTATTTTACCTACAACCACTTGAGCTGCTTGATTGTTTCGAATTTGTTGTGTTTTTGTGCTGTTCCTGATGCTCAGGTTATGAGATTTCATCGTTATAAAATGAAGTAGTGTAGTGAGCCAATTTCTTGCTTAACAATTAAACCACTGATTGGTCCACTTGTCTAGAGTTGCTTTCATAGTTGTTTCTGCCATCAAAATGGCAATTACATCTCAGTATGGTACTTGAGAGTTAAGACCGCAGAAGCAGTTTGAGATCTTGTGGTTATTGAGTAATGTTAAATTATTATTTGATTTTTCTAAGTTAATTAAATGACTTTTAATAAATAAAAGTTAGCTCTGCTAAAATCTATCAAATATCAATTCAATATAACACTTAAGGGAACTGTTTTCTATGGCTGGATCACTTTAATTGGGTGAAGTGTAAACTGTTTTCGCAGGCAATGCAGAATTGCGCGGATGTTCAATCTGAGTATGTATTAACTCCTTATATTTATTCCAAAGCTAACTTATTTGTATGTCATGGTATCTGGTTTCAAATTGTCAGCAAATAACTCTTGAAAGTCAAAACTAGGTATGAATATCGTAGCATAATCACGTGATATCCCTAGTAGCATCAGGGGAAGTTATGAAGATAAAATCCAGCTTACAAAACAGTGATGACTTTAAAATAGCTTTGTATCAAAATTAATAAGATAATTCGCCTTTGTAGCGAAATTTTGTAACATAAAATCTTACTAGAACAAGCTATAAATTCAAGATATAGAGACCGCATGTCTCTTATGTCTCAATACTGAAAGACATGACATCTCGTTTTCAGAGACACACGAGATAGGGCATATTATTGTCCATTTTTTGTAGCTTCACCAACACAAATGTGAGAAATATATGAATCGCCTTTGATACATTATATAATATATATGATAGGTAGCGCGCAGAGCTATGAATCACTGGGACATGGGTTCGAGACTTACTATACAAATTTGTAAATCATAAGTAAAAATTTAATAAGATAATGAAATAAAATTAAAATAATAAAGTTCCAGAATTTGCATAATGATTAAAATAAATAAAGTCAATAAAATCTCTAAAATCTCTAAATTTAATAAGATAATGAAATAAAATTAAAATAATAAAGTTCCAGAATTTGCATAATGAATAAAATAAATAAAGTCAATAAAATCTGGAAATCCGGTTATCTGTTTTTTTAGGTATTTTCAAGGCTTCTTTTAAACAGCTCAGATAGTTACTTTACGAGTCTTTTGAAAAATAACATGGGAAATTGTCTTTATACGTCATACGCCAAATGGCCTTAAAAAGAATTTATAAATATATTATGTTGTGTTTGTACTTGCCTTTAAAAGGTTTGTAAAAGAAGATATAAAACCTTTTTCCACTACTAAGGGTACCAAAAATGCCTTCACTGCTACGGTTTTGATAAATTTGTTTTTAATTTGATTAAGGTCACAATGGTCAGACACTTTCTCGTTGCGAAAAATATGTATACCACACGATATGTAAATAATATAATAAAATATGTATGCACGTATTTACATTGGGCTAATTTTTAGTACATTCGGTGAATAAATGCTTAGTAAATAAGCTACGCTACGCTAAGCTACGGAACTTTATTTATGTTAGAATATGTGTACCAACTTACTCATAAGGGACTTACCGCTTTAACAAACAGTATATTTGATAATATTTTTTCTAAATAAAAACAAAATAAAATATTATGAAAAATGTACCAGTGTCTTATGTATTATTGTTCATTTAAAATAAAAAATCCTCGTTTGAAATTTTATTGACCAACTTGAGCGCTTGCTTCAAAAGTGAGGTCCCATTGTAAGCAGTAGATATTGAAGCTTTTGTTTCTACTGAATGTAAGGCATTGCACTTGCACACCTCTAGCAACTTTTAAACAATCGACTCCCATTCTGTTGCTCATCTCTATACTCCGCTATTTTAAGTTGCGCAGTGCACGAGCAAATTAAATATTCGATCGTTTTTCTCCTTCGGGATAATGAATTAAATAAACAATTTATTGTTAAAACTTGATAATAATTGCTAGTGATTATTAAATGTTTTTAAAAATATAATATATACAGATAATGTATACAGAATATAAGTGCGAAAATAAGAAAAAAATGTTAAATTTTAAAAACTGTGCTGATGAACAGAGACGGTGATACAAAAGCATTGCCGCAGTCACAATAGTTTCCATGTAGTTGTTGTTTTTATTGTGCAAGGCTGAAGTAGTAGTAAATATAAATGAAAAAAACCGCTACATCATTGTCGGCAGCGCTGCGCCAACTTTCTTTCGAGCTCGGTTTCTTTCGTGTGCTTTTCGATTATTTGAACATAAATTTAAATCGGGTCTTATCGTTTAGTTTTTGTACGATCGGTTCAATGAAAAACTAAAAACAATATCGTCTGTGTAATTTCTTTGCGTAAATTAAATTTAAAAGTAAAATATATACGAATATTAAGAAATGCATTAATTTTAAAACTTTTTCATAAAAATTTATTAAGATTTTAACGAAAAATACTGCGTTGTTGTTTGTTGTGCAGAAAAATTTGTAAAAAGAGAGAAAAATCAGCGTCTACTTTGATGGCAGAGCAATAGTGCTGTAATAGTTATTGCGGTTTAGTTGCAAATGGTAATCGGGTTTTATTATGTGATTTTATTTGTCGCGAAATTAGCTTTTTATACTAAAATAAACGAAAAATTATAGCTTTTTTAGGACAATTGAATTTTGGAGCTCCTCCTCCATTCTTAGACTACATATTAAATTTGGTAAGTTCCATTTGCTTTAACTTGTACATAAATAAAATTTCAATAGCTTTCATCAAACTATTTACTACAATCCCACGGAGTGAGTAACAAATTAAAAAAAAAGATAAAAAATTGGTAACATATACCACCTTTAAATTGTTGCTATTCCCGAAATTCGACTAGGCTATGAATTCTGATGAAACTTTAAAAAAACTTCGAGAATTTTGCATTGTTTTGTAAAATAGTTAGCGACTAAAAACAAAAGTTTTTTTTTTGTTAATTTTTTTTTTTGCTTTATCTTAAATATTTCAAAAAATCTTCACCACAAAAATTTAGAGAAGACTTCCATCAAAATAAAATGTGTACAAATATATATTTTTTTATTTTCTGAAAAGGAGTGTGTAACAAAAATTTTGATAATTAAATTTATGTTTCCAAGCCCTTTATTAAAATGTTACAGTAAAATATTAGATATTCTTTCGGGTTGTATCATACGACTTGTAGCACAATATATATCAATTAAGAAATGTTTTTCAACTGGCGCTTTGTATTAGATATTTTCATTGGAACCACTTAAAAAATTTGAGGTTAATTGACGATTTGTTTCGTTTTCAGTCGTAGAGCGACCATAATATTTCCAACGATATGTACGCTGAGTCAACACATTTGAGCAATTACTTTCAATGTAAAGCACCACTATGTCAGCGTGTTCTTTCAATACATTGTTCAAATGGTAATGTATTGATATCTCCAAAACGTGCTTAGAAACACCGATCGAGATATTTGAGAATTGCCAAAGTTATTCAATATTTGCGCATTCGTTATGTTCTCATTTTTCTTTAAAAGATAGGACAGTATAGAAGATTTAAGAATGCGCAGATGATGTTCACATTTTCTTTTTATAACTTATACTCTTGATTAGCGTCACCAACAAAGTCGGTGCAGCCAAGTCCGTCTGTCTGTCTGTTTGTGGAAATTTCGATTACGGGAAAACTAAGCGAGATATTTGAATGAAATTCGTTGCATTTCTTGTGATGAAATTCCTTCAAGTCCAATATGATCACTATGCTCTAAGACAGCAGGCATTGGATATTGAAAAAGTTCCAATACTCGTCCTAAGTAATTTTACAATATAAGGCTCAAACCATGATTTCGAAAACATCGAACAGCAGAAAAAAGACATCATTTCCTACACAAAGTGATCACTGACTTCAAACTTCTTAGTCTAACGAACTGGAATTACCTTGATCGGGATCGAAAAAAATTCAGTCAAACAATTGTTAAAGTAGTGACTCCTTATGATTCGGCAGTTATATGGATGAGTAAGGAAAATATATATCTAATTAATTTATGGTAACAGCATTTTCTTTAGTTTTGTTAGCATAATTTTAATTTATTGTCTTCGTTTTATTTTCTTTTTGCATTCTGCTAGCGAAAACTTAATGAAAGCAACAACAATTAAGGCACATTTTTAACCCAACAAACTCGCACATCGTTATCCTTTTTTGCTCTCAACTAAAAAAAAAAAAAAAAACTTCAGCTAACTAGTTATGGTAGTTTTAACTATTTTTCTTTATACAAACACATTTAACATGTTCGTGCTTGTTGAGTTGGCACACACAAATACATTCCAATATAAAATCATACATACATATACACAGGAAATTTAGTACTAGCAAAAAATTAAATAAAAAGAAATGTGACGACAACATCAAGGAGGAACCAGGACAATTTTCACATTGTATATTTAAACATGCCGACAGAATTGTTACGGTACTCGCCGTTAGTAGGGAGAGATGTGGTATCGAATTTAATATATCGAATTCAAGGCTTAAAATGAAATAATATTTAAATACTAGATTATTAAGGATATAATCAGTAGAAGTATCTTTATTAAGGGTGTCCCAAAAACATTGAACTTTTTTATTTAAAAATAAAAACACATTTTTTTTGAGTGATATATAACATTTTCATTGCATTGTAAAGAAGAGATGTTCCGATTATGACCACCGCGGCTCTGATGACAGACCATTGCTCTTTTCATGAAAATTTCGTTGACTTTTTCGCAAAGATGTGCCTCTATCTCAACGCTGACGCGTTGGATCTCGGCCTTGAGCTCAGGAATTCTATCTGGTTTATTTACATATGTCCGAGATTTCACCTCAAAGAAAGGAATCGCATGATCATCGTGGCGGTTGACATCTGAATTTTGTGAGATGATTTGGTCTGGAAATCGTTGCTGCAATAAATTGACTGTTTCATGCGTGATGTGGCAGGTGGCGCCGTCATGCTGAAATCACATGTCGTCCAGGTCCATGCCGTTTAGTTGGGTTATCATGTTCCTGTAACATGCAATTTGGCCCTAAGTTTCATAAAAGTAAGGCAAAATCACGCCGCCTGACCAATATCCGCATCAGACAGTTGCTCGTTATGGATGCGTTTTTTTTTTTCATGGATCACGTGAGGATTTTCTGTGTCCCAAATTCGACAATTATGTTTGTTCACGAAGCCATTCACATGGAAATTCGGTTCATCTGTGAAGATGACTTTGTTCGAAAAAACGGCATTCACTTCTTTGTGGATAACGCGTTGTTCTCTTGTGTGCACTCTTATTGGGACACCCTTTATTTAAAAGTACAAAACAGCATCTGATGAGGTAAAGACATCAAACACTTATAGCATCACTAGCATAACATTCGAATAAAAACTATTTTTTTCTATAGAAAAAAATTAAAAGAAAAACAAAATAAAATTCCCCAACTAAAGCATGAGCTTAATTATTGCCACCAGACACGAACGCTTTCGTGAATGTTAAACCACAGAAAAACTAAGAGAAAAAAAAAATGTTAAAAAAACCCATATAAATATAAAACATAAAACACAAAAATATTATTTTTTTTTGTTTCAACCAAACCATGTCCATGTTCAGCACACGTGACGACGGCAAGCGACATTTGCGACGAGTCCTTAGTTCTCCCCAATTACTTGTTCTACATATTTTTCCCAGTGTCGCTAGCAGGGATCAGCGCATTGACCCAGAGATTGCGTTGGTGCAGTTGTTGTTGTTGTTGTTGTTAAAATTCATGACATCGTCTACGGCCAACGTGATGCCATAGTCAGCAAACTGCGCAAATCGTTGGACATTGGTTGTTGTTAATGAATGTTTCTAGGCGCTGAAAGCTAAAAATTTAATCTTGAATGGAAATGAAAAGTATGAGACTTCGTTGACATTTTTTTAAGTACATTGCGTTAATAGCCAAGTTCAAAGAAATAATGGAAAAAATTTCTTTTTTTTTTGAGAATTTGGAATCACCATGCAATTGTGTAAGAAAATTGCTGTAGGAATTTGGCTCAAAACGATTTTTGACCAATTTTTCTAAGCCAATTGTTTTATGGAGAAGTTATTTGATGTAGTTCTTTCTTGTATCTGAAAGAATTTTCCATAAAAAAGCAGTTCTAAGTCGATATTTATTTTGACTGTATTAAGAACAAAAAGAGTTACACCACCAAACATGAGAAAAAGCATTGAATCCACATGCAAAACATTTACAACAAACTGAAAAGGGACTTGCAAAAATCTTGGACCAAATATATATGGGAAACTAAATTTGGTCTGATTTGCACAAAGGTGGTATAAATCGATGGGTCCTGGGAAAGGTCATAGAAACGGCTAATAAAATGAGTGAGCTCTGGTTTGGACTCCGAGCTGTCCAAGAAAAAGTGAATATGCCATGTGAAATAGCGCTTATGTATAGGTGGAAACGAAAGTTGGTTCTATCTTGACAAGTGAGGTGTCAATCGATAAGTCCTTGGATGGGTCATAGAAACGGCAATAAAATGAGTGACCTCTGGCTTGGACTCCGAGCTGTCTAAGAAACATCAAACGCAATAAAAGACTACAAGTCGCTCAATGTCAAATGCAATAAATCTACGAGTGCTTTAACTCGCAGAACATTTTATTTGTGAGTGCAACACTCGTTCGCTTGGTCTCTTGTTTTGATTTGATACGTGGTTTGCGTTCGTAAGGGCTCGATAGGCTCGCAATCGTGCTGAGTGGCTTGATGGTCATTTCAAGCACACTGACCTCTAATGGACTTATAATAATTTCATACATACATACATACATACTATACATATGTATGTTCAGTCAAATGCACACAAGGATCCCAAAATTATGATTTAAACGTTATTAAAAGTGAATGATTAGTATGGTTCCAATTTTAAAGATATTTCAGGTTACATCGAAAGTTAATTATACTATCAGAAAATTCTTAAATTGGATTTGATGCAGCGCGGCAAAATTCTTCAGATAAGTATTTACTGGTTTCTGGCTATAAGGTTTGGCGAAATTTTGTCAGCCTGTGTTAACACAGATCTCAATTGACCTGCTATCTCGATATACGTGTCACTTTAAATTTCTTTCTAGGTCAGGTATCGAAAATTCAATTTAAAAAAATATTTTTTGAATTTATCTTTCAATCAATCGCTAGGAAAAATAGTATTGCCTATTTATTTGAGTCCTACTTCTCATTTTAAAATTTTGCCAAAAAAATTTTGTCGAAGTAGTTTATTAAAAGTACAAAAAAGTAAACTGATGTCGCCGCCATTATTATGAGTAAGCACAATGAGTTTTAATTTGGCACTTTTTTTTGTTGGTTCTTACATAAATAGCCAACAATATTATCGCCTTTAGTCAGCATACTGGGAGCGTTTAGCTAAAAGAGTGAATTGACCCTGACACGGCACACATACTCGTACTACCACATACAAGCCTACGCACTAGAGTTAGACGAGTACTAAGGCCACTTTATTACTACGTACTTAAGTACTTATCACCTTTGTGCTGACGCATATTCATGAGTTTTCAAGTGGAAAAGTGAGTTCCTGCCTTCGCATTTCAGCACCTAATTTTTCTAATGTCAAATTTATTTCATTTGTCGTGGCACTTTTTTTTTCTTCTTTTTTGAAATGATGTGAGTATTGCATGTGATAAAAAGGTACTAAAAATAAATGTGCGATACTAATATAAATTTGCTAAATTCACATAAGAGTAGGCTTTTCATTATTTTATTATTTAAGATTTCCATTTTGTTTTTTTTTTTTTTGTTGTGTTAAGTTGATAGCATGTCCTAAGCCATTTTGTCAAAAATATTACATTTTATTATGGAGTGAAAAGCTGTAAAGTACTTTTTCTGCTACTTTTATTTTCGTTTTATTTGGAATTTTAACTCTGAATTTATTAGCATAATTTATATGTAATCAACTTGTTATCAATTTGGTAGTTTTGACATTTTGATAGACAGAGAAAAGCAGGCATGGCTTTTAAGATAGAAACTTGGTATATTGCAGTGATACGCTTTCGAAATGATATATATGTAGGATTAGACACTGACATACTATAATGACAAGTGGACGATAACCTTAAAGGGCATTTCACGGACAACATTTAAATAAGAAAACAGGGAGACAACATTTTAAACACAAATTGGACGAAAGTTGATCGAAGCGTGGAATAAAAAAAAAGTCGTTAGATTAGAGAAAGGACTGCTGAAGGAAAGAGCTATTTTTGAAGAGCTAAGAAAAATAAATTTGAAAAGCAAAAAGATATGTGAATATTAAAATTAAATCAAAAATGTACAATTACTCTGTAACTTTTAATCGAGATAAATAAAGTGAAATTAATATAAAAAACTACATATATACGAGTATTTAGTTTGGCCCGGCAAAAAAATTAATATCCAACAATGAAAAAACATTGGAAGTGTGCATAAAAGTTTTTGGAGTATAGTTTTGAGCGCGGTATAAAGTTACGCCCATTGTGCTATATGTAAAATCACTTAGTACTTCTTCGACATCTTTAATGTTTCCACCTTACTGAAAGTGCACGTTGACAAGTTCAAATTCAACTAATTTTTCCTAATTTTAGTTTGTGTCACTAAATGCTATCGTAACATTAAATTCCACAGCTTCTACAATGTAGCATCTAATGTGTTTCATTGATTCCCCATAAGTTCCCATAGTTAATTACAAAATAAGCGTACAAAGTTACTAAATATTAAAGTGTTAGGCCTTTTTTTACATCAAAAGTGCCACGCCCCATTGTTAAAATCTTTCGCAAGTGACTGTCAAAACTATTTCGATTATTTGTATGTATTTTGGAACATTATTTTTTGTAACTTTCTCATTACAGCACTTTAGCTTCCTTGCCACGCCCTTCTGTCTAAAAGGGTGATTTACGGAATTGATGTGATATTGCAAATCAAATTAAAAATGAGGTTCATATAGACACATTACTGCACATATCACTTGAAACGAATTGTTGGCCTGGTACGACGCCTTCAATTTGCTTGATACTTTATTAATAAGTTTCCTTAGATCAGAGCACTTTGAGTATTTTTTTCTTTTTTTTTTGATTTGAAAGAGTAGCTTAGGAAGAAGGGGTCTACAAAGTTGAGACAAACTTTGACTTACATAGGTGTGGCGTCTACGATAAATCTTATGACTACAAATTCGTTCTCTATAGCCCTAAAAATAAAATAGTTCTTAAATGAGTTTCCACGATTTCAAGATATCTATGTACAGAACTTTTCGTTCCATCAGAATGAGGACCAATGCCCACATCGAACTGCTTACCTTCTGTGGTACTCTCACGACATTGACTTCATGTGAAAATCGAGCTTTAAAATACAAATACAAATCTCGCTTTGCCATTATAAAGGGTGATTCATTTAGAGGTACATTTTTTGTCAAGGATCTTATGATAGATTACGCGTGAGTGATGTCATTATATTTATGTTCAGTATTAATTGGAATTTTCCATGGAAAGACCAGCACTGCGTTCACAAACTTATCAGCTGTATTATGAAAATCAGAGATAACTAGTAAACTCAGACTATTGATAATTCTTGAGTTTTAAGGATTCTTATCTTCATCATTATTTCTGTCGTATTTCTATTGAATAATTTGTTCCATAATTTTACAATGCTTCACATTCCACAAATGGTGCTCGTAGGTCACTATGTGACTCTTACTACCACAATACGATTTTTCAAATAACCTATATTTAAGTAATCAGACTCTCTAAGCATAGATTACCAGTCAATTGACCAGTTAATTAACGCTAACATGTGAACCAAAATCCATTAACAGATTTGAGCTGAGCTCTGAATTGATATCAGTCGATTATCCTCAAAGCTTAAGGTCTGTAAGCTGCGCACAGTAATAAAAATTAACATTGATCGAACAACAACCATTGTTGTCGTAAATTTACAACTCGGTCATGTAGATTCATAAGAATATCGGTCAACAGAATTGCATTGTTCGACTTGAAAAATTAAAATAGAACTGGTCGTTGCTTATGACTGTAAGTTCAATTAAAATTAGATAAGATAAATATAAGAAGTATTTAACTTCGTGTTATTAAAACTTCACAAGAAGAAAATTAAGCCCATTTGCTTTAAAAAAAAAGCAACTGCAAGAAATCAGAATTTTTGGCATGTGTGGCAGAAACACAACAACAAAACCTTCTCCTATCCTTCATGACAATGTATAATAATTTAACAATCTGTTCAAAACTAACCACAGCACTAATTAAAGCTTAACCATAAGTTATTATCCCACACAAACTGCTCCATGCCGAGACACTTTATGGATAGAAACTGAACCACAAAAAAGTGGCACAAACTTTATATAAGAGAATAATGCAACAGCATCCTTTACAGTCGACACCAACATAAGTGCCAAATAAAGTGCGGTTTTTTCAATAATTATGGACACGATAATGCTGTTGATGATAACCAAACTACACACGGTAGAGACTAAAAATAAAAAAAATTAAGTCAGTATCCCATAAAAAGCGTAAACAACTTGTGCCGTCAATTATCACCGCAAACGCAACTCTACGACTTAATTGTCGTGAAAAATTGTGCGAAAAATTGACCATCTAAATAGATATACAAACGCGTGATTGATACAAGATACTCATGTACATTGAGGTGCTTAAAATTTAAAATGTTGTAAATATAAGCTTCTGTTATCGAAAAAAAATTTTTCCTATAAACTCTCCTTAACGGGTGATTTTTTGAAAGCTTGTTTTTTAAAAATTGGAGAAAAAGAACAGAATATTTTCAAAAGTGAATAAAACCTTTACTTGGAACAAAACATCAATTTCTTCCATTTAATATCGAAAGATTATTTCATATAAATGTTGCCCGCGGCTAGACCTAAGGTGGTTCATCAGTAAGCTCCAATTTTGGCATATTTTTTTCAGCATTTCGCCCGGTATCTCACCAATGCCAGCTGTAATGTTGCCTTCTAGGACTGCAATTGTGGCTGGCTTGTCCTTGTACAGGAGAAACTTCAAGTAGCTCCACAAAAAATAGTGTAGTGCGGTCAAATCGCATGATCTTGGTGGCCAATGCACTGCTCCAAAACGTGAGATTAATTGCTCACCAAACTCGCCTCTCAATAGGTCCATGATTTTGCGAGCCATGTGGCATGTGGCATCGCCTTGGTGAAACCACATGTCAACCGAGGTCAATTACTCCATTTTGGGTAAAAAAAGTCGGTAATCATCGCACGGTACCTTGCTTCATTGACTGTAACATTGCGATTTTCATTATTTTTGAAAAAGTACAGACCAATGATGCCGTCGGCCCACAAACCGCACCAAACAGTGGTTTTTTCAGGGTGCATTGGTAGCTATTGAACTGTTTCTGACTACTCTTCATATAACAATTCTCTTTGTTGACTTTCCCATTGAACCGAAAATGTCCTTTGTTGCTGAAGAAAATTTTTTGATAAAAAATTGGATCTTCATCCAACTTTTCTAAAGTCTATTCACCAAGCAAATGACGTTGTGGTTATCACCCGGCTTCAGTTATTTCACCAGCTGTATTTTGTATGGTTTCACACCAAGGTTCTTACGTAAAATCTGCCAGGTGATCGAATAACACAAGCCCGTTGACAACGACGACGATTTGACATTTCGCGATCTTCATTGACATCCATACAGCAACAATATTCTCCTCGGGTTGGTGGACTATTATCCAATAAAGTGAAACTGGTGCGAAAATTGGTCACAATAGCTTGTAGAGTCTGTTCGGTGGGTCAGTTATGATGACCATAAAATGGATGTAATTTGTGAAACACATTTCTCACAGAGCACGAATTCTGATTATAAAATTC
Organism: Meiosimyza decipiens; assembly: GCA_963680825.1. Lineage (NCBI taxonomy): Eukaryota > Metazoa > Arthropoda > Insecta > Diptera > Lauxaniidae > Meiosimyza > Meiosimyza decipiens. The sequence continues at coordinate 15,123,079 of OY804261.1, read as the reverse complement.
AAAGATTTGCAAGCGTTTTTCGTTTGTTAGTCTATTTATGGGGAAATGGCAATCTTTATTGAGCATTTCTGGTGATAACACATGTAACAAATCATGCCCGAAATGTCAACAAACTTACACTGAAAAATTAAATAGCAGAAAAATCACCCGCTAGTACCAAATTGTGCCAAATTGCTAGGGGGCATGGGATGCAAGTTTCATATAGTAGTGGAATTGAAATTGTTATTGAAAAGGGAATTCAGTGTATGACAGAAAAATTCTGTGGCACTGGAAATTTACCACAGAACTTTAACTTTAAATTGGTTTTTCTCAAAACCACGAATATGTCACTTGCATCTCTTGGAATCTAAGCCACCTTAACATTAAGCTTGTTTTTAATACAAATGTGAAACACCCTAACTTATATGTAATGCAATTTCAAAATATACTATCAAACTGTTTTAAGTGATACAGGGTGTTTTTTTTAGAGGTTTGTTTTTCAAATAGAGATAAAACTGGCATTTTATGGTCAAATCTGGCAACTCTAATGTCATTTATGTTCAGTTTGGTTTGCCATTTTATCATAAACAGGTTGACAAAAAAACAACGCTTGCAAATCGTGCAAATTTATTTCGAAAATAATGGTTCAGCTCGCGAAGTTTACCGCAAGCTCCGTCCGTTTTATGGTCGACATAATCGTCCATCAGAGCAATTAATTCGGTTAACCATGGTTCGTTTTCGCACTACGTTTACTCTATGTGATAATACGCATCCGCAGAGACGTCGAACAGTGCGCACCGAAGAAACAATTGCCGCTGTAGAGCAAAATGTTGAAGAGGACCCGAATGAATCGATTCGCCACCGTGCACAGCAATTGGAGCTTTGTCCATCAACTTTATGGAAGATTTTGCGCAAAGATCTTGGCTTGCGACCTTACAAGATCCAGCTTGTGCAAGAATTAAAGCCGCGAGACCATGCAATGCGTCGTGATTTTGGTGTATGGGCCGAAAATGAGATTGATCTCGATGCTGATTTTCATCGCAAAATTTTGTTCAGTGATGAGGTTAATTTTTGGTTGAATGGCTACGTCAACAAGCAAAATTGACGCATTTGGAGTGAAGAGAATCCACATGAGACCCTTGAGACGCCATTACATCCACAAAAACTGACTGTTTGGTGTGCTCTATGGGCTGGTGGAGTCATTGGGCCATACTTCTTCCGAAATAATGCTGGAGAGTCAGTTACCGTTAATGGAGACCGGTATAGAGCCATGATAACCGACTATTTTGTTCCCGAATTGGATGGCATGAATGTGGATGAGTTGTGGTTCCAACAAGACGGCGCTACATGCCACACAGCGCACGTCACAATCGATTTATTGAAGGAAACATTCGATGAGCGCATAATTTCGCGGAATGGACCTGTCAATTGGCCACCAAGATCGTCTGATTTGACACCATTGGATTATTTTCTTTGGGGATATGTGAAGTCGCTCGTCTACGCCAACAAACCAGAAACGTTAGGGGACTTGGAAGCCAACATTCGTGGCGTTATTGCCGACATACGGCCCCATATGCTCGAAAAAGTGGTTCAAAATTGGACCTGTAGAATTGGCTTTATTCGAGCCAGCCGCGGCGGCCACATGCCCGAAATCATATTTAAACATTAATGGCATAAAATTATCCTTCCAATAAAGCCAAATTGATGGACATTAAAACGATTTTCTTGTGTTTTATTTCAATTCGAAGCTCTATACCTCTAAAAAAAACACCCTTTATATGTATGTGGAAACTGTTAACAACAAAATGGCAATAATAAACAACAACAGCAATTAATAAGAAAAACATCGGAACGAAAAAAACCCAAATTGCAGGAATAGTCGACAATGTGGGCGTTAAAGCCATATTGCATGACGCCTTTAAGTAACGCCCGGTATAGCCAATCTCACTACAACAAAAACCTGCGGCCAGTGTTTTTATTTTGCGCTATACAACAGGCCGTGTAAAGCCAACGAAACGACAAAAAAATTGTCATCTTTATACGGTAGAAGTACACGCTAGCAACAAGAATTATAAATTGCAGTGAGGGCTTAATGCCACCACCTACTTGTGAGAGCCATGAGTAGACTTCATAAGTTCCTATTGAATCGTTAATTAAAAAGAGATTTATAGATAATTGCTATTAATTTATTTTGATGGGATAATGAATTTGAAAGCATGCAAAGAATTTTATGAACACATAGCATTCATTGACTAAATCCAATTCTTTTTCGATAACGAGGTTCAAAATTTCATTGGCACAATATACTATTAAAAAAAAAAACATTACCGGAAAGTCCTCAGCTTGGTGAGAGCGCCAAAGACTATGGAAACAGAAAAGTCAAACCGAATACCGATTGACAAAACAAGATGCCATAGCTTAAACTATGCAAATCTGGCAAAAAAGATAGCAAATTAAAAGTTTTGGACACTGGACAGCGCGAGTAATACCTCAGTTGGAGAGCTGATCGGGGAGAAATTTTGGCGAAGTAAATTCTTGTACGAGCTGTATTTTAAAGGCTTTCAGACCAACATCACCACTCTGATACGCCACAATGATCCATAAGAGATGCCCAAAGCCTGACATCGGTGACGAATCGATTGTTCACGGTTTTCACGAACACTCTCTGCTGCTGCAGAAATATTCTGAAAATTACGCGCTGTATGCACTCTGGTTGAATGATGAATGTCCAATAGACTAAATTTGGTTCGAAATTTGGTGATGGTGCTACACTGAGAAAACAATATGTTTGAATATAACAAACGTATATTTCATATAGAGCAATTAAATATTTGATTGAGTCAAACATAAAATGATTCAACCAACACTTACCACTATTTGATCCAAATACAATATGTTTGGCTCAAATAAATATTTAATTGTTCTATATGAAATATGCGTTTGGTATATTCAAACATATTGTTTTCTCAGTGTACGAATAGTGATGATGATGTTGAAGAACTCTTTAACATTCTCTAACTGATAACTGAATTTTGTAGTAAGTTTCCACAATTAATAAACGATGCTCAGGAATAAGTCTATTCATGATTAAATCGTATTGAATACTGAACACAAGCGTCATATGGACAAGTCATTTGACATATGACAGCTGTCAAAACAGCCCATTTAAAAATGGGATTTCGTATTGGATCACCATTTAGTTTTGAAGCTCAAAACCAAAATTTATTTTTCTTAGTAAAAAAAAATTCAAAAAAAAATTTAAAAAAATGGTTAGAGATGCTGAAGAACATTTCTAGAGTCCTCTTACCCGCTGAGTTCTTTGTTTTCGATTAGCTCTTTTTTTTCGATATAGTACGAGTATATGAGCTTGAAAAGGTCAGAAAACTTATTTATGTGTAGTCAACTACAGCATTTATGAGTATTGGAAACATTATTTTTATAACAATATTATTGACCAGACAATCAGATTTCATTGCTTTTGCATTTTTCAAAACCCATTTTTGAATATTCTTGTATTTTTTTTTTTACTATCAGAGTCTTAAAGAAAATAATATGAACCTGATATAGGTATATTGCACTAAATACTTTCCAAGTTTTAAATGTTGATTGCGCTTAGTATTTTGTTTTCTTCTTTTATAGCTGTGATAATGCATCCTAATAATTTTTTCTAAATAACCAACATAAAGCTTTGATGGTTGCAACTCTTGCTTCACTAAGATAACAGCGCTGAAAATTAAAGAGAAAGTTTCAACTTTTGTTTTCCACAAAAATTAGATTAAGCTTTGCTGCTGAACGTGTTTAGCCCACATTTTGCACAAAAGTGTTGGCAGCACTAGCCGGAATAAATTTTCGACAGTGATAATGTCGTTTGTGTCAACTGATGCAGCAGCAAGAGATGCAAACATATAATGCAGTAGATACAAAATACATTTTCGTAATGAAAATTTGATGTGCGCAAAATTGTTGATATTCTATGAAGGCGATATACAGAAACTCAATGTATTTGAAAAGCGAATACCTATAGAAAATGAATAAGTCTTCAACCCTCAAAACGATATGCACTTAAAAGTTAGAACACATCAAAATCGATATACGTGGCAATGTCAAAAAATTGAGCCTATGCGTTACGTTATACTTTCCGAGATGTTATGAAGTTATGAAGTTTTGTTAGGTTGGGTAAAAATACCAAATAATGGCATATTAACTGATATCAAACACTTTTCCTACCTTTTCAAATTAACATTTCTTAACTATTATAAAATATTGATTTATTCAATTGAATGGATTTCTCCCTTTAGCTCAAATTCAACTATCGATACTTTGACTTCAAATAAAGCGTTAAACCGTTGCATTTTCTCTATGAACAACTATGACGATGAGCAAAGTTTTTAATCATTTCGGAAGCTACTGTGTAAACTTGACCTAAATTTCATTTGAATACATATGAGTATTTCTATGTATGCGTGCTAATGTGCTTGGATTATGTTTTTGTGCGTGAAGGCTGAGATAGCATAAATTTTTTTAGTGTATTCGTACTCGCCTGTGTTTCTTTATAATTAAAAAAAAATTACTAACTGCAAACTTAGCTACAGAAGAGTTCAAATAAAGTTGAACATTTCAACTATAAAATTTAAAAACTCAGGTGCGGTTGAGTTGTTACCATAAGTAACGTATGCAGAAAAAGAAGCTGGATTTTAATGCTTTTAAAAAAGTTTAAAATTGTTAATAGCTTAATTATGCTCTTACTATAGTGCTTAATCCGATAAAAAACAGTGATGGCATTTAGGTTTTTTGAAAATGTACCAAACTTAGCCTCGCTAAATCTATGGATTTACTAAAACTACAAAAAAAAAGTTATGTCTCCATGCTTGACTTTAAAAACAAATAGCTGATAAATTAATATTAGTAGTTCAAATGTACTGAAAGTGTACTGAAAATGCTCTGAATTTACTGAACATTGCTTCACTAAGATAACAGCGCAGAATTAACGTGATTTTTTTGTGGCTAAACAAAGGCTCCGAATGTACAAAAAAGCGAATATACTTAAAAAAATATGCCATCAGCGGTAAGAAATTAGAAGATTTTTAAATAGAAATTTTTTATAAATCAATCATATTATTTTTAGAGAAATAGTTTGGGAAAAAAAGTTCATAAGTTTTGATTTGTGTCTTTACTAAGTAATGTTAGCTTATCGCGGTCTAAGCAGTCCGAATCCTTTTACTGCAATAGAGTTAATGTACGTTTTATCTATTTTTAATAAGCGTGCTATAATTGCATATATGTACATAGATATATGAAATATGTCTTATCTTTAAGAGAGTTGGTTCACATAAAAAAATTAAGTTTAGGTTTATTTTCAAGTTTTTTGTGAAACTTTTGGTGATTTTAACCTTCAAAACAGTCATTTATAAAACTTAAGCCTATATCTTTATAAGCACTTTGTTATGTACAATATAAAAAACCATATCAAACCTAAGGTGGTGAGACTTATGCGTGTCTTTATAAAGTACATAATAAAATCAATATAAAGACATGATTCTGCATATCTAGTATGAGTCTTTATATTGCACAGCATAGTGACACACACTGATGGCATTTTCGGTACATTTGGACCTTTTTCATAACATTTGCGCCGTGAAAAATCGTCATCAGTACATTTGATATGTTTTTAGAACACTCGGTACATATGGTACATGCAGTACATTTGGCGCATTTTCAGTATGCCTTCCAATTTCAACTTTTTCTTAAAAGTACCATTTTTTTTAGTAAAATTAACACGGTATATGCGTGAAATAAACTTTGCTGAAATATTTTTTTTTATTTATTTTTTTTTCTTTATTTTTTTTAGTTACAAAAGTTCAAATATTCATAAATTTCAGTAATTTAAGTAACTTTTTCATGTTTATGTCGATAAAGTACATTCGGCATTTAAAAAGTACATTAAAAGCAAGTCTTCATTTCCACAAATCGCAAATGGCATCACTGGTGACACATATCTACGAGACGAGTCACTTCTTGTCTTTATAATCAGAGCTTTAAAAATTCATATTTAAGAAATTTTTACGTCTCTCTTTATTTAAAATTTTATATCTTCCTCTTTATATGATAGTATATACCAAGAATTTCGCTACAATGGCAAAGAATTTTTTTAATTACGATACCAATTTAGTTTAAAGACATCACTGCTTTGTTAGGTGTATTTTTGTCTTGATAACTTCCCCATTTGCTACTATGGACGTGCTACAAGATATCGCCATAACAGAAGTGACGAAGCACTACCAGAGGGCGGGAGCCTCCCATACAAGCGAACAACGTTTTATATTTGTTGTACCAAAAAATTTTCTCAATAAAATTTGTGTGAGAATGTCAGGCTTTTGAACTTCCGACGGAAATTCATCAGTGTGTGAAACATCTCCCATATTCGTTTTTAAGTGTAGTTTTGCAGCAATTCTAATGAAATGCGAATGTCTTTCAGTAAAATCGCAATACCTATGCATTTTTTCGGCCATTATTGCATAGATAGGCTATAAACGTATTCGTTATTTTAGGAACTGCTCCACTTTTCTGTGACTTTTTCTTTAATAACGAAATGCGGAAACCGCTTTTGATTTGCATAAAACTACGTGCCATAATTCTAAATATTTGCACTACTTTTATCTGTAACTCCAAAAATGGCAAACATTTCATTAAGAAGTTTATATATTTGTATTTCCTATCTTTTCATTATTTCATAAAGCAACTAACATCTTTCTCCGCCTGTCAGTCTATTTGTCATTTTAAGTCTCATTGTCATGACAACAGACATTTATACTGTTTTCACTTGTTTTGCATTATAACGGCTAAAAAATTGTGTGCCATTTGTCTTACTAAACAATGGATAAAAATCTTTGTGTTTCTTATAGTTCAGGTTATTGTTAACTTTCCTCCCCCCCCTGTTGTCTGCTTTTATTGTGTTGTCCAACATTTATTCATTCATTCTCACCTCCATGATTTCGTACAGATTCTTTTGTAAATGAATATCCTTGTTTATAACATTTCTTAAGTTGAATGCGTAAGGAAGTTAATGCTAGTGGAATATCCTTTTTACTAGCAATGCTCTTTTTTGATTATTCCAACTTTATCATCGGTTTTGTTTATAGTTTGTCATTTATACGTTTTTGACTTTTATTTTGACTTTATTTCAACACTGAGCGGAAAAGCTATGATGGGTAAGGAAGTTTACGTGAAACAATGAATACTTCATAGAAAACTCACTTAAGCTTGTTGATTTGAAACCGGAAACCAATCTGAGGTTCTTTTATAGCAGAGATCTAATAATAAAATTGTCAATGCTATAACTGTTCCCACATATTTGTAGGATTAGTAAAAATCTCATTTCCCGTTCTCAAATTTTCTTACACCTGCTGCTACATCACAAAATACTTGGCTCTTACAGTTTTCTCATGTCCATTCTTCGACTTAAGCGAAATGAATGACTTAAGTTTGAAAAAGAAAGTTTTTCCTTAACATGCAACAAGGCGGTTTCTGAACGTTGTACTCGTGAATGCAACAATAGCGACAGCAACAGAAAAGTTGCCATCAATGATGATGATGTTTTTACTGAAAAGGTTCCAGCAAAAAAAAAAAAAGAGAGCAAATTGGAAAATTCTTATAACAATAACAACATCGTCTGTTGTTAAGGTCCGTTGAATATAATGAAAAGTCCTTAGAATTTTTACACCCTTTGCAGTGTAAGGAACTTTTTTTTAAGAAACTAAAGAGAGTAACAAGGGTGGCTGCGATTTTGTTTTCACTGTGGCCTCAAGTTTGACGCAAGATTGGCGGAAAATTGTCGTTGTTTTGTTATAGTTATGGAGTGAGTTATCGGTTTGGTAATGGAAAATTTAGTGCAGTTAGTATGGTTGCTTTTGCAAAAAAATAAAAACAAAGTACTAGAAAAGCATTAACACGTTTTCGACAGAAATAATTCATATTCATACAATTTCAGTCTTCCATATGACATATTAGAGTCTGAGTTTTCGTTGAAAGCTTAATCTTCAATTTCAACTGTGATAAACATCATTCAAAGATATTGCTTAGTAATGCGTGGTAATATCATCTTTGGTTATGCCAAAAAAGACATACATAGTTGCTGGTTAGCTCTTAAAACATGGAAATATTTGCTTAAACATATTTATTTATAGCCCCTATTCAAATACAAAAATTCTCCATTCGAGGACTAAGACTTAATAATTTTGCCTTTATTAGCCATTTGGTACCTATACAATCCTCCACATTAAAACAGGCCTCGCCTGTATTTCTGCGACCGAAACTTCACCCTGTTAACGAGTCGTTATTGACTCAGATCACCCCACGTAAATAGCGATCTCGTGGGTCAAACCAAACTTATATCTCGAACTTTTCGAGACAAAGACTAATCTCTCAAACTTGTTAAGTAGAAAGTGTTAACCCACGAAGCCCTATAAATATATGTATACATATATGATAAGCAGTAAGTCATATTAACATATGTTTAGGATATTGAAAGGAAAGAGCAACTGTGAAACTTCAGAGTATAAAGTTAATAAAAGCACTTATCTAGGAATAGAATGTTTTGTGATACAAAAGATTGTCGAACTGTCTAATTCTGGACACTTGCTGGTGTATACCCCGCCGAAAACTTCATATATCAAATAGTTTTCAGTGATACAAGACTACTAGGAATACTAACTGTGTAAGCAAAGAAAAGCTTTCAAGTGAATGTTTGATGTTTTAATAGAAAATATATTTTTTGGGGTATTTAGTTAGGTATATAGTTTTGGTTTAAATAGATACTTAAACATATTTCTGTTGTAAAATTTAGTATTGAAACAATATTAACTCACACAGTGTTACTGTTAGAATATGATTTATTTTCAACATTTTGGTTTTAATACTCATTGATTTCATTGTTTAAAATATCTGCATTATCAGAACTTATTATAATGTGTGCTGTTTCATTTGCTTTGACTTTCAAAAAAATCGCTTACAAGAATTTTCTATCTTTTCAGTTTCATATTCGGCAGCTTAAAATGCTTGATACGTCAAGGACTGGAGATCATTTTTTACGAAATGTTCCGTGCCATAAAGGTAAGTTCCAAAATTTTTTACTATCCCGAAAAGGATCAATAGTTGAATAGCGGATTTAATCAACAAAAAAGAATTCGAGAAGCAAAATAAGCAGATTGATTATTATGACTTAACACAGATTCTATGGCAAATTTCGATTCATTGGTCAGAGTTTTGTCTAAAGTATGCCGATTTTGAGAGTGGAACAGATGTTGATATTTTTTTATGCTTTTGATATTTACACACTGAGTCAACCAAATTTTTTTCTGCATAATTGTTCAAATATTTAAGTGTAGTATCCTGGGAATCCAATGATACCAATTGCAAGGTTCCTTTTTTTTATTTCTTTGATACGAATTAGTAAATCAACTGACTGAATGGCGTTTTCTCTTATGCTTAGTCAACTTTGTTACAAAGTGTTACTTGCGACGATATATCCTAGAAACTTTGTTGTAAGTACACTAAAATGGTATTTGTCATATTAAACTTTGAGTTAATACTTTTGAAGCTCAGGCATTTTTTATAGATTCAGCATATAACTGAACGACACATGGTCTTCCAATATGAATAATTCCTTAAAATAGAGTCTATTAGGTTCTGGATTGCCGCAAGGGTATTATTCTGTGTGTTTTAGAAGATTTTTTAAGTCTTATATTTTGGGTAAGCATCAATCCTTCCTTTAAAGCAGTTGTACTAAAAAAGCAACACTTTCTTCATGTATAGAATGTTTCAATCTGCAAATTTGATGACAATTTTAAATCTACTATTAAGTATGGGCAATAACTGCAAGCAATAATTTTTGCTCTAACATTTCGGTACCTTGTCTACCGACTTCTTTTCGATAAATTATAGGATATTTGTATAATTTACAGATGATTGTATCATCGGACTTTGACTGAATTTAATGTTTAGTCTCATTTGTGAAGATATAGTTGTCATCGTCTATATGGTTGATACCTTAGTCGTACGACATCCTCTCGCTGAAGGTTGCTGACACAATAGCACCTGTCTTAGAGTGCTAAAAGGAAGGCTTAATTCAAAGATTGATGGGGTATACCTAAGCGGCTTCGATAGATTTTTTGCATGTTGAACACAATCTGGGCTCTAAAGTTGTCCACCTTGTATATATTTTGCGAAAGTGGCGTAGAAATTCCCAAAAATGGCGTTTTTAGACAAATAACGAATACTGCACCTTCTAAAATCCACCCTTATTTTCCTAATGGTACCCTTACTTTTTTGTGTTGGTTATAATCTGTGGAGCGTTCTTATTTGGAAACTGTATCGAAAATAGATCTTATGACCACCAAGAACAAACCCTGGATGAAGCAGCGAACATTGTACCCTTAACAAATAACACATAAATTGCGACCCTCAAAATACGTTAACAAAATATCATTCAGACACAGAACTAATGATTCTGTGTTTCCCAGAGCTTCAAGGTCGGTTGCGATTAATTTACGGCTTATTGGGCTTAAAAAAGTTTGGTTCACATTATTTGTTTCGCTTTTTGATTTAAACACGAACCCGTATTACAGCCAGCAGAAATAAAAGAGGGGGACGCTTTGTTGTAGTTTTGACTCGCGATAGCTATCCGAACCCGTACCAAATGTAGACATGATTTGTGGCCAGACTCGTGCTCAGTATGCAATTAGGAAAATCCTTGTAAAACAGTAAAATCTTTGACATAAAGTTTGCTTTTCTTTTGAATTAGAATTTTTTTCGCAGGAGCACAATGTGTTAATACCAAAAGCAACATTTTGCCGCTAAAAATTGTAAGAAATTTTTAGCAAACAATAACTGACACGATGGCAACAACAACAACAACAATAGCAACAACAACAACAACAGCAACAACAGCCACGAAAGCAACAAAAAATGGCAACTGAAAAATCATTTCACGGCTGTCAAATTTGTTTCTATTAAAATAAAAACAGATCTTGTGTTTTGTTAGAATTTGTTTTTGTTGTAGCGCATTTAAGCTTGGTGTTGGCACTGTTGTTACTGCTGGCGGTGTCATTGTTAACGCCGCGTCTATGTCACCGTAGCCGTTGCAATTGACGCGTCTCGCAACAACGGATGTTGTTGATGTCTGCCTGCTCGCCTGTTTTGTTTGTTGATTTTTTGGTCGAAGTTTTTTTCTACCACTTTATTGTTTTTGTCTGCGTAAATAATGTTGTCAGTGATATTGTTGTTGGTGTTTGGTACTGAAACACTATATGGCTAAGACATAGCGACGAATTATTTTAATGTTAAGTGAAACGTAATCGAAACGGTTAAAGGAAATGATATAAAACTTTTAAACATTTAATAAGTTCACAAAACACCAAAACACCAAACCACTAAAATATAAATTTTATTTAAATTAAACAAACTTTGTACATTGCTACTAAGGTCTTCAATCTGAATGGTCTAGTTTTTATATAAAATCTACCATCAATTCCTTAGCATATTCCCCCGATATTTCTACCATTTACTATGCATTAATTTTTAAAAACCTAAGAAAATTGTAACTTAACTAACAATTCTTAAAAGTTTTGTTATTCAAGAAAATGCAAAAATTAAAAATTTTGGAATTCTTATTCCCTTAACAAAACTTTTTCTCATGGGACTAGCAAAAAAAAAAATAAACGGAAACTGCAAAAATCGCAACCGGAAATGAAATTGAAAAGAAGCAGAAAAAAAAAATAAAAAGCTAAAAAATTATTTAGATTGAAATTAATTTTAATGTTATAACTTGGCATCTATTGTTGTTGTACTATATTGTGCTTGCTTTGTACATTTAACGTTATTGAGAAGAAAAGAATTGCAAACTTCCACTTGTCAAAGGTTAAACATTTGAAAATCCCCAGTGACAGCTGTTTTTTCTTAATTTTTTTTTTATTTAACAATGGTTCTTTTCTTGGTCCAAGTCAAGCAAAACATTGAAATAGGAAATCATGCTTCATGCAGGCAATATTTAACTCCTTGAAATTTCTGCTACTTTTTTCAATGTATATGTTAACCAGATATAATGACAATACTTAATAGGAATGCGAAAAAGTATCGTTTGCTTAGATACATTTTTAAAGATAAAATTAAGTTAAGCTTAGCAATTAATAAATTATAAATTAAGAATGAAGTTTCTGCCCGAAAGCTTATGCGCCGACTTAAAGAGGTATTGAAGGTAAAACAAATGAAGTTTGAATTTGTGGATTTTTGGCTCTTTAGTCAATATCATCCTTTTATCCAACGTCTCGCCAATGGATTTTCAGCTTCCTAAGGGATATTTATTTTATATATTGACCTAAAAGCCCAAAATCTACAAATTGGTCATAAAAATACTAACAAATGAAGTTTAACTGCAATGCGCTAGTATTATTATTAAATAAGAAATTTTAGAAAAAGTCGGGTAGTGTTTTAAAAGTTGAAAATTTTTGAACAGTAAAGTCAGAAAATGCTGAAAAAGTCTATGTTAGTGAAGGTATATTCAAAACAATTGTAATTATTTTAGTACATTCGCGTACATTTTCAAGTAAAATTGACTAATTTTTAGTACGATTCTAATTTTAGATGAGTTTGCTAGGAAAGGCTTTAAAATTGACATCATTTCTGAACCCAATATAATGAAACTACTAGCCTTTGTTAGGGCCAAATTTAATTCAAAATGTATATGAGCATGCCTCAAGACTAGGGCTTTCTAACGTAGAGGATCTTGGAAGAAGCTATAAAGATCCTGATGTCGAAAAGTCTGTCTTTCGACGTTAAAAAGTATTCGGTTTCCACATCTTCGACTCTCTTGAAAAAATCGCTCAAAAGTGTCCAAAATCTATTTTAAGGTTTATAAAAATTCCGAAATGGTTTGCATAGGTTGAAGTTATAAACAGGGTATACAATGGGCCCAACTGCTGCCTGAGTTATGATAGCAATCGTCGTCTCTCTTGCTAACCTAACCTATGTCAAAAAACGTTGAGTTCTTTGAGTTGAAAATTGTTAAAAAAGTTGAAAAATGGAAAAAGTCTATACATTTCGATGTTCGTTTTTTTAGGCACAATTTTATCTGATATATAACAACGCTATATTGATGGGACAATTTTTTTTTTTTCACATCAATTTTTCCTACTAGTGCCGATATTCGATAAAAATCAAAAAAAATTGTTATTTTATGAGTTTTTCGCGTATGTTTTGCATACATTTCGTAAAATATATTCTTACTCCAAACGAAATCTTATGTTTTCTACAAATCATGCCTTATGCGATTATTTCTGAGAACGTATAGTTATTCCACTATAGCGTTGTAAACTGCGAAATTCGTTAATTTAAACTGTCATCACTTTAAGGGTTCCACTTAAGAAATGTGTCGACAAAGATGATATAATAAAATGTGTATATTTAATTTGCGCCAACATTAGTGTCGATCTGATTTCTAGAATTGATCGCTCAAAGTAATCTGTTGATAGCTTACAAAAATACGTACGTAATTTTTTTCAGAAATTTTATAAATATGCTGCCAAGGGGTAGTAAGGGGTAGTGCGAAAAGGATAAAGAAAAAATATTTAACTTTTCATGAGGAACAGCTTTGCCTCAGACACCAAACCTCTGAGGCTTGGAAAAAAAATTATTGATCAAGGGCGTTGTAACCGGTTAGTCGAGCTAGACCGACTAGAAAGTGTTGTTAGTCGTAAATTAGGTCCCCATTGGTTGTGCCTAGCCAAGTGTGGAACCCCAACGACAACCTAACTCGGAATGTACCGGTGTGTTCCAAATTTTTCTAAATAGGATTTTTCAATGTCCGCCTGATAAGGCTCTCTTTGGACTTTTGCACAAGATCCTAACGTGCTGGTTAGGCAAGGTGAATGGTGACGTTATTTACGCCTAACAACATTTTTAGGTATGAGTTGTGAATTAAAAATATATGCTGGTTGTGAGAAGTACTGACTCGTGCCCTTTTCGTAGTGGTAAGTCTCTGAGAATAAACTATCGCGCGGCACTAAAGTCACACCACTTGGACTTACTTCTTTTGTACAAAAGCTGTAAATTGTAATGGCGCAATTAGCAATTCGTTCTGTTCCAGCGGTTTTGTTGCGGTTATTACTACCTACTCCACCTGCACCGACTCCAATGCATAGCACGTTGCCATTAACCTCTTCAAGCTTTTCCTGCACAAGCAAAAATCGCACCGAAACTTTGCGTATGTTCACTAAACTCTTTAAAGTTTTGGTTAACTCATTGGTTTGTCGTAATAAGTAGTAATTGTGTTAGTTCAGTTTTCTCAGCAGTCATTTCTTACAACTCAGCAGTAATTACGAACTAAATCACGACCACTACATTACAGATTCCAATCCAATCGAATTAAGACATTCCTGAGCTTATAACCATGACCAGACCATTGGGCAAACGCAACATCAACACGCTATTTACTACCCGTAGAATAGCGTAATCAGGCACTCGAAGGGTAAACCTTATTCAGAAATTTCTTAGAATTGATTGACATCTGTCGATGATCCTCGGATTTCACGTTTCATTTGACAGTGTTATCAGTCGCTAAAAAAGTAAATGAAATCTGAAGTCGCAAAATGTTGAAAAGTTTGATAAATGTTGAATGAGTCGATAAACGACGAAAAATATCGAAAAAGCCAAAAAATTACTCACAATGTACACTAGCGTGATGCATCTCCCATCATATTTTCCACAATTTACTCCAGTATAGGTTTTCTATCGATGTTTCTTAGCCACCAATAAATAATTTTTACACATCAAAGTAGAAACTTAAATAAATGTTCTATAGTTATTTTAAAGTATCATACAAAATATCGATTGTGATATTAAAGAATTTGTCAATCCACCGCATCACTACTGCTAAGGAATTGAAGAAAGAAAGAAAACTTTTCTTGCTTTCATTGTTGTTATCCATATATCCTAAGGCAGTCATCGTTTCATGTGCTTTCTCCGTCTTTTCTAACGCTGCACATTTCTATGCCTATAGGCCGTATTCCGGTGATGTTATGGCGGCAGCTGCGCTGTTGTTGTTCGGGAAAAATCGCCAAGGCATAAAAGAAAAATGAGAAATTTATTTTACCTTTTCACCTTTTGTTATTTTTTTTGGTGGTAGGTTGGTTGGTTGGCTCAAAAGTTAAATATAATTTTTGTTATTTTTATATCTTGCTGCTTGGTTGTTTGGCATAAACAACTACAACTTTTTAGCTTTTTTCTTTTTCCAATTTAACCCTTGGAATACGTCCAGCTAGTGTTGCGGAATCTGCTGATTAAAATCGGCATGAGGTAGCAACAGCGTGTAATGAAATTGTTTATTTTGGCTAATTATGTATTCTCTTTCTTATGTCATCTTTTTTTTCTGGTACTTCTACTTTTCCTTCATCTTTTTTATTTTTTGGTTTCCTTTGCGCTGCTTTTAATAAGTAAATTCTAATTAATTTCGCAGGTGTTGCACGGATCAGCTAAATTGAATTCAAGTTGATTTTTCCGCTCAAAGATGCCGTAAGATAATGGATAATGAATTGAAGTAGGAAAGGTGTAGGGTTAAAAAGGTTAAACTGTAGCAAGTTTGAGCGAAGCAAAAGGTCATTTTTGATTCTTATTGATAAATATTTATCTAGGCTTATTGTTTCAAGCTCTATCTTTATAAATTTTTTTTTTTTTCGAAACTTTTAAGAAATTACTTGTGTGTGCGAAGTTGTAACGAAGTTTTTATTGAAAATTTAACTATGGTCGCACTATTTCACTTATGTTCTTTAAAACTAATAAGACAAACTGTTTTTACTTAATGTTATTCAATTTAATTATATATGAAATTTAATCTGTCTACATTCCAGCACTACCTTAACTTAATATATTATACAATATGCCAAGTTATGTTGACTTTCGTACTTTTTTTAATAAATTTGAATAACGCACGTTATATAACTTTATTGCTTTAATCACACGTCATCATCATCATCGAAATATTTATTATCAAATGGTTTTTCGCGTGACGTTCGCATTTTTAGGCCTTTTTATTGCTGACATTCCAATTCATTCCCACGACTGACGCAGACGAGAACGACGACATTTTATTTATTTCATATTTTTATTGCATGCCATTATATGTTACCGTCGATATGCTACATTAGGGTGACTCTTTTCGCAGACCTTTTCTAATTTTTAACTTTGATTCACTAGAACTTAAAAAGAATGGACGGATATATGAACGAAATCAAACAAAATGAATATCATTGTTAGGGAAATACTTCAGTCAATACTTCTTCACAATTTTTTATTCATAGGACTTTTGTTTCTGAGTGTCACATATTCCGAAATTTACAATTCTATATTTGACCTGGTCTATAAAAAGATGGCTTATGTGTCAAAAAATCTCTTGAAATTGGCAAAAATGTTAAATTCAATTCTGATTTCTGAGAGAAGTAAGAGAAGAGTTTTTGTAATCTGCTACCTTATATTTATAACCATCTCAAATTTGATAAAAATCGGACGACTCCTTATATGTATATTTGAAAAAATTTGTTGAGTACTAAAAGCAGAGAGCAGCGTCTACAAATTAATTAGCTGTTTCTGGAAAATAAGCCATCTACGAGGAATGTGTTTGTAGCGCTTCAAGTAAAATTTTTTTCAGCATTGAGGCACATATGGCAAAATTTTCATGTTTAGGCTGAGGAACAATCCAAATAGGTTCAAGACATCCGGACAATACAATGGCTTAGCGGTCAATATATCTTCAAAAATGAGATCGGCCGGAACGTAACTGATGACGTACTGCTTGCTGCTTGAAATTGAAGACAGTGATCACAACGATATTTAGTTTCCACAAGACAAGCGCTACTTGGCACACAGCTCGTGAAATCATGGCTCTATTGCGAAAACAATTCAGTGAACCAGTGAATTGGCCACCGAGCTCATGTGCTATCACACCTTTAGACCTTTCTTCTTTGGAATCTACATGGATAAGCCGGCTAAGATTGATGAAATGAAAGCTAACATTACTCGCGGCAATCGCCAAATACCACTTGAAATGTTAGAACGCGTCATCGATAATTGGAACTTTAGAATGGTTCATGTCAGCCGCAGTTACGGCCGAAATTGTATGTCGAATTTCGGGATATTATCCTTTCAAAACATTAATATATGCTTAAGAAACCCCTGACTGGATGCTACACAAAATCTTTCTTGTTGAGCACTTCAATATCACATTTTAGCACGATGATACCGTCACCACAAATAATTTCCCCAAACGTGAAACCACTCTATTGGTACAGTTGCTTGGTACAACAAAATTAATAACAACTACAATAAAATTATTTTATGATTGTTATAAACTCATCGAACTTCATGTTGCTACTTTGAGTTTTTTTCGATGTTTTTTCTCTAATTTTTATGCCTTTTGTTTTAATAACTTATTTAATTCACTTTATTTTGTAGAAGTTGCCATAACTTTCACCAATTTTGTTGTTGTTGTTGGTTTTTGTATAGTGCTATAAATATGTCACAATGCTATGTCTGTTGACAGTTGACATTATGAATTTATTACTATTTATTTTATATTTATATGTCTTAATGCTGTTGACTGCAGGCAATGCGAATACCTACTATGTATAGACATGAAAAAAATCCTTGCTGAATGGTGTAAAATTTGTATAGCAAAGGACTCGTTGACAGTGAGTTTTGAAAAGTAGGGGATAACCTTAATTTAACCCAATAGTTACACTGTTTGTATTAATGTTGTTCTTCAAAAGATTACAAGACATAGACTGATCCAAGATATTCAATGTAATATATATCATCAAAAATTAAAATTAACTTTCAAAAAATTTTTGTAGATATATGACATTAAACTCCTTTTTTCCAATTCTTCAACGAATTCAAAATTAATTTTTTTATAAAAAACAGTTTCAAATGTGATTCTTTAAGAATATACGTACTTTTCGCAATGGAATAAGAAAACTCGATTTCGAATATCAATTCCCAAAACTGATTCGAAAATAATTTTACTCTAACTTTGATATATCAAAAGGATTCCTTATAAATTTTCAACGACTCACAGTATGCACCTCAGCTTTTGCGCCTAAAAGCCCTGAAACCACAAATAACACAGTCATAATAGACATTTAAGACAGCAAAAATTCGCATAGGGCTGAAAATACTGGCACATGTCTTAAATACTTTAAATATTAAAAATTAAATATCAAAAGTCTACACTGATCATGCTTCTACTAAATATTTTATTCAAGGTCAAATGCCAAAATTTTTGGTTTCTCCACATAAACGGTAAGTATTATTGTGAAAAGTGCCTATAAAAAAAAATTGTGGGTCATCCAATTTCTCAAGTATTTTTTTTTCGAATCACTGATCCTGAGGTATAGCGTTTTCAATAGAGGATATACACTAGAAGGTAGTGTGCTTGGCGCACGTTTTTAAAC
Organism: Meiosimyza decipiens; assembly: GCA_963680825.1. Classification (NCBI taxonomy): domain Eukaryota; kingdom Metazoa; phylum Arthropoda; class Insecta; order Diptera; family Lauxaniidae; genus Meiosimyza; species Meiosimyza decipiens. The sequence goes on along the minus strand of OY804261.1, from coordinate 15,104,606 downwards.
ATCGTTTTTACCGTAGGCTATTGTGATGAATGAAATTTGATCAGATCAGTATCCATTTGATTGAAAAAATTGTACTGTTGGAACGGATTATTGTTGATAACTGAAAAAATTTATTAGGAGTGGTAATCTTCAAATTCGACTTTAACAGTCATGCTGTGTTCCTCCTCTGATTGTTGGATTTTTGTGTACTGTCTCCTCATCAGTGTTGGCATGTCACAAAGATTTTTAGGTTTGCGACGGACACACGTTTTAATTTTTCTCAGTTTGTAATTCCAATCAAATCAAATTGACAAAGTCAATTTTGTTACAAAGGCTTGAAGGCTTACAGCGGATACTACCATAGGCCATAAGTCGCAAATGTCGAGCGACATATGTGACATGGAAAAACTGCTTCTCACTAATGCCATAAACCTCATTGATAAAATAAAATAAGTCGAAAGACATGAGAAGAGTCAAATTTTGATACTTTTCCTCAATAGTTCATTATATCCATGAATTTTTCTTGAAAAATTTTTCGCATTTGTTAATTTTGTTTTCTGTGTTGGTTCAATTTGCGAATTGAATTTTGACAAAAAAAAGTACCTTTTCGCTTTGTTTCTTCCGATTACGCCGAAACTATGCAACGATCTTCAGAATTATGTATGGGAGTGAAATCCCGCAGGTCCTAACACCCCTTTGTCGTTACTACTTAAGAACCAAATCAATAATTTAAACGAAACGAGGGCAGTGTATTAATCTGGGTCGTAACTGAAGACTTTTGTAATAAGCTATCATTTCCTTAACGAACACAACGAAGATGCAAAACAATATAGTGTCCAATCTGTTTTTGGCCTGCTCTTGTTATATGTGATAACGAATACGTCATTCAAACTTCCTTCACATGTCAGCCTGAACTTTTAAGCATGCAGCTCTATGTTGGATATGCTCTTATCAAAATAGATATATTATAAAAGACAATAGGTTTTAATAATGTTAAGTGGATAAGTTTTATAAGGGAAGGACTAGAATATGTGAAACAATATCGCTTTAACCCTATACAGGACACAAATATGTACTATGGCAGTTGTTACGGTGCAAAGAATCATATCTTTGTAGATGACGATGATAGAGCTAATACGTAATTTTTTTGGGTAAACATTCGTCACTCCAAATTTAAGTTCTGATATGATGCATGCTTGCTGTCAAAATATTATCACTTTACTTGAAAAGTTACAAAGACGGATTTTATCTTTAGCTTCTTCAGAAAAAAAGGAACACATTTTCTAGTGAATTGGGTGTGTAAACAGCGGCCTTACTCTGTTATGCGATTCGAAACAAAATCGATTTGCAATTGAATTGATTTTCGTGAAAAATGCATTGAATTCTATTGGCTTTTAAATCGCATGGCTTTCGTATCACATTACAGACCCAGGACTTTACATATTATCTCTGAAGGGTTGTGATATATTCTCGCTGTAAACTCTTTAGCTGCTTTTAGGGCTACTCATATAGTTATGTTATATTTAGATTTTCTTTTCGTTTCTTCTTCAAGGATCCGTTCGCTTCGCAGTGAGATTTGATATGATTTTCGTACTATCAAAATGGGTTAATTGACTCCAAAAGAAAGGAATAATTGCATTGCTTTTAACTGACACTGGGTTCAGGTACTAATGCTAGCGCAAGTAGTGCACAGCACCATAGTATTTAAAACCGGATATATGAATTATTGTTGCTGTCAGCAGAGTATGCTTCCGTTGTATATTTGTTGGAAGCTTATTATAAAACGTGCTCATAGAGTTGCAGGCTTTATTCTTAAAGGTAGATATATACAATAACAATTTTTTTGAAAATCTTATGCTTGGATTTTATTACTTATTTTTTCTTTACTATCACATTATTGAAAATATTCCGAAAGTTTGAAATAAAATGATTATGCGAATGCAAAACGAATGTCGTTTTGCAAACCCATAAATGAGTCGTTATATAGCTGATTTACGATATAAAACAATGAATAAATTTAATCCTCTTTTTCCTTGACTCCAACTACAACTACAATTTTTTCTTTCTTTGTCAGGCTATGAAACAAAAGTTTTCTTTTGAAATTGGGACAATATAAATTATAATTTATTGCCATCATAATGCCAACTGTGTGCAAAAGAGTTTATTATGTAATGAAGTGATGATTTGATGCGCATATTTTGCTATAAAAGTTGAACGGGTTATGCTAATAAAGAAGTTGTCAGCATGCTATAAATTAAAATACATTAAAAGTGAAACTAACCAAGTTTTCACGGCAGAAAAAAAGATAAAGTATTTTTAATTTGTTAAGGGAAAAAACTCAATGTAAAAATATATGGAAGGGTTAAGGATTTTTTGAGTACAAACAATATATAATTTATAATTTGTACATTTAAATCTTCAATCTCGCAAGTTCAATTAACTTTTCTAAAATCAAAGATATTATATAAGGAGTAAGATCGAAAAAATCTTAACACACGTTTTACTTAATAATTTTTTTTGGGTGTTTAATTTAAAAATTTTTTTGATCTAGTTATCTTTGAAAAATATGTCAGTTATTATTTTTAATGAGAAACATGTTTATTTGTTGTGAGTTTGATCAAAATGACTGAAGAAAAAGAAGTACGTCTTAAAATTATAAAAAATTTTCAAAAAAATCCAAATTGGTCCTACGAAAAATTGGCCAAAGAATTGCCGGTCTGCCGTCAAACTGTTTCCAATGTAATTAAACAGTTTCAGGAGAATTTGATCATCGATAGGAAACCTGGTTCGGGAAGAAAACAAGGACCACATGATATTGGGACAGCCAAGAAAATTGAAAGCATGTTGAAAAAATCTCCAAACACATCTGCAAGAAAAGCTGCCCGGTTAGCACAGTGCTCTGACTATTTGGTGCGAAAAGTTAAAGCCAATGCAGGTTTGAAAACATACAAAGTCCAAAAAGTTCCAGCTGCAAAAAAATTAGACGCCAAAAGTAGGACTCAGAAATTAAAATCGAGTTTTATACAAAAATATTCATGTTGTATAATGGACGACGAAACGTATGTATTGGCAGATTTTACGCAGCTTCCGGGTCAAAAGTTTTATGTTGCTGATGCTCGAGGAAATGTCGAAAAACAATTTAGAATCCAAAAGCAGACAAAATTTCCTAAAAATTCCTGGTATGGCAAGCTATATGCAGTTGCGGCAAAACAAGCAATTCATTTGTTACAGTGGGCTCTATAAATACCGAAATATACATCAAAGAATGTTTGAAAAAAAGACTTCTGAATTTCATAAGAGACCACAATGTGTCAACATAATAAGAAGAAATTAAGGCTACCCCATAATATAGAAATGAGAACAGTAATAAAACTAAATAAAATAAGCTTTCAAGTAGTCATTAATTCTATCTAACAAAAACTTTCGATGAAAACCATAGTTTTTCCAAAACATTAAATTCATTAAAAATTTATGACAAAACAGCAGGAAGACAGCAGGAAGACAATAAACCAAGACTCATAAGGATAACGCATAAAAAACGAAATAGTATGGGCGACGAAAAACCGCTTGGATCGAAAAAGTTGCGAAATGTGCAAGAAAAAAATATGACAACGCCAAAATCGACAATAATAATAATCATAACATAAAATAAACTTAGTCAAGAGGAAAATCTGAAAACCAACAGTTAAAATAAAAGAAAAATTAAAAAAAAGACCGTATAAAAGAATAAACTTATTGTGCACTGATACCAGTGTTGCCAGTTTCGTTTACATCCTCGCGATTTAAATTCAATGCTGAGTTCCAAAATGGTTTAATTGGTCTCGAAAAATATATTGATTGTTAATAAGAAACCTTCATTCAACAAAACCCATGTCTTTTCATAACCTGCTGATGTTGTTAGCGACATCCAGAAATATTAAGAAATTCTTCTTGAATTCCTTAATTGAATCTGTAATTTATGTCCCTTATCTTGTTTTCAAATGCATTAACCAAGCTTCGTTATTTGGTAGAATTTAGAAAATACTGTTCTTTTGAGAGATTTTTGGACTAACTAATCACCAATCCTCCGAAGAAAGTATGGTATTTTAAAGGCAGGGAACTTATAAAACTCTTGTGACCTCAATTTTTATTTTTGGCAGCTTAGTTCATGCTGTAATTTATTTGGGAACACTACTAGGAGGGATCAAACTAACTCTTCCCAGGCCATACGAAAAATAAATTATAACATAGTCGATTAGCGCTAAGTACGAATAAACTCCAAAGAATCAAATTGACACACTTACCCCACATATTCAGAGAAGAGTTGGTGATGCACTGCTTCTCCATTTTTGACCATATCTCAGCGATTTTGGGATACATCATCAGTGAGAGTTAACTGCATGGTATTTTTCACAGATTCAACCCATTGCTTTCATTTCGCTTCAGCCCTTAGAGTCTCTTACTATGATTTGCTCCGTTATGGTGTATTCATCGCATCGTATTGCTCTGAAAGCAATAGCCCCATTCATTATTGGCTATCATATCATGATTGAATTTCATTTTGTAAGACTCTATTCTTATGACCAGTTTTTGAGATCACTTCGCTTGGAAGGCTCTTTTCTTTGATATTACATTCATAGATCGAATAGCAATTAATAAAAGCCGCGTATAGGTCAGTAAGGTAAAACTATTTTTTTCAGATCTCTTCAAAGATTTCTCAAGCGATAAGTCCTCATTTTAAACCCCATACAAACAAAGAATTGTATATGAATAGCGTCGGAAGCGCTCATCTTAAATTTAACTAATGTATCAGTAGAGGTTGACGAAAATCATCAGCAACAATCATTACGAGACAAAAATAATTTTGTTCGTATGTCTAAAGTTCTTATGATTTGTTCTCCTATAGCCAACATTACTTTTCACGCCAAATTAGATTTTCTTTATCACAAAAATATTATTGGCTATTTTGGCAACCCTGTTTACTACAGACGACATCCACTAAAAACTAAGAGGATTAATACGAAAAATCTCTACGATGGCACAAAAAAAAATCTTTGCATGATGACAGACAGTGACATTTTAGAGATTGGGGAGAATATAGAAAAAAATAATATATGTTGCCTCCAATGAAAAGTTGTTTTGTCGGCGTCAGTAAAAAAAAGTGTTTTTAAAAATTATTAAAAAAAATTATTTGGCAGTATTATATTGCATCGCATACGAGGTTGTAAAATATCCTCAAATAATAAATAAATTTAATAATGATGAGACTTTTCATTTAAAGTTTTGTGAGTGAACTGGCAATTGTACGGAAAAATGTGAATTTTTTGCGCGTGTTAAAAACTTCAAGGCGCCAAGATTGAGTTTAAATTTTCGCGCTCACATTGAAATTTTGTCATTAAATTGTAATTTCAGATTCTTTAATGAAAACCAAGAAATTCTGAAGCTTTTGAGCATTATTTTTCAATCAAACATGCATTTGTTAATTAATATCAAATCAAATTTTGCTAAAAATAAATATTTTTTATCGCAAACGTCCACTTGTGGGCAATTGCCAAGTCATTTATTGTGTGATATACATATGTAAATATCGTTCGGTCGTAAGCATCCTCTTGGAATGTATATTTTCAAAAAGCCCTACAACTTTAAGCAACATTTAATTGCCAAAATCTTTATACCAGATGTGTAATAGATCAAAATATGGGTCACTACTTTACACTACCTCTTTGAATGTATGTCTTCAAAAGCCCTACAGCTTTAAGCAACAATTTATTGCCCAAATCTTTATACAAGAGGTGTCATAGATCAAAATATGGGCCACTACTCTAACTGCAAACATGAGAAATTAAAACAACATTTTTTTATTTATCCAACGATGTGTATTATGTCATTTGAAAGTTCTTGCATTTTTGCTAGGGCTTGCTGTTTTTTGGAAGGTATCACGATCACTTGGATCAACCTGACCTTGATATCCATTCTGCAGTGTCTTTGCATACATGTGATTTGCTTTCCTATGAATTTATATCAAAACCACATTCTTACTTTCGTCCGGCATCATGCAAAATGGAATTGTAAATTTCAACAAATCCACTCCTTTAATTTTCATATATTTATGACAATCAGAGTTTTATTCATTGACTTCATTGATTTAGTTTTAAACATTTGAACTTAAATATTGTCTTAGGATCGTTTGTTCTAAATGTCTTCTCTCTACGATAATAAACGTTTTTGTTTTTATTTTTAATTTGTCAAAAAGGTTTTTTGTATTCTAATAGCCAACAAAATTATAAAAAATGTGTGTTTGAGACTAACCCAATATGGTTTGGATATCCGCATGGTAACTTATCAAAAATAGTTTGATTTGAATAGACTTTCCTAGGTTATCCTTAAGTGTCTAGAATGCTTGAGTTAATTCCGAATTCTGCATCGAAAGTTCTACAATAAACGATTTCATTGCATTTCATATATCAAAATCTGGATGTAAATCAAAAGAATTAAATAGCTCGATATAGCCTCTTGAATGAAACGTAAAATTGCAATAAATTTCTAATGTTCCAACTTTAAATTTTAAGACCTATAACACCGAAATGACACTTCATAAATTTAAATAAAAGTGCAGTAGCCTTAGAGTAAGGCAATGAGTTCACACACAAAAAATTATTAAAATAATGAAAACATTTCGCATATAAATTATGTCACTTCCCAAGCGACCCCAATGCAACTAGCAACAACTGACTGGTACGTCTGAAAACCCGAGTCACATACGGCACAACCAGAAAGTTTAAGCAACACTTGCTTAACTCAGTAAGTTGTACACTGAGAAGAAAAACTAACTGAGAATGTTAGGTGCGAAATGAATAAAACAGTAAAATCTATAGAACTTCAGCGTCGAAAACTTCAATAAAAAATTGTTCATTGCTGGCCGTTTCTAAGCTATTGATAATAAAAATCAGAAAATTTCTATCTACTGTTTTTTTTAAAAGTAAATTTCAACGTCAAAAAATTATTTGGATTTCATTTTTGAAAACCTTTTTTTTATTAACTGTTATATTTACAAGAAATAATTTTTCCATGGTAGAAAGTCTTGCTTTCTTGCATTAAGCCTTACTGTGTTATTTTTAATGACATTTTTTTTTCGCGTATTCAACCCTCAAGCACACACTTGTGTGAGTGTAAATTTGCCTTAAAATATGCAATGCCCGTTCCAAACATTAGCGGCACTAATTTATTTAATTTTTCTTTTTCCCTGCAATTGTGTGTATGCTGATGTGCATGTATGTGTGGTTCGAAAGTGTACAAACTCCGAGCTTCATTATAAATCTGTGTAAATATTCATCTTGATTAGGAATCTCTAGAGACCTGCCCTGCACTCTATACTTGTACATACATATACACAGAGTAGCTACTACATTGTTGCTGCAATAGCAGCAATGTAGTTAGAGGTAGAAAGTTCTCCCATTTCAACGCAAGATGACTTCTCTTTCTTCACCTGGTACACCCAATTCATTTGCCTATTCCTCCAATGGAGTACCTTTTACTTTACTGCTCTTTACACATGAGTTTGTATATAATTTATGGTCTGCAAACTGATATGACAGTTGCCACTGATAACTCTTTAGGAAACTTGGTCGGTGTAACGATACATACATATGCATCATTGTATATGAAAACACCCAAAATGAAAAAACTGTAAGCTTTTCCTAAACTAAAAAAATTACACCGTAACAATTTATGAAAATTAAGTAAAACAGAGTAAAGCCAAATTTCAATTGTCTTGTTTGTTTTTTCTAACTAAAAACAAGGTCACTGATAGTATACAAAGCCTTAGGCTTTTTTTTTATATCAGTAAAATAATTTTAATTACTTTTTATATTTTGCTTAAATTACTGACTTTTCTAAAATTATTTAAAAATTCATTTTGATAGAATATGACTAAGAAACATGACGTTTGAATAAAAATGATATAAAAATGTATGATAAATTTATGAACTAGTTCGGGAGGCAGCGTTGCATTTTTCAATGTTATTTTTTCCGCTTGATAGTTCAGTCGTCAGTCGCCAGAATTGTGGTGGGTCTTGTTGTGAGAGGCTGACGAAAAAAGTTTCGCTCAATAACTCGAATAGTAAGCTACAAGTAGAAAATTATGTGAAGCTCAATATTGTAAAGCAAATGAAACACATCGATTACCTGAAACTTCAAAATTGACCCACCTTTCGCCGTTTTAAATTTTCCAATAAGTACTATAGCTTTTAGCAAAAATAATTAATTTAGGCAAAAAATATGGTTTTTAGATTTTTACGAGAAATGTTTACTTAAAACTTTCCATAAAAAACTTATTTTTTCGAAAATGAAGATATAATTAAATACTTTCAGGCTATGAAAAGTAGGTCAAATCTTGTCTTATCGAAATTTTTGGACCACGAAATCGTGGTTTTTTCATTTGATCTACAACATTGGTCTTAACATAATACGCTACTTGTGGCTTACATTTCGAGTTATTGAGCGAAACTTTTATAGTCAACCTTTCACAATCAGAACCAGCACAATTCCGGCAACTGACGCTTATTTTCATTACCAGCCTTACTTAAGCAATGAAAATGCCCTCCACAGCCCTACCGAATTGACGTCACTGGCTGTATTATAATTTTCCCGTAGTTTATATTATCGATTAAGTTTTCTTGTTTTTCTGAAGCTTCTCTTTCTGGTACAGGGTCGTACCGTGAGTGTCCAGGGCATGCGACGAATAAAGAAATTGATTTCAGACAGTTTGGCTTATACATTTTTGGAAAAATCGCCGCTGTGAAATTGATGAGTAAAAAAACTCCTCAAACTCTCTCAGATGCACGACGCTACAATAAAACGCCCATTCGCATCCCTTTCTGGTGTGTGCTCTTTTGTTGCAAATGCGTATCGTTCTATCGATATTTGTGCCATTATCACTTGAGTATGTAAGCTGAAATACTCCCTGATAAATAACAGGCGCCTAAAGAGGTGACAAAAAAAGGGCTCGCAGATAACAACATTCACTAAAAATCACTAGATTTTCAGTACTAAAACAACCAAAACCGTATCCTCTTGCTTCTTTTAGCCAATATAGTGTGTCTCAGATTCTTTTATACAATATTTTTTTCTAGAAAAAATTAATGAAGATAAACCGATATTTTGAAATGATGTTGGTTTTCTTAATTGTTTTGGCAAAATCCAAGACTTTCATTGAAAAGAGTTTCCTAACATTTTCTTTTTTCTATATTTTATGAAAAAAGTGATAGAACGCATTCAGTTTTTCTCAAATATGGGTGAAGTATTACTTACGGTATGACTAAGTGAGTTGGTATAGTAGGTATGTAAGTTTCTAATGTTTCGTTTAATTGTTTGTAAAATAATAATTTGTCACTTGCACACGAACTTATTTGTCATTTGATTAAATTTCATGATATATGAGTACTTAATGTGTGGTGGTTTTTCTAAATTGATTTATTGCATTTTTGTTGCGCTGTATTTAATATTCTGTTATACGTGTGAAAACTCTTGAATATAAACCAAACCACACATATTAAATTATTTAATGGAATGACTTTTTTTTGAAATTTTTAATTATGTTGTTTAATTAGCTCATATCATAAATTCTCATATAAATATATATAGTATAACATGTAAAAGTAGATTCATAATGTCTTATGCTTTTTTACATAATTATATGACAAAACCAAAATTCATAAAAAAGACATTTTCACATTAGCTTCCTTTCAACCTGTTCTTGAAATTTTTAAAGATGGAATTGAATAAAACATATAATATAAATAACATTGATTGCTTTATTTCCTCACATATATATATCTCTAATCTTGCGATTAGAGGCAAAATTTATAGCTTTTCCCCGTTTAATTTTTATACTAGACAGAACACTCCAACTTTATGTTATTTCGCGCACTATTCACTGAAGCTTATTCGATTTCATTTAAACTTGAATCAGCATCGATGCCTTCAATGCCATCACCATTTTCATCATTTGCATCTGGCTTATCTGTCTCCTCTGACATATCCGCAGCACGTTCTGAATATTCGATTAACTCACGAATTTTACGTTCAGCTTCCATGGATTTCAATTTGCTGTAGCACAAATGTAACCTATAGGCTACATCACATTTGTTAATACTATCCAAATTATTGCATTCTTCAACTTTCTTTTCCTCCGTTAGAGCGTAGATTCTGCGAAAAACTTCCTGTTCGACAAAAATACCATTCTTCACCAAACCCATCTGCTCGTAGAGACAATGGGCAAAACATTGTATAGATTCTTGTGTCTTCTCATTCAATATTATTGAAGACGACATGCTATCGTAGTCAGCGGTATTAATATAATTATCATCGTCATCATCATCATTGATGCCATTAATGATTTCTGTAGGCTCAATGTAATTATCATCATTTCCTACAGAAGTAGGAGTTGTAGATTTCGCTGATAATGTGGAGCGTAGACGATTTAATTCAAACATCGAGTATTCCGTATTTTTCATGCAGGCGCGTATCATCTCTGGCGTCAGTGTCAATTGTGGTTGTGCCTCATTGTCGAGTGACATCGAAAAATTCAGTGACAATGATATGGAACGTGACTATAAGGAATAAACTTGAATATTTATCGATTTTCTTTCTGAAAAGAAAACTTACCCATGACACTTGCGCAAAACTCGAAATCAGCAACGCCAACAATACTTTTGTCGAAAACATTAAAAGCAGATATTTTGATTAATTCAGTGAAGTCTTTTCAAATACTTCCTTTAAGCTCTGGAAGTGTATTGTGTCTAAATTTTCTGCTTAGAAAAACTGCTTTCTCTGCTGTGCACTCTAATTTATAGCCAGCGGTAAATAGAATTTTTAAGATTGCCATTTCGATTAAACACGGTCTAATGAACTTTTAAAAGTGGTTTTTAAATACAATTTTTCCATAATTTTTTAAGATAAATTGATATGATTAGAACAAAATGTTTTGCTTTTTGTGTAAATATTGGGAAAATTTATATTTAAATACATCAATTACATGCTTCAGTAAGCATTGTGTAGATTTCAAGTCCATTACAATTAAAAATGTTATGTGCTATTATTTTTAGACAAAAATGTCTTATAGTACAAGAAAAAATTGAAAAAAAATTTCAAAGAACATCTTTGTTCAATTCGATGTTAATCTATTACGAGTGTATACCTCAATTTTTAAAAAAATCAAACCAGAAACCAAAGATAACGATATGTTTAAATGATTACGTGTTCAAACTTTTCATCTGCTGGCTATATAAAATCTAACGATCCACATTTTTCAAATGCATAGAGTAAGCTATCTATTTACTAGCTACAAGTTGATCCTTCAAAAACGCTCAACTTCACTGATATAATAAACTATAATTGTTGTTTTATTTTCCAAAGTTCGGGACAAGGTGCCAAGACCAAATATCAAAATTATTCTCTGTTCCCTCGATCAGTACATTATAACATAATTGTACCACTTAGTTCTAGTCAAAGTCATGCTTTGTTAACATAGTGTACCTTGAAAATAGTATGGGATCGATAAGTGTTTCTAATTCTTTACATTAAACGTAGTTCCTACATCCTACATTCCCATGACTAATTTTTGTAATAGAGATTTTGGATTCATCATTCATTTAAAATGACTATGAATTAGACTAGGCGTATATTCATTGCTGCTGTATATTATGACATCACTGCTCCTGTGCACTGACGTAAACGATTTGCTTCATTTTCTCCGTGTTGTAGAGATGTACTTGCTCATTTCATACATACTAATCTTCCTTAGTGTTTAGCTCGGCAGATAATCATCAGGTACATGCACCACATTTTCCAAGGGCTTGTGTCTAGGATTTTTCTGTAGTAGACTTGACTGAAGTTACTAAGCTCATTAAAAGTATTGAGCCGAATGATTCACATACAGAAGGTGTTTGACAGTTTCGTCTTTGCCAACATCCTTGCAGTTTCTACTGTAGCCAAATGAACAAAAACTCAGTCTGACTGTAGGTTTGTAAAAAGGCATTGTCCAGTAGTCACGATCGCCCCTAAAAGGGTTTGTGTCTAGGAAGCAGTTGAGCGATTGCTATAACAATTAGACTAAATTGGCCTAGATATGTTGCAGGTTAATAGTTCAACTCAGCACTTGATTGCTTATACCAACAATTGATGTCTTACATTAACTCGCAGGTAGCAACTCACATGCTTACACTTTCTTTATCGAAGGAAATTTTTGAGTTAAAACACTGCTAAATAAGTTCATTTGCTTTATTGTAATCATTTATATCCCTATGTTTCGGTACGCATATAAGGTGAATGTTGTAATGTTGTGCTCTATCACTAAGAGACATACCTCATCTATGAACTGTTGAAGATTTTGAAACCAGGATGTTACTTCTTCAGAGCATAACACGTCTTCAGCTTGGAAAACTTTAAAATGTTCCGTTAGTTTAGCAGATATGCGTACGTTTGTAAAGTCGTATTCGTAGTAGACATACTCACCATATCTTGTTGTTTTTGTTGGCAAGCTTGGGAACAATTCCTCAAACATTCAAAGAGTGACAGTTTACTTGTCAAACTTTTCTAAACAGTTCAGAGAATGTTTTGTGATTAAATTTAACCTATTGGTTGATTTAGTAGAGAAGAAACCTTGTTTTACTAATTTTCTAAGAAATTTGCTTTCACTTCTTCCTGAAACTTCAGTAAGCAATAACTACACATATAACTACTTTAACACATTGGGATTCTGATTTCAGTACTGTCTCGAAAATTTCAAATCCTGTCTGTGACTAAGTATCTAGATATACATATATGTAAGTTAATTTTAGCCAAGCAAGCAGAATTTATAATGTATTGGGTGATGGAAACTATAGTCCTCAACAACCTAGTGCACAAATTGACTTTGTCGAAATCATACACCTAAATTGAGTTATACGCTGCTTTCAGCGTATATACATAACGAGCAAGTCGCAACGAAGTTCAGTATTTTTCAAGATATCCTTTAATAGAACATTGTGTATAATCGGATAACAGTAGCTCAGACCAAATCTCTGGAGCAGCATGAAAGTATTCATTGAAAGAAAGTCGCTTACATCTTGTAAGGTTATTGAAAGTATCGAAACTTATTTTAGTATCGACAATCTAGACACCGCTTCTGTTTTCTTTTTTATCAATTTATTTTATCGTTTTATGCTTTCTGAAGCTTTTGCAACATTACTACATTAACATTTACTTCGAAAAAAATATTGCAAAAATATTTCAAAATTTTGCGGCTGATCATATTTTTTGACCAAATAACAGACAATATTCACAGCAATTGTTTGAGAATAGCCTTTGCTATCAATCCTTTAGAACTGGTTCAACCTAACAGCAAATCTGAGCAATTTTTCTGTGCTGATTTTACTGATAATAAGTTTCACCTATTCAACTTTTCCGTGGGCCATTAGTGTGGCCAATTGGTTACCATTGAAGCGCACATATACACAAGCCATACTTTGTAACCTGCTAAAATTTAATTTTAATAATCTACATTGCTAATTTTATAAGAACATAGAATACAAAAATCAATTTATTTCTATTTGAAGCTTTTAATGGTTATCGTTTTATCTTAACTTAGCACAAGATATTTTACCTCATGTGACAAAACAATAGCAATGGCGTTCAATAGATGTCTGGCATCATAATCGCTTAATACAGCCATTAATCTTGATGTAATGAAATTTACCTTTCCTTTCTGTGCTTTTGAATTCGCTGTTGTCCATTTCAAGTTTACAGGATTCTTGATTTTGCTTTCATCGCTTGTGTTGCTCGTATATTCATCGTCGTTGCATTTCTATGAGCGATACCAAACAAATCGTCTATTCACAAATTTATTTCCCATAGTGATGCGCTGTTTGTGATGAGTAGGCATGAAATATTCCTTATTTCATTAATAAATAGAAAGCGATTAATGGGAAACATAGCTCTACTAATGAATGATTTCCAAGGCTATTTAATAAGAACAGCTATAAATAGACTACAGTTCTTAAAAAATAAACTACAGCTTATTTCTTATGTATACTCTACCCCATATATCAGATTATATTTCTTATGTATACTCTACCCCATATATTTGATACTATATAGCTTATATATGTTCACTATTTGTAATTTTATTGGCAATATCCTCTTTCCAATGAATTATGCTGCACAGCATCAACGTTAAAAGTGAATTTCCTAATTAAAAATAAAAAAAAATTGAATTTCAATGTTGTCCAAGAAAACTACATTAATTTGTTTGAAACATAGCATAAATATTTTTAGTTTTTCTTTTTCACAGAATACATTGTCATGAGACATTCTCTCTGTAATGTTTTTCTCATTACAAGCGCAATTCAAATGTTGTCTAAAAAAAAGAGCTTTTGGGGAAATGAGTTTCTAATTGCTACAAAAATTGTGTTCATGAACTTTTAGTTACATAAAACATGATTGGATTGAGTGCTTTTCATAGAAATTTTTGGTATTTTCAAAGTAAACTTTCAAGCACAAATTATTGTGAGAAATGTTAGGGTTACAGATTAAAACTAAAATCGAATTGAGGTCGAGTTTATTATTGAAGAAATTAAGATAAAAAATAGCAACCATGACAGAGCGTTCATTGTTAGATTTTTATTAGCAAACTGGAGCATTTTTAGAGATTTTTTTTTTTTATGAAGGAATGTTCACTGAATTTATACATTGAAGCTACTATGCTTCTTAGCGCAAATTGATTTTATTTAGTGAGACCACCGATTGGTTAAGGAGCTTGCGATCAGAACATTTCCAAAGTTTCTGCCCATTTATGTCCCGGCTAAATTAGGGATTAATATCTTCAATCAACTAACAATTTTGCGAAAATTTTGAGACGGCTGTAAATCACAAAGCAGTTGTAATTATTGTACAGCAAATTGGTGCATATTCATATAAAAGTCGTAATTCAGTGATATTTAGTTAGATTTTGCTATTTTGGGCTATTTCCGACCCCTTTTTATTTGAAATATTTCCGTTCTCGTGCCTAGAAAGCTCTTGTCTTAATCTCAATTAACTTACTTTAACCTTTTATCGCTGTAACTAATCCAGCGTAGAAAAAAAAGTTGAGAAATTTCGTAAAAAGAAAAATTTAATATATTATTTTGAATCCAGCATAGGAAACCTTTAAATACAGTAAGTAGAAAAATTAATTTGGCATAGGCAATGTTTCAATTATAAGATGCATAGAATCTCTGTTTTATTTAGCTAATCTTAAAAATAAACGATTGCAAATATTTTGCTGTATAAAACAAATATGTACTTCATGAGGAAAATAAACTAAATTCCATTTTTGCGAAAGAACCTTATTGCTACTTTACAAAATCGTGTTACAAAAGTATGTTGTCAACCACACAATACCCGCATTGTCCATAGTGTCGAACATTCACCTCGAGAAAAATTTTTCCAATGTCAAATGATACACTTTTTTAAATCATTCAATCTTCGGTAGTTATACTGAGGAATACTCATTTTTAAGTCGGCCCTAGCATTTTCAATCGGACTCAAGTTTGAATTCCACGGCGGCCATTTTAAAACATCTATTTATATTATTGCTTGTGAAGTATTCCTATTAATTTAGCTGTAAGAAATGGTACGTTATTCTGTTGTAGGACAATATTTGAACCTATTAGCCGTATACTTTCTGGAATAGCGGACTGAAATAGTTTCAAATACATTTGTTCCATTTGCTGCTGGGTACCCTAAGATAAATGGACCACTCTTTGTCAACTTAACAGTGGGTAGAGTGCACTTATCGGAAATCTATTCGTTAAAACGGAAGGCATGGGCGAATTGCTCGTAAAATTCCTTACGTGAATAACCTAAACAGATAAAAATGGTATGAATGTTATGAAGAACACGTATGTATATTTTCATTGGAAGGCCTTCCCAAATAATTACTTCTCCTATGACAAAAAATGATATAGTATTATAAAAAAAACACTACTCTTCATAAATACACTAAACCATTATCTAATTTAGCAAGTCTTTGGTCATTATTCTCGAAACTAATTAGATCGAAAACTAAACTGGCAATCGATGTTAATGTTAAAGATTGCCTTAAGAAGGCACATAATACTTATTATGTGAGTAAAAAATATTATAGTGTAACCTAGGGCTTCGGCCCCAAAATCACCCTCTGGATCTATACTGCGATAGTAAGACCAGTTTTACTTTACGGAGTTTATGTCTGGTGAACACCCATTAAAGTAAAATCAACATTTACACTTTTAAAACGATTACAGCGTCTCTTGTGTATAGGTATAAGCTGGGCGCTGAGTAGCATTTCAACAGAATCTTTAAACGTTATATTTCATTTCCTATGTTACCTATTGATCTTTTTGCAAAAAGAGTAGCTTGTCAAACTATACTTAGGTTCAAAGAATCGGGGTCTTTTAGCTACAGTCCACATGGTCATGGCAACGTAGCGCCTAGCAGAAATGTTAACACTGACTAAATGGTCTCCACTTTATTCATTGATAAGAAATTTTCGGTTACGTTTCCTTCTAGAGAAAGCTGGGAATCAAAAGGCGATGATCCTAAGGATGCAATAAACGTTTACACAGATGGCTCTTAAATGAATGAAGGAGTAGCAGCAGGACTTTATGTCTCAAACTGCAACACAAGCCAATCATTCAAACTACCGTAAGAGTGCAGTATATTTCAGGCTGAAATTGCTGCAATTTATAAAGCCGCAGTCTACTTTAAAGAAAGTACATTTAACAAAAAACTATCTATGTGGAAAAAAGCTCTAAAATCGAATTAATGCAAATGAAAAACAGTACTAGAATATTTCGATGCTATGTGTATACTAAGTGAGGAGAACTCAATATTTCTTCAGTGGGTACTTGGGCATTGCAAAACTGTAGGAAATTAAAAGGCAGATATACTAGCAGAGAAAGGTGCGGTGCTCAGTCAGAGTTATAACTCATGAAAGTCTCTGTACCTTTTCAACTACTATCTACTAAAAGACAGAGAACTACTTTTAGAAGCCGGTCTTGCTCTTCCACTAACAATATAACCAAATATTTTTGGCCCAGTTTCCATAAAGGGGCACAACAAATTTATTATCCTTAACTTGTAGTCAATGCAGTGTTGTAACTGGTCACTGTCTTCATCACACTTTCAAGTTTAATTGTCCTTAGTCCGATGAAGTGGAAACCATGGAACAATTTTTGTGCTCTTACCCTGCTTTGGCAAGTAATAGACTTAAATACTTCGTGCATTATATCCCTTATTGAACTAAATAAAGTCCAACTGAGTGAAATCAAAAGATTTGCTGTTACAAGTACCTTCATTTTGGATAAGCACCACAATGAGAGGACCAGATTTCACAAATAAGACTTTGCCAGAGATTTTGTGGTAACACCATGTGGTCTTTGACCGCCAACACAACCTAACCTATTTTAAAAAAATTAAATTATTTAAAAAAAAATTTTTGAACGCTCTCTTTTTTTATAATTTTTAACTTCTAATGGACAAGCCTGACATTCTTCTTTATCCCTGACATTTAAGCGTTGGCAACGCATAAGATCTTAATGGCTTAATATGGGTCTCATTTAATTTATTTTATAGAATACTTCATACATTGAATTTAATTAATTATACTCATTAGAAATTATGGAAAGAAATTATAAATATGTTTTTATTAAAATCTTTTGTACACTTACCTAGTTATATGGCTTAATTTAAATAAAATACTGCAACTTTTTAATTAGTGCTTATTTTTTCTAAGGGCCAAAAACATGCATATGTATGTACATAAACTTGAAAAATAATGTTTTTGCTCATCAACAAGCAAACATTTATCATAACACCAACACAACTAGATGTTGGAAAAGTTACAAATTGTAATTCAAAATAGCTTGAGGCCATCAAATTAATTTGATTGATTTAATCATGAGCATAATATTCCAATTGCACATGTCTTAAATGTCTGTACAATATATGTTTGTGTATGTGAGCTCGCAACTGCACACATGTCAGTGTATTTTTGTCATGCATCAGTAATTAAAAATTATATCCATAAAAAAGAAAAAACGCACAAAATAATTACAGCGCTGCTGCTGCCAAAAAATTAAAAATAAAAAAACTGACAACATTAACAATAACAGCTTTTAGCTGAAGCAAAAAAATTATTATATAATTACACTAGTTAGCAAAGTAAGTTTTCAAATTTAATTTATCTACACTGAGATAAAACTTATACTAAACTTACTATACTAATGTATTTATGGGGAGCAGTATTTGCTTCTAGTATTGATATGGTAAATTTTTAATCACAAGTTATTTCGACACAACATAAACAATTTCGCGCTGCAATTTTTCAAAATTTATGAAAAATAAGAGAATTAGTTTTTGAAATATCTCTCTTAATATCAACTCTACAAAAAAAGTTCATGAAACATTATATGAATATTAAGCTTGTTCTGTACACTCCAAATTGAACTATACTGTTCCAGTAATCTCATTCAAGAGGGATTACGTAAATCACATTCCATCTAGGGATGACTGGAAGGGAGGACTCCCGGGGAAAAGGGGCTACATTAGTTTCCACACGGATGGCTCAAGCTAAATCACCAAGTGGGTTATGGTATTTACTCTAAGGAACTGAATATAAGAGTTACTGCGAGGTTAGAGGAAGCAAACATTAAACATTTTCTCTGCTTCTGCACCGCACTTGCTAGAAAACGCCACAAAACACTTGGTTCGTTTTATATCTGATGAGCGGGACGACCTTAGACATGTTAGTATAGGTCAGCTATTTAGTTTTATTGCAAAATCTGGTTGATTCAACGAAAGGGTATAGTCAGACACCCTGTGGTAAAATAATTAATCACATTTGGTCTATGTGAGTCGGCCTCGTAACTGACTGCCATTCCTATCTAACCTTACCTATCTTCAGTTTGGTAACTGAAATTTTCTGTATGTATAGAAACCGATTGCCAATATTTTGAAAAAAAAAAATAAATAATTTCTCTAGACAATTACGTAATGATTTTACCAAAAAAATCGGAAAAAACTTATTCATTCATCTGGTATATGTAAAAAAATTCTTTTTTAAAAATAGTTTGACTCATGCTGAAATGATTTATGTTGAAAGGAGCATCTCGTCAAATAATGGCAATTTTGAGAAAAAATATCCATAAGCAGCAGCCTTTAAAAATTTTAAAAAAATGTAACAAGTTAGGGGCATTTCTAAAAATTTTCTATTAAAATAAAATCAAGAACTTTTATAAAATGTCTCTTGAAAAAAAAATTGTAGAAATTTTTTATAGTTTCGTATAGCTTTACCAACATTTAATAAATTGCAGCAACTCCTAGAAAATTAAAAACTTTATTAAAATAATTTGTTGTAACCATAATAATATTTTTGTATAAAAGTGTCTTTTCCTCTTGTGAAAATATTTGTAGAACCATTTTTAATATTAATTTTTATTTTATTTAAAGAGAAAATAAACGTTACACCCATACACTCATATGTAAGTACACAAAGGTTCTTTAGTTTTTAAACAGAAAATTTCATTATTATCAAAACATTTAAGTTACCCAAAAATTCATTTTAACAAGCCCATATTCACATATCAGGTAATAAATCATACAAGTCATTAAAATATATTTTTTACGCACACAGATAAAATTAAATGAACAAAACATTAAATTTGCTGTAGAAGAACAACATGATAATAAAAAAGCCAAGCTTTTTTTGTGGGTAAAATTAAAAATGTTGTAAATAAATTTTCATCAGGAAAATTACAGAAGCCAAAGAAAAAAAAAATAACTACAAAAATAAGATTAATTATGTATGTAAAAAAAAATATACTCTTGAAAAAACAATATACTCTTGAAAAAACAATAAAAAATAACCTTTAAAAAAATTACATGAACAACCCAGAGAGACAACAGTGGAGATATTTGAGTAGGCTAACAATTTTTTTTTATCATGTTTGCGTCGGCAAAAGTTTAAAGTCCCCATTGAGAAAACTATTTATGGTTTTTCTAATACTTTGGAAACACGAAAAGGTGAATGAATTTTTTTTAGCATATTCACTGAATTTTCAGAACTCTCACAGAACTCTTTTATAATTAAATTTTTTTGTAAAAATTGTTTATATTAACAACCTACCTTACTGTTGCCACGTCACAAATATAATTTTTTCTAATAACCCTGTAAAATTACATCAGCGTCAATTTATCATCACAATATTGTTGTTGATCGCCAGATTTTTGGAAAGGTCTCAACAAGCACAACATTCTGTACTAGGCGATATATATTATATTTTGAATTATTTTTTGTTGAAAAATTATTAATAAATTTCTGAATAGACATAGAAAAAAGTTGTAATCATTGTAAAGTTTTTCATAAACTTAACAAAATTTGTTTCATTACAAATTTTTTGTGGTTTTTTGAGATTTGTGATCTTGTGAAAGCAAAACTTAAAATTTTAGTACTAAAAAACTGAAAATATTGGACCGAAGAAGTCACCAATCGAAGTTGAGATTTCTTAAAATGTTTTGAAATTGATGAGCGAATATTAAACTATTAAACGACAGAGCTTTAATTAAACATGGTTTTTGCATGGTGAGTAGAAATCAAAAATTGTGACGCTGGAAAGTGACACTTTAAAGGTTTTTTTCATGATACACTCTTATGTTCAGCCTCTTGCTGAGAGCATTTTCTTTG
The DNA here is from genome assembly GCA_963680825.1 of Meiosimyza decipiens. Taxonomy (NCBI): domain Eukaryota; kingdom Metazoa; phylum Arthropoda; class Insecta; order Diptera; family Lauxaniidae; genus Meiosimyza; species Meiosimyza decipiens. The sequence continues at coordinate 15,083,908 of OY804261.1, read as the reverse complement.
GTGTACATTCAGGCGTATTACCACTTACACCAATAAAAACAAATGCACCGGTCACCAGCCAGTTTAAAAGCGTACCTCAGAACATTTTCAACAGAATTTATTTTTCATTTTTTCAAAAAATTATGCTTCTTTTTTAATATTTTTCGAAAGCTCTGCCATTTGATGTCATATCGTCAAGTATAGTATATAATACTAAAGGTCTCCGAGCTCTATGGTCGAAATATAACGCTGCGGCTCTTGGAAGTAGGTCAGTAGTTTTTGATTTGTTATATGATGGCCACATTGTTGTATAGTTCTTATCAGTTTGGATAGAAAAAGCGAGAATACATTTTTCTTAACTATACCAAGTAGAGTGCGCAAACGATCCGAGGCTACGATTTCTCTTAACGCTAATTCATCAGCTTTTTCATAACCCTCAATGATTTTGTAGCCTGAAATCCATATAAGTGAAATGTAGAGCTGAAGTCCCAGCTTAGCTTATACCTTCCCGATTGCACCATTTATTTTGTTTTTATCGTCTCCGCGCTAAGAGCCTTGATGACGGCTTGTCTTTCCGAGAAGATTGCTAGCTCTCCCATGGTAAAATTGCCCAACAATCTTTAGAATAGCAAATAGATTTAGAAATATCATGATATTTTGATTAGACCCTGGCTTATATTGTAATTTTAAATTAATATAGATAGTGCAATCCTCCCATTGAATCCTCTACGGAAACTTCGTCTGAAACTCTTTCTCGAAGTTGTTTATGGGGCAGGTTTAGTCGGTTTGAAAATTAGCCAGTTCGCTTGGCAGTATTTTGACAATGGAGAAGTACCCGTATTGCTTCGCTATACACCAGCCAGCTTATGAGTCAGATCGCTCTATGATTATATTAATCAATATTAGCAGATACCAGGTATAATAGATCGTTTTATTTTTAATTGCAAAAAGAAAGTTCCTCTCACTTCTCAGGTTAAAAAGCTATAAAATGTATGAAGCGTTTCAACCGTCAGCCTTGAAGTTCTCTAATTAACTTGTAAAGAGGGACATTCATTCATTTCATATTCATATTCATTATCATTATAATTTTTTGATCTACCAAGTGTCTCCACCTATACAATTTCTATGTCAAGCTCTTGTCTTCATCTAGACAGCATCCTAAACTAATTTTGCTTAGTTTTTTCATCAACCCTGTGTCATTATCTATTTGGTGTCTTCAGTTTCACAGTTTCCACATTGTAAGACAGTGTCTTCATCCACATAATGTCTTTGCTTATTCTTTGTTTTCAGTAACACGGCGTTTTTATCTACGTAGTACCTTAATTTTCATAGCATTCATAACATGCTTTATTGTCATCACTTAAGTAAACAGCCATGGATTTTTGCAGAGACAGCACGTATTTAATAAGCTCTTCATTTGTAACTTAACTTTAAAGTCAAACTCATCACCGCCAGACAGTAGACTACACATTTTGATTGCTGCTGATTGCAGGCTTTGCAGCATCATTAATCAAGACCGTTGTGGTATTCTGTACTAAATGCGCCAAATTCGGTTTATTATTTCTATAGATGACACATTTATTTAAATAACATAGACAATAGCACTATATACTTTTAGGTGTGCTGGCATCATTCAATTCAAGAGCATATAACCTATGTATGTTCGGTTACTATTTTCAATTCAGCTGTTGTTAAATGACAAAAAAACGGCCCCAAACTTATAATTTTTATTTCGTTCTTTGCATGGAAAAAGTAAATTATATTGCTCAACTACAAAATTGGCCACAATCTGACGCCATTACTCTGCGTAACAGTAATTTGAACAAATTATTGACAGCAACTTGGTCACAGTAAATCTAACAAACGAAAAGCAATTCGTGTTGTATTTGTGTATAAAATGGCATTTATGTGTCAGTAGCTGTAAAATGTAAATATTGCTAATAACTTAATATCAGTAACAATTGACAGTCTAATTAAATTAAGTTTTTTTTTTTAAACTAAAAATTAAATATTTGAGATGCTTTTTTTAACTAATAGTTATTCCATTTTTGACGTTCAACAACCCGTGGCATTATAACTTTTGCATAAAAATCTGTTCAAAAGTTTGCAGTATATAAACTGCAAAATTTCTCAACCAAACCTATCATTAAAAATTACAACTTGCAACATGAAGTTGACTTTGGCATCAGTTTTTGCTGTATTTCTTGGCTACTTTGTTGTAGGTACTATAATTTGAATTAACTTCCATTTAATTCCATTTTCTATTAACCTCCTATAGGCTCTTTCATTAGCCGAAACTGTGGCTATGGATAAACAAGCCATCGATGCTTGCATTAAGGAATCGTCTTCTTTGACACCAGATGAAATTAAACGCATTAATGAGAATAAAATTATGAGCAAGGACCAACCTAGTGCTTCGGGCAACTTGCATTGCTATCTATTGTGTTACTATAAGAAGCTTGGCCTAATCGGTACCGATGGCAAACGCAAGCCAGAAGCTTTAATCGAATACATGGGACGCTTTGTCAAGGATAAATCAAAAGTACTAGAGACATTGCAAAAATGTGTCAGTACTAGTACCTCAAATAAATGTGAATCGGTTTATAATTTTGAAAAATGTGTCCACGATATGAACAATTAATGCAAAGGGTGATTTGTGCTTTTACGCATATGTTTACAACCAGTTAAAGAAGTTTATGTCCTGTCTATTATGGTGTTGGTTTTAATAAATTCAGTTAGCAAAATTTATGGTGTTTTTATTCATATACTCAGATATTAAGATATAACTTATCTTTCTTACTTAAGCATTCATAAAATAAATGAAGCGGCGCTTACGCTAGGCATCCTGGTCATTACACTGTCGTGGAAGAGCTATTTGGAGGACAGTATGAAGAGTTCGTTGAATGCTGAACTCGTTTGAATTAGAGTTTCGGTAACCTCACATAGTCCACTTGATGTACATCTTACTTGGCTCATTCTTACCCATAATCATATAATATAATGGAAAGCAGCTCGTCATTGGTCCTACCTCTAGATAGCCCAAGACAATAGATTTGATTTCTTGCTTAGAAAATCTCTATAAAATAAGATCTGACCAAGCTAGGCCTTTCTCAAATTGCTCATAAAAACTCCTTCCCTTAAAGTGTCTTCCTTAGAGGCTTAAAAGATATATTAGAAACCTTATATGCAAACTATAGATCTTTATTATATTCAATTTTATTTTATTATCAAATTGAATTTTTACTTGCGATTTGTATGCCGTTCTCGCAACCATGTCCAAGCGGCTTAGAAGCTACTCACTAGGCTATCTGTGATATATTATATTATGCGCTTAAGGCGAATCATATTTTTTTCACATTAATCTTGGTTAAGTGTATTAAAAAGGCAAAAAATTAACAAATTTGTGACTTCGTATAAAATACATACGAGGAATGAGGTGGAATGTCTCGTGTGTGTCTTTATACTGCAACTACTACTAATGTCTTCATTATCAGCCTATTATGAGCTTTACAAATGCATATTAAAGACATTTTTAAGTCTCTCTTTATTATAGTCTTATAGCTTGCATGATATTATAAATCTAAATTTTGCTACAAAGGCAAATTATATAATTTAAAGGCATCACTGCATTGTAAGCTGGATTTTTACGAAAATGCTTTTGTAACGGATGACTTTTGAGTTTCTGCATTCCATTTCACCTACGTTTTTTACAACAGAAGACGAAAAAAGTGAAATCTTTATATCATTTATGTGTAATTTTGACATTATTTAGGCATTTGTTTTAAAAATTTGCGTTGTATATATAGATTTATGCATGAGTTCTTAAAGGCTTAAGTAAATTATTGTGTTAAAATAGCACCAAAGGATAAATGTGTGAATTTCAATAGTTTTCACTTTATGCGAAATAAGTTTAAATACATATTCTGAATTTTATCTGGAATAGACTTCGTCGATTAATTTTTTGAGATGCTGTCTCAATTACCCTTTATCAGTCCAGTGATTTGACCGAATCCACAAGCACATAGCTCGGATATTTACTCTGCGTGTTCGAATATAGTGGTAATCAAATCGCAAGATATTCTCAATTGCCGTTGCTACGCTCTAAAAACATTCCAATTCTGTCCAACGGAATAACATATATATGTCACTAAGATTCGAAAACAAAGTATAATCAGCTATATCAACCAACTAATATCACTTTCAATGGAAATCCCATTACGTAAAACCATTTTGATTTTATTTTTCGTTGTCCCAAACAATTGCGTCATTCAATTCGTTGTTCGAATATATTAAGAAACCGAGCGATTATCGCTATTTTAAAACTATTTTGAAAATAATTGAGAATAATTCATTAACAATGCACTTTGAATGTAATCCCTAAGATTCCATTTCTTATTAATTCATCTCAAGCCATCTTGAAGGCAATTCTTATTTCTTCATGTGAACAACTCTAAAATTGAATTCCAACTGATACTCAGCACTAACGCGAAATAGATTAATTATCACTGAAAATAGTGATGGATGTAATGAAATAGAACGACCATAATTGAAACATTTCTGCAGATTTAAAAATGGTATCCCGTCAAAGATACAAACGGGTTACACCTAGAAAATATTTCATTTTAGTGCCGAATAACAAAACTACTACGTCAAATAGTAAGATTTTGGTGAAACAACATTGTTGAGAAATCTTGGAATTGCTATATACATGTTTCATAAAAGTCCTCATCAGCTATGGCATTTTTGGTACATTTGTACGGTTGTCAGTACATTTACGTCGTACATTTCGCTCATTTACAGTTCATTCTCGTTACATTTTCAGTACATTTCGATTATATCTAAAAATTACCAATTTTTTTTTATAAACTTATCAGAAAATTAGTAGAAACCTGGGGTAAACTTTGTTGCTTTTTTTTATTAAAATAAAATACTATTTTGTATGAATTTTAAGTAACTTTTTGATGTTCATGGCGAAAAAGTATATTCGCTGCCTCAATGTATATTTCAAGTCTTGATTCAGTACATTTTCCAAAAACAAAAATGCCATCACAGTTCCTTAATACCGAAGTAAATGTTTTTAGGAAATTGCGTCGATGAAGTACTCGTATAGTATGGTTGAGCGACTGAAATTTTATTTCGAATCATGTTTGCTTTCGCAAGAATAATTCATCGACCATTACTAGATACCCTCAGTGATCAAGACCTTATGGCATTGGATTGTGTAAAAGCGTTGATTGAGAATGCTCCCTTGCTTTATTGATTATACGATTGGCGCATTACTTAAATAAATGCTAGGTAACTTTCACCAAAATCGTATAAGTTTTAATGCTTTTAAAACTTTATCCCTTGCACTGTCATGTACATACGCAAATAAGTTCACAGATCAATTACCAACCACGCTCAGCTTGTTCAGATTTTCGACTAGTACAGTGCTATGTGAAAAAAAACTTACTATATTTATTAGGCTAATAATATCATAATGTAGTTCACACTTTTAGTTACATTTAGTAAACACCCAATTTTCCAATTATTTCTAATTAAATAATTATATTAATGAAATTTAAAAGTCAAAAGTGTCGAAATGAAAATTTTATATAAAATGCGCTTACATTTTGTAAAGTAAATTAAGTTATTTTCGGCATCCAAACGTTAAAAACATGAAATTTTATTACGCTGTCATTTGCACTGCGATGCTATGCATCATCTGCTGTCAGAAAACTGTAAGTTAACGTTTTCGCATAGGATTATTATTAATTTCCTCTTTAACAGTTGGCAGCCGGCTCCTTTGCTGATCCAAAGATACGTGAGGAATGCTTTCAAGAGCTAAAATTAAATGCGGATGAAATGAATTTAATCAAAAACAATCAAATGATTACAAAAGATAAAAAAACTGCACCCAAAAATATGCAATGCTATACGCTATGTAACCTCAAGAAACTGAATGTTATTAACGATAAAAATGAGTTAAATGACAAAGTACTTGCGGGCATTTTAACGGAATCTTTTAAGGCAGATCAGACTCGTGTTAAGACTGCAATGGATAAATGTAAACTTACAACAGGCGCTGATAATTGTGAGAAATCCTTTAACTTTGAGGTTTGTCTACGTGATCAGATGTAATGGAAATAATTGTCTTGAATTGATTTGGTAATTAATACCAAATCTAAATATCACCTATACGATTACTTAAAAATTAAATATCAATATATTATATTATAATAAATGCAGTACAATTAAAAATGTGATTTCAATAATTTTTAAAGCGCTGAACTGAAATGTCTATATTATGGCAAGAAACAAATAATTCACTTGTTTCTCCGCCTAGTAACGTTTAAAAATTCATAGTACTATATTCTTAATGTCAATTTTGCTGACACAACTAAATACGTGGATACTAAAATCTATGAATATTTAGTGCAAGAATGAAGAAATAATTTTTACTTGGCTATAAATTCCTTTAATGCCTTTTGTGAATGCTCCTTAAATGGCAATTTTAAGCATTGTCGCAGTCCGTAAAAAAGTTGCTATAAAAAGTGTCTCTCCCCCAAGGCGATTTTTGATGTATTGTTGTCTGGTCTGGTCAGAAGCCATTGCTTCTTCATCTTTTTCTTACATTGTGACGTCTCGTCTTTCAATAAATTCTTAGTAATTTATTAACTTGTTAAAGTTTATGGGAACACAAATTGAAACGAGCCAGTCTGTATGATGCTTTGATGACTATCAGCAAAATAACTAGTAGTCATAGGTTTTAATGTGTTGCGGAAAATTGACTGCAGTAAAAGGTAGTTAAAGTACTTGGAGACAACATTTTTTGTTTTTCTTAAGCTGCACGATTTAAATATGAATCATGTGACAAAATTTTTGGATCCATCTATGAAGTGAGAAACAGTTATTTTCGTCAACGATACGTGATAGTTTTTTTGACACTGAAAATACAGCATACTTTTCTTTTGCCTGAGGAAAATACCGCACATATTTTGTATGAAAATCCTGGTAAAATCAACTAAAACTAACATATGCTTAACTGAATGGACTTAAGTTTCCCATTCCATATCCATTATATGAAAGAGGGGAAAAAGACATAAACAGATGTGAAAAATTTTTGGATCACTACCGATTTTCAGATTAGCAAATAGCAAAAAACTGAAACTCCCTAAAATTTCACTATTTTATAAAATCCATCTCTGAAATCGATATCAAGTGAACTTTCAGCGAGCTTCAAGTCTATGTGACTTTAATTTTAATTTCTCTCTTCATTGGGTAGAAAAATTGCAATGAATTTTCAGTAAGCTCATTACTGGTTGCTTAAGTTTTTCTTTTTAAAGAAGAGGGACTTGCATACATTGAATATTTAATTGGTCCACGATAGGAAAGTTTTTTTTTTGCCAATGTTGAGACTTTTTATACTAAAAGTATCAGAAAATTTAATTTTTCGTTAACAAACTACCCACAAATTTATTCTCCAGTAGAAAAGCACCTTATCGTGCTAAGTTTTAACGATATGGCGTGGGTGGGTTGTTGCGAATATTTTTAATATTTTGTCATAACTCATTACTAAGCCATCAGAAGTCATCGATATCATAGAGCTTTTACAACACTCAAGATATTTATGTTACTGGATAGCTATCAAAAATTGTTAAGCAGGTGTGCAAAGTTAGATCCAACTCTGCGTGTTCTGAGGACTTACTGTTAGGTATGATGTTCAGTAAGATCTTGAACATACACCGCATGTGCTATAAGCGATATCTACAATCGCGATGGAAAACCAACAAACAATTCGAAGGAATCCTTGCTGGTAAAATATTTGCTCAAGACATTCTTCGAAAAGCTCATTTTGGAGAAACTCTAATTTTTGAAAGCGCTAAACAATGTTGAATAAGATCAAAAATGTTGTTTTATAGAGTTAATCGATTTGGCAAGAGAGGCGGCTCAAATAACAATACAGATTTCCTTTCAAATCCGATACCTAAGAAGTTCACACATATAAAAAATTTCCCTGAATAATCAAAAAATCACCCGTCTACCTTTTGATCTTTTGTCAACTCTGTTCATCTCGAACTTAACAGCAATAGGAGTAAAAATTTCTAAAAGTAACATTTCAACCCAATTTTGCAAAACATTCCAAAATAAAAATCGCTATAACTGCATTAATATATCAATGCAGATTTATTTGAATAAACAAATTTTCCATTTTCCAATGTAAGCCGCATTTAAACCATGCATTAATATTTAACTTATGGCAGGACCATGAAAATCAATAGCACCGATGCTATTAATTATGCAAAACTTTTCACGATAATAGTAAGCATAAAATACTTTCTATCGCATCAAAATGGATAAATAAAGTTATCGGGAAAAATTAACGACTTGCAAACAGAGACAGACATATGGCACAACAGAGCTGTAGAATATTGGAGTCTCATTGAAAATGCCAACTTTGGTCTAATGAGGTGTGTTAAAAATTCATAACTAATGGTTATGTTTTATGAAACTCAACGATTTTTCGTAAGTTTTGATTTAGTTCGATTATTAGGGCCTTCGAATACATGCGAGTAATGAGTGCTGCGTTTAAGTGTCCTTGTGACCTCTCCATAGAGCTATGCATAAGCACTTTTTTACTTTACAGTGAAAGTCACATAGTCGCACAACTATTTAGTCTTTTTTTGCTTAGGTCCTTAGACCATAAGTGAGCGGATGAATGGGCGAAGTGTACAGTATAATGAAGGCTTGGTTAAGTTAACTTAGCTTAGTTACTGTTGACGACTACACATTTGATGTGGTCAAGGATTTTTTCTATCCAGCATTAACAACAATAACAATATGAGTCTGGAGATCCAGCGAAGAATAACTCTTGCCAACAGGTGTTACTTTGGGCTCAGTAGACAATTGAAAAGAAGAGCTCTCTCTCAAAGAACAAAAACAACGCTTTACAAATCACGCAAACTTCCCATCCTGTTGTATAGCGTTGAAATATGGACGATGGGATGATATTGGGAGCTTTCGAGAGAAAAATTCTTCGCAAGATCTATGGTCCAATCTGCGTGAACGACGCATACTACATAAGATGAAACCACGAGCTGTATGAGTTATACGCCGACATTGATTTAGTAAAGCGCATGAAAATACAGCGGCTACGCTGGCTAGATCACGTTGAACGAACAACTACGCTCCGGCTAAGAAGGTCCTCTGCATATTGAGAATGTATTAGTGGAACTCGCAGAAAATGACGTCCTAATCTCCGTTGGAAGGACCAAGTTGCTGAGAACCAGAGCGCGATTGGTGTTTCTAACTGGCATCAGCGCGCGCAGAGTAGGGGCGAATGGCGCAGCATTTTGGAGGCGGCTATGTCCGAACGTCGGTTATAGCGCGAGCTAAGTAAGTAAGTAAAATTGAGTTAATTGTTTATTTATACCAGTTAATGGGTCGACCTTGCCAGTTGATGCATATATTTAATATATTGTGAGTTTTTTTTTAACAACTCTGAATACCGTAATATTGCCTTAACCCAATTGTTGGTAAATAAAAAATATCGAAATGCAGCAGAGGAAAATAGCAAAATGTGCATTATACATACATATGTACGTGAGTGAAAGTACACTTTAATTATATACTTTTCACGATAATTAATTAATAATAATTTTAGCATTAATGCATGAACATATCCTTGAATAGCTGACAATGTGAATGTGATATTATGTCAGTTAGTGTACGTTATTTGTGCCTGTATTTACGTATGTGTGGCATGAAAGCAATTTGACATTATACGTTTATAATGAAAGCCCATTTAATGGCGTTGCAGTTAATGCACTTACTAATTTTCCTGCCAATAAGATGACAAGCGAACTGTGGAGTGGACAACATCATTGATATTTGTAACCTAAAATATTTGCAAATAAGTAGCTTGCAGAATGACATACAGGGTATACAAAGATCATTCTGAAGGCAATGCTCATGACTGGATTTTATAAGAAATCACATAGATACTGTGCAGACGAAGACGTGCTTTTTTATTTTAAGTTTAGCTCAGTTGCTAGACTAAGCTAATAAGGCTTCCACACTGGCATCAAAAACATCGCGTTTCTCATTTATCTCACTTCTGAGCCAAAAGATGTTTTTGTTTTCATACATCTCAAACATCAAACAGAAAAATGTCGGACGTAAGTAGTTGCCTGCAAAAGTTCAGCTGCCACTAAAAACTTTATTTTTGTATTGATTTTGCACTAATTTGAAAATCCGCTGTCACAGCTATGTTCAAACAAAAGCTTATGTCAGTAAAGAATCACAATGTGAGTGAATGTTTCAAAGACGAGATATATCAGAAACGGTGTAAACGCCTTACAAGCTCAATTTTTGTCACTTGCCTTTCAAATAAAATAGATCGTAGGTTTCTATCAATTTTTGGACGTCTATGCTCCATTTGAAATTTAATATGACTGTAATTACAGCATTTATAGTATGTATATAATGTTAACTTACATTAATTTCTTCTTCGAAATATTATGCTCGTTTATTGAATACGAACTGGGTAGGCGTAGTCTATACTTATCGGTACTGAGTAGCTAAAGGCACAAAGTAGGTAACACTTAATAGTCAGGGTCACTGGGTATATTAAGACGCGGAACAGGTTCAGCAAATAAGCAGAAGACGAACTTCGTTTTTGTGCTTAGCCAACTCTTATGAGGCATATAAAATATGTATATATTTATGTATATAGGTACCAGAACCCAACCACAAACTGTTCTTTAAGAGGTAAAACTCTCTAATTAAGGCCAAATCTGCGGTGTATTTGGCTATGAAAACCTGAAAAACATCGCTGACACTTTTAAAAACTATGCCGGTTTATATTATATTAACAATTCTCGCAATATATTGGGAACTTAGAAAAATTGAAATCATTTTTTCGGTATTTTTCTAGGTCAACAACAAAAGAGATGTAAAAATTATATTACAAATTTTAAAAATCTAATATTTCTCCTTAACTTTTGACGAAAAGTAGAAATTTTATCAAGCTGGTATCAATCTTCGATTTTATTAAAAGAATACTTTTGAAAATGTGTACATTTTTAGAATTATATATTATATAATATATATAACAAAATATTAAAATACTGAGCCCATCCGAGCACCTATAATTGAAAATTGCATTCCTTCACCAGTGTGGAACTACTGTGGGTAGCAAAGCCGGTGTTGCCTGAGCCGAGGACGAAAGCTACCATTTAACCCTATCTTTTATGTGGCTAGTGACATCGATGTTGGATATGCTATAGTAAAGCAGAGGATTTTGATTCCGATGTTATGCACTCTTATTTTCTGAGCAATAGAGTTTACCTACAATCCTACTTGCAATTGCATCTGTATGATCTGAAAATGTTTCGAGCTTTAAAAAATCAAAGATAGCAAGCGTTCAAGAAGCAAAAAGTTTTTCAATTAAAAAAAAAAAAACATTTTGAATTTCAATATATATGTATATTTCAATTGATTAATACTTTTCTTACGCTTCTTTTATACCAAACGATCAAATTTTCGTCCAACATCGCAAAGTTGGCAAAAAAAAAAAAGAAAAGTTATTTACCTAACCCGCGGCTTTTATCGTATTTTGTATTAAACGCATTCAATTGCTCTTCAATTACATTTCAATTGAATGCCATTTCAACAGAAAAGCGATAAGCCTACCCCACCTCCACTTGGACGGAACAGTCTTTTCACTTAACTTTCCAAACAATTTGTTACTAATTAATGAGTTGAATTTTGTTTCCGTTTCCGTTTTTCGATATGACAACGAATGAACGTACGATGAGTACGGAAAGTTTTGCTCCTACACAAGGCATACAGTGGATGGAAGTTTAACGGTTAAGCAGTGTTGCCGTTTTGTATTAAAGGCATCCAATGAGTTTTCTGCCTAAAGGTTTTTTTATTTGCCAACTTATTGCTTATGGTTCCAAGCAATGGTTGAGCACTTTTCGCAATGTGAGTGCATGGCAATGTTTTTTTTTTTTTTTTTTATGAAAAGGAAATTTTTTCTTTTTTGAAATTGAGCACTTGGTAGGCAGACACCATTGGGCGTTTCTGCATTTTTAAGCACAGTTTGTTTATTTTTTATTGCTATTTTTATTTCAAACAACCATTTCTTGTTTGTTTTTCATTAGCTTTGCTGCTTTATTATGCTGTTGTATTTCTTATTTGTATGAGGAATTGATGCAAAAGTAATGAATGCAGCGATTAATAGAATTTTTAATGAGCATTCAGCTTTTAAACTGACAAGAAGGTTATGGACATTGTAATGTTTAGTTTATGGCGAAGCCTTGATTTTGAAATTGTTGGATGTATTTTGCTACTCATTTCTATTGCTACTTTTCATATACGAAACAAAAATTTCTAAAAATATATCTATGCAGGAATTGAAAACTCGGTTAATCCTTAGAAATGTAGTAGATTTTGTGTACAAGTGTTAAAGGTCCAACAAGTAATCTGAAATGAATTGAAAAAAAGACTAAAGAAAATATTGACAACGAAAACTCATAAAAACCTCCCGAAAAAATATTTTAATCCACCGTTAAAAACTTTAACTTAAATTATAGATTGTCAAAATGCTGAAATATTCACTCATATATAACTTTGAAATGGTTTGAGCGAAGTTTGGAAAATAAAAAATTTCCCGAAAAAAATTTTTTAATGACATCTGCGCTTGATTTTCTTAAAAAAATCGCTCAAAACTTTGTTTCCTTCAGCAGAAAATGCTTTAAAGCAATTGTTTTTAAGAAATATTAGACCAACTTTAGTGATGATAAATTTTCTTAAAAATTGTATCTGTAAGCATTACTCTAAATCAGTGGTGGGCATGAAAATATAGCAAAAAGGCGCAACCACAAAATCACGAAACAAAAAACGGAAATTTAAGTTTTTTTTTTGCTTTCAGTTCCATATTCGCTAACAGCGAAAAAAAATTCCAAATTGCACTACAAATAGCAACAATTGCTACATTCGTCCAGACACAATGCTGCACCTTCGCTAATGCCCTTATGTGTTGTTTTTGTTTTCAATGAACTCAAGTCAACGCTGGGCGTCGGTAGCGTTGAAATTCTGCGAACTGATTTTTGGTTGCTTGTGCATCGAATATCAGTTCGAGCCAAGAGGGCGGACAGTATCATAACATGCCCATAGTTGCTCTAAATAAGTATCGAAAAATCTTAGAATGTTCTTGAAAGAAACTAAGTCTGACCCCAACTTGTATGAAAGTTTTTAAGCAATAGACAAAAGTCGATGCTACTTTACGTAAAAAAAATCATTTTTAAACATAAACTGAAAGTTTCAAGCTAACTAGCTACGTATGCTTATAACGCTAGTAGCTATACTGTACGAGTATTATTAAAATTTCTATTTCTTTAGCAGATATGTAAATATTTTTAAAACTTTTTCGAGTTTTTTCTAATTTGGGTTCATCGTTAAAAACATCAAAAAAACTTATTGTAAAACCCTGCACTAATTTCAACAATTTTCCAGATCTTACAAATTTTTTATTAATATTTTTCTTTTCATTTTGCATATGACCAGTGATGCCCACTATCATTCGTTGATGATTCTATATACGTACATACTTTTTCACGCTCTTTAACTCTCATTTACGCTTTTTAAGCGCCTTGTCTTTCACATTTTTACGCTCTGTAAGCGCCTGCTCGTTTTCCGGGCAGCAACATATTTGACAAAAATATTGGCATTTCTTGACATTTGTGACAAAATATGATATTTCCGCCCAATATTGATCAATAAAAATTTTGCCATTCAACTTTTATAGTCATTGTTAAATTTTCACCTTAACAAAGAAGTACGTTGTTAACGAAATAAGGGACATTTTTAGAAAACCAATGCGTGCATCAAGCATGACACCTATTTTTAATACGTGGAGTTTTTTCCAAAATGTAAATTTTTCGCTCAATTTACCTTCTAGTGGTGATTTTTGCACTGAAAGAACATTTTTAAATATACTATATTCTTTTAATATAAATTGTATATTTTTTTATTTACGTGAACTTTTCCATTTTGGCGATGTCGAAATGGCGGTCTACAAATGTTGACATTTCTGGAAACAACTATGAGAAACTGTGGCCAATCATATAAAGGCAACAAGTGTGGAAGACATTGTCATGGAGACACCTCGGCAATGTCGCCAATTCTTATGCGGCGACTAAAACGGCAAGATAGTGGTCAACCACGAAAAGGCTGTTAGACACAGCTTTCTTCATATAAGATTCTTCATAAGATACTTGCAGTGATTCCAATATGAAATCGTTTTCAGAATAGCCTAATCAACAACTTCTGGTGACTATATTTTCCAAATAGAATGAATGTCTTTCTCAAATTTGATTCTGAATTCGTTATTTGTATAAAAAACTACGTTAGAAAAAGAGACTTTCATAAAGAAAGTGAGTACTCCTGTAAATTTCGAAATATCAATTTCGATGTGCTCTGCCTAGCGTAATCCGAACTACAAAATATAGTTCAGCGACCGACGTTAAATGTTTTTTACCATTAGAACTTGAAATATGGAAAATTTTTTGAACTGCCGACCATACAACTTCGAGGAACAACAAATATAAGGACTGTCCCAGGAAAAACTTGCGCTTTTTATATTTTGTATTATACTCTACCTGGTAGGTCTAATAAGACACAATATTTGTTCTATATAAAGTGACATTTAATATGATGTATAACACTTTAAGATAGCACTTTTGACGACAAAGATGTCTAACAAGCAACAGAAAGTCCGCAAACTGATTTTGTCCACATACCTGCAAAATCCAAAATTAAAATATTCAGCTATAGCAAAAATAGTTTGTGCATCAGAAAAAACTGTCTTTAAGGTTATTTTTAATTATAAGAAGGGTCTACCTGTTTCACGAAAAAAACGGTTCAGACAGAAATCCAGAATTTTCTAACCCAAAGGTAGCGACGAAGGTGAAGCGCCTTTTTAAGCAAAATCCCAACACCTCAGTGCGAGATATGGCGGCTAGAGCAGATACATCAAAATCTACTGTGCAAAAGACAAAGGACAAAAGTAAGCTAAAGACATAAAGAGTTCCAAAAATACCAATACCGTTCTGATGAAAAGCATTTAATGGCTCAGAAGCGAGCCCGAAAATTGAATGAAAGGTACTTGACTAAATTTGATTCCGGTGTTATGGAAGACGAAACTTACGTTAAGGCAGATTTTAAGCAGCTACCTGAGCACGAACATTATGCATTACTAAAAAAGGGCATATGTAGTTTATTTAAAGAAAAAAAATATTTCGAAATTTCTCAAACAATATACGGTTTGGCAGGCCATAAGCACCTGTGCTCTCAGAAGCAGATTTTTTGTTACGCAAGGCACAATCAATTCCAAAGTTTATGTAGACGAGTGCCTCGAAAAACGTCTTTTACCATTTATTCGTGCACATCAGGGTACCGTGATGTTCTGGCCAGATTTGGCAACCTCTCATTACTCTTAAGCTACGATGGCACGGTATCAAAGTAAAAAAACCAATTTTATGCCAAAAATAGCAAATTTTCCCAACTGTCCAGAGCTCCGCTCAATTGTGCGATATTGGGCTCTTATGAAATAAGATTTTCGAAGAAGTGGTAAGACAGCAAGAAATCCACAAGACTTCAGATTTAAGTGGAAAAAATCGTACCATACTGTCGATGGAACGACTGGACAAAATTTAATGAAGGGCCTTACGAAAAAAGTAAGAAATTTTTATAAAAAAAAATTGTTACTTAGTTTTTAGTTATTTATATTCTGAACACTAGCCATTATTAATAAAAAACGAAATAAGAACAAAAAAATTACAGGGTATTTTTTTATAACTAAAAAACAAAGCGCAAGTTTTTTCTCGGAACGTCCTTATTTTAGTTCGATGTACAGAACATTAAAGCGCTTTGACGGTGTAGCTATTTCAATAAATGCGACCAAACTAAATGGATAATACTGAGGAATAATTTTATCTAGCACTAGACAGAAAAGGTGCGTAGAACATGACATACCAGCATATACTGAAGGATATATTACTGATGTTGACATAAAAGTAAATGTCAACAAATTCAAATGTTATCAATTGCAATATGACAGCATTTGGTGAATTTGAACTAGAGAGCGTAGCACTTGTTCTTTCAATAAAACCTCGAAATCAACAAGTAGTTTTAATGAAATTTCTAATGTATTTGATGACAATGATAACAACATTAGTTGAATTACATAAAACAAATATTAAAAAGACATAGCACATCAAAATTTGCCTAATGAAAATTGAAAACATCTACATTTTTTGTTTGACATTCACTTCAATTTTATGATAGCCGACATGCTGAAAAACAAATTTACAATAATCCTAGCCGCTAGAGAATAATGTGCAAAGTTTAACGCAAGCTGTGCACGAGTGGTACTTGTTTCAATTAGTTTGCATACAAGTGTTTGAACGTGTGATTAAGTAAACAACGAAATTCGCCACAAATAAGCAGCATAGTGTGTCCTTGTGCATCCTTTGACTGTTACTTGTTTATGCTTTATTCAAAAATGAATGTTTAATGGTTTGTTAATTGGATTTTGGTTTTTAAAACATTTCCCAGTGCTGGCAATAAAGTGTTTCGGAAAGGGTAAGGTAACACCCACAAAGCAATCAGTACTTCGCTTTGCATTTAAATTAAAATAAGTGTGCTTATGTTTTTGTGAAAACATTTTCACTGCACGTGTTAAATGCTAGTTCTATAGGGTGGTTCGCAAATTTTTAAAGCTATCAATAAACCACTATCAAAAAGTGAGCTGTACTAAAAAGTTCTTTCTTGTAGTCTTAAGAAAATTTAACTCCGTTTGGAGCCTTTTGACATTTTCAGTAAAGGGACTGCAGCAAAAAGTGTTATTAGACTGGGACTTATTTTATCACCCCTCTCTTACGAGGACGGATTGATAATGATCCGGTTTAGCAATGAAAACACACTTTATTTCTTAAATTTCGTTTTATTTTTCAACATAGTCCCCTTTTAGCTCGATACACTTGGTCAAACGATATTCTAATTTTTTGATGCCATCCAAATAGTAGGTTTTGCCGAACTCCTCAAAATATGAGTTTGTTTCGTTGATTACTTCATCATTTGATGTGAATCTCTTTCCCACGAGCCATTATTTTAAGTTTGGAAATAGGAAAAAATCACTCGGTGCTAAATCTGGACTGTAAAGTGGATGCGGCAACAATTCGTAACGTAAAAAAAAAAGTCGGAGAGTGTTTTAAAAGTTGAAAATTTTTGAAAAGTTAAGGCAGAATATGCGGTAAGAGTCTATGTTAGTGAAGGTATATTCAAAACAATTGTAATTATTTTAGTACATTCGCGTACATTTTCAAGTAAAATTGACTAATTTTTAGTACGATTCTAGTTTTAGATGAGCTTGCTAGGAAAGGCTCTTAAATTGACATAGTTTCTAAACCCAATATTATGAAATCACTAGCCTTTGTTAGGACCAAAATTGATTCAAAATGTATAAATTGGCCAAATATGAGATGGTCTAACATGACGTCATGTACTTCGTGAGCAATCTGGCCATATTATAATGCTAAAAGAACGCGAAAAGTGATCTCATTAGACAAACAAACCCTGAGGACAATTTTCGGCGTTATTACAGAATACTATTTTATAAGCAAACATTCCTCAAGACTATGTTTTTCTGACGTAGGGGATCTTTGTAGAAACTGTAAAGATCCTGATGTCGAACTATCTTTGTCTTTAACTATCTTTGTGAATGCCCAGCGCTGACAAATCGGTTTTATAAAGTTATCTCTGACCTCGGAACCGATTTTCAAGATCAAATGGAGGTCAATGATAGCTCTTAAAATATATATATTTTTATTGCATATTTAAATTTTATCACCAAAAATAGATATGTTTAGCTTGTTCTCAAGGATTTTTAGTTTTTGCGTTATTGATAAAATTACATTCCACTTTTCTTTACTTTTTAAGCTTATCTTTTGGCTTCCGCTTCTCAGCTTACTTACTTTTTAATCATAGCTTGGATAAACTGAAAAAAAAAACAATCTTGTAACCCACCCTTTTGCAATGCTGTGAATAAAAAAAAGTTTGTACAATAAAAAAAACTGTTTCTACTGAAACTTTTACTTTTATTGAAAATTCTGTCAAAGCTTTTTGCTAAATGTATAAATGGAAAACTTCATGCTTTTGTTAAATTTTCCCAAAGGACTAAAAAAAAATTTACATTTTCTGTTACTGTAAATTTTCAAAATGGGCTCCTGTGCAGAATTTGAACTTTCACTTTTTTGAGAAAAAAAAAAACGAAATCAAATTCTTTCTTCTGCTCTGAATACCTACAAATTAGTGACAATTGTTATGCGCGTATTTCGATGCAAAGGTGAGAGCATGAGTTTGACAAAGGACAATTTTGTCATTTGTCAATGACAGATTTTGTCATATTAAATATTTATGAGTTTCGATCTCAAGGGAGTTTTTTTGCAGCAATTCTATAGAAATGCTTTTTATTGTTCAGGAAAACTTAATTTGCATGTACCCTGTGCGGTTTGTTGTTCGATTTACTTAGAAGCACAAAACAAAGTAAGAATTTCCCTCATCAAAATGAAAATTTAAAATTCCCATAAGTATAAATTAATAAAATAATTCATTTCAGTCAGTGTCTGGAAGTGGTGTTTGCTTAGTTGAGCTAGCAACAGTGGCAGCTTTTTCCTTTTGCGACGTTTTTGCCGCAGTCCTTTATTTACACAACATTTAGTCCTTAAGTCCTATTTGTTTTTAATTTATATTTCATTTAAAATTTTTGTAAGCGATTTCGCACAACATCTCGTCGTCACTTGTGTCAACATTTGTTGAGATGAAACGTGTTTTTTGTCTACAAATGCAAAAATAAACACCGTTAGGTAAAAAGTTACGTAAAGAAGTACAAAATATCATCATAGAAAAGGATTAAACTTGTCATCATACGCTACCTGAACGTTAGTGATTTTGATGAGAACAAATTAGATTTTCTTTTATAAGTTATATACATTTTGAGAAGGGCTCTTTCTACATACATATATATGTAGAAGCACGGAAGATAATTATAAAATTTTTTTCCATTTGATATGGAAGATATAACAAAGATTGTAAATGCAAAATATGAGTTCGAAATCTATTACAATCTGGAAAAGTTAATTTCCTTATTCTGAATCCTGACGCAGATTAAGTTTAAGACTTAGAGCTGCCTGGACATAAATGAACTTTTAATATTGTTATTTGCAAAAAATCATTGCATTGATTTTGTATTCCATAATATACATCACTATCTATGTAACATTCTTGCAGCATATATTGAAAACATTTTGATTTCCTTTCTTTGTATAAGCTCAGGGCCACAGTTAGAAATCTGAGCCCCTGGGGCCAATGTCAGGTGGGGGCACCAAAAATCTTTCATGTTACTATAAATTCAAAATATAATACAAGACTTAAGACACTTAAATATGAAAGTTCTATTTGCAATTCTGTATATGTTAATATACTAGTGCTTCACCAGAGGCGAGGCGAGGCGAGGCGAGGCGAGGCGAGGTTCTAATTGTACTCGGTCTCGCCTCGTTTTATAAATTTGATTCTCGCCTCGCTTCGTTCTCGGACGAGGTCTTGCAAAAACCTCACCTCGCCTCAATAAGAATCGAGGATTTTATTAAACTGAAATAAAAATATCAGTCCAGTATATTGTCGGTATTCAAGCAAAATTGACTATCTGCAAACAAATAATAAGTGGGTGGCGCGAATTAATCGTTTAATTATGTTTACATCCTCATAAATTTGTGATATATTATTTCGGTTGTTAAAAAAAAATGGTCAATTTTGCTTGTATGCCAACGAAATATTCAAGTAGCAAAGCCGGCACGCGTTGCTTCGCCTCAAGAAGTAAAATAAAATATATTTTATTTTTGAATCATAAATGATGATTGATGAGCTATGATGAATTTAATTCTTTTCTTATATGGGACGGCGTGGCATTGTCCATTTTTATTAAAATCAAGCTAAGCTACGCACCTTTTACAAACTATAAGAATTATAAGTACCAAATCTTATCCATTTACGTCATATAGTTTCTGAGATATAAAAAAAAAAGTTTATTTATCTGCGTCAAGTAGTTGATAATACCAAAGTATGCTACGAACCTTCCTCAAATCATAGGAAACATAAACACATGCCAAATCTTCAGGCAATCGGTTGAACGGTTTTGGACATTAACAACAAAGTTTTTACCGAACGTAGGGGTCCCCTTATTAAATCTTTCGTCATATACATAATATTAACAAAAGAGAGTAGTAGCTGTATTATTCTAACTCTCATTCGATTAGAGAACATTTTAGTACTGCTGACTCTAAAGACCGAAGATATGACGAAATATATGGACTCTAAATAAAAGTAGCCTAAGCTGAGCTTCTTATGTGAAAGCAACGTGGTGTGAGTTCGGTGTGAATCGGTTAACCGGTCTTTGAGAAAGTGATATTAAAATTATTTGTGTATGAGGGCCACCCCAAATGTACTCAAAATAAAAGTTTTATAGCCTTATCTATGCTTTCCAATAAATAACTATCGAGTCAAATTTCAAAAAATAGTATCAAAACAAAAAATAATGCACGCTAGTGCTAAAGCGAGGCATCGAGGCGCCTCGCTCTCGCCTCGATCTCGCCTCGCACTCGCCTCGCTCTCGCCTCGCTCTCGCCTCGCTCTCGCCTCGCTCTCGCCTCGGTCTCGCCTCGGTCTCGCCTCGGTCTCGCCTCGGTCTCGCCTCGGTCTCGCCTCGGTCTCGCCTCGGTCTCACCTCGGGCTCGCCTCGTTGAACTAGGTTGCCTCGCAGTCTCGGTGAATCAGTATATTATACATACAATGAATCTTAGTCTACGCTAAAACTTTGGGACATTTTTTATTTTCAAATGATATACAGTGCAGTCGTGGCAACGTAAACACCGTTTAACGTGAACAACGCGGTAACGTGAACAATGCGGCAACGTGAACAACGCGGTAACGTGAACAAAATAAATACGACATAGCTCAACCTTGCAATACGCTGAAGGCTGTTTATTTTTTTACTTTATGAAGACGTTTTTTGTTTCTATTAAAGTTTTTGTTGATACAAATGATATGAAGAATAAAAATTTACGTAAAATACGTTACAGCGACTGCGCTGTTTAAATTTTGGTTTAAATTTTCATATTCGCTAACGTGAACAATTTCGTTACTTTAGCCAGGCTTTTATTCAAATACCTTACATTTCAGTAGGAGAGCAAGTGAAAGTCTTAGACAAACTGAACTCTTTTTCTATTTGTGAGGAATGTGCCGAGGTATTGGTTGCAAATAAAACTTTTCCGTTTGTAATTATTCATTGACCTTAACTAACAGATTGTTAACATAATTTGAATTTTTGATTTCAATACATTTCTTTCTCATTTACAGAAAAATTGCCGAAATAAAATCACATTCCAGCATAGTTATTGCAACACAATGCAATTAATAGGCCCAACAATCAATATGCTTTTTATATACAGGGTAAGTTTTATTGTATTTTATTTACATATGTAGTTAACTTGGAAACACGTAATTTTAGGAAAAATGTGGTTCATAGATTTTTGTTTCTTATTCAATAAGCCTTGAAGCAAAAAAAATCTCTGAAAAAACTTTTATGTATAATAGTATTTGGTAACAAATTTTTGTTGGAAAACTGTTCAGTGCATTTTGTTTTTTCTTGAAAGCCACTGAAAACCAAAATATGTGTAACATTTTTGCGAGCGTTTTTTTTTATGTATGCCGGCTCTGCTCGCATGATAATGCTCGTAGTTAAAGATGACGATGAAAAAAGATGATTTTTGTAATTTCATCCGATTTTCAAACGTTTCCATAACAAGTTGATAAACATCCTCTAAGCATTAACGTCAGCAATACGTTTTAAGGATTTTCTGGCATGGAAAATGGTCACAACCACACGTCTAAATCTCAGCAATTTAAGCACAATTTTAGCTTGTCTGCTACTGCAAATGTTCTCGTAACGCTTTTTGTAAAATAGGAGCGAATAGCTTACTCGAATAGCGTATCAAGTTGGGAGGTGCCATGACCACATATCATCGTTCACTTTTTTACTAGTGTTTGTTTGAACATGCAGTATGATCAAAACGTACCGGGGACTAGTAAATAAAACAATTTTGTGCTAATTTTCGCGGAAAACTTATCTTATCTCCTTTAAAATTCCATCCATCTAAAGCAACACATATGCGCCAATGCTTAACCCAGTAATCCATGTATTTTTGATAAGCCGAAACTGGGCTTCAGTTCCTTCGTCGCTTATGGCTTCCAGAGATTCAAGCCTTTTTGCACGAAGTGGTAATTAAAGTCGAGGGAAGCGAAAAACGCTATATCAGGTATTTGCTCAAGAATATTAACGCTGTGTTTGGTCAAAAAAATTTGTCACACTTCACACTGGTGAAGTGTCGTGGTGCAAAATCCAACAAATCGGCCTTTTGCGTCGTATTGCATCTCTTAAACTCGTATAAGATGTTAAGATCACTAGCAATATCTCTGTTACTCACATGACGATTTTCAAGCACAATTTTGTTCACAAGTTCAACGTTTTTATTGGTATTCGATGTGAAAGGGCGTCCAGAACGAGGCGAGTCTTCATCCACTTTTAATCACTTTATACCATGCGTATGCTCTGGTTTTTGATAGAGCAGACTCCCTTAAAGCTTTCTGTAACAATTTCAACGAATAAGCACATGAAATTTCGTTCAAAACACAAAATTTCAAGCAAAATCAAATTGCTCAATAAAAACACTAATCATCTGATCCCACTCAAATTACACACAGATGTCAGCATAGGGTCTACCAACTTAAAAAAGAAAAAAATATCCGAATCGGTACATTTTGATCATAATGTATTGTATGGTATGAGATAAATGCATGTGAGTACCCGATGTTGTTGACGCTTCGCGACCCTAAAGGTGTTGCCTCACCATATGAAAAACCTGAAACAAAATTTAAGCAGTCCGCAGCCAATATGGATCTTACTAAATTTCATAAGTTAAACTTTCGACACATAAATGAAAATGCAACAATGGAATTGTAAAGGCGAAAGAATCATGAAAAAGAAGAAGAGCCCACAGCGCAACGTGATAAGGTGGGAAAGGTGATTGGAAAAAAAAACTAAAAAATAATTTATAAAATTTAATTAAAATACATTTGAGTGCGGTACAAAATAATCAGCAATCTTCCCATTTAATCAAATTAAATGTATCGTACATTTTATTTCGATTAAAAAGATAAACTTCAAAAAGGAACTTTTAACAAACAGTACACTGAAGGCGTTAGAAGATCAAAGCTCAGTCGCAACGACATTTCAACATAGTAGAAACTACTGACAATAAGCGAGCAAAACGGAAACATGGCTAACATGGGTAAAAGTAAAATAAGAACTAAACAAATGACAAATGAATGGATGGACTAAACGTTTGGCCTACATGAAAAAAGACAAACGAAATGAAAATAAAAGGCACAAAAAAAAAAAAACATTAAATTACATTTCTAATCAACAGAGGGAAAACTGAAAAAGGAAAAAAACCATATCAACTGACAGCAACCAGGAAGGAAAACAAAGACAGGACAGTAGTACGAAAAACCACGACGATGCGGAACTCCTTTTAAGAATCCTTTTAATACATTAGCTATCGCTTCAATAAATACAACAAAACAAAAGGAAAAAATCAAAAAGAAAACCAAGTGAAAAGACAAAGAAATGCAACAAAAAAAAAACAACAACTGAAAGAAAGTCACAGAAAACACAAACTGACAGCCGGAAGTGACAAAATGAATTATACGCCACCACCACTCAGGCATCCAATGAATACTTCGAATGCCACTCATGGTGCTGCTTGATAGATTTTCGCTTGCAACACATTGAAAAGTGCAGAGCAACATTTTGAAAAACACAAAAAAAACCATGGAGCGCATTTAGGATTGCCAAATGTCACTAGAGCAATATTCATATTAAAATATCATCTCAGGGTCATATTGTGCATTTATGTACCATATCGTAAGTAAATTTTTTGTTCCTGTTACTCGCCGATATTTAACATTTTCTTGCATACGTATGCGGAATTTCGCGACTGATTTTTTTAAATTGCTATGGTTCTTTACAAGTTCATACAAAAGGCGAGATATTGCAAGCTTGGGAAAAAAATTTTCTCTTGGAAGATCAGTGATAGTCAATTCACTGTGAAATTCACTCACTAATTTCACTCACTGAAGTGAAACGCTCTTAGACACAATTAAAATTGCAATTCGTATATATCCCAAGCTCTTAAGGCTCCCAAGCAGAAATGGATAAGTTCTTAATACCATTAATCATTGGTGTAATTGTATTCAGTCAAAACATCTTTCAATGTAAAATATGATTGTTAACTTTTGATAACATGCCTGAAAAACTTTTTTAAGGAATTTGAAAAAATAATATTCACTTCATAAGCAACAAAACTTGGCAACCCTCCTTAGTTTAAAGGAGCTTCGTACTTATATGAACGTCAACAATGCATGCTGAACTTAATTTATATAAAAATAATAAGATTGTCTTTTACATCTTAGCCATATAATGGCAGCAGGAGCTTAACTTGTTTGTTTACTTGATATCATTTTTTTTTCACATGTCCGTTTGTTCGTTTTGGCTCTGTAGTTTTCAAGCCTGTCTGACTTTTGTCTAGCCATACTGCTTCGCTCAGTCATCCGATGATTGAATAAGGAAGCATATGAAAGCCTAGTGTATGTATGGTTCCTTGAAACCTGCCATTCGAAGATTTCCTGCTGTTGACGCATGTTGTTTTTAGCTGGCTGAATGGTGCTGCTTTTCGCCGCAAGTGTCGATTATGCGTCGTCGATGCGTCATTGTCAATTGAGTGTTATGGTCATGTGACAGGACTTTTTCCGCAAGTGGTTATTTTGAATGACTCATATGTTTACATCTCAAATAATTTAAGATTCTCATATTTGTTTTCATTAAGTCATTGGCTTATAACAAAATGTAATTCTGAGTTGGTATATCATACTCATATGCGATGATTTATTATTTAAAGGATATTATTTAGCGATAAGTTAACAAGCATCATATGTACACAATGACATTTTAATTCAGTTACAGAAAGGTGAAAAATATGTTACATATCAATTTTCTGAAATAAGTCCATATTTGATCACGAAATTTGACATATCTAAAATTCGGCTAAATTAACTTATATTAAACACAAATTGTGTTATATTCAACGTATGTATGTGGATCTAATTTCTATAAGTCCATTAGGAAACATCAAAAGCGCACAAATTTATTTTAAAAATTAGGCGTTAAAAAAATTTTTTTATCCATTGTATGAAAATGATGAAAATTTCAGAGCCAATTTTTGCAAAAATTTTAATTTGGTATCATATCACGTTCCACTCACATTTTCAATTGGAATAGTTTATAAAGTTTATTGAAACATTAAGTATGCAATAATTTGCATGGAAAATATTAAATTAACATCTTTTTTTAATAGGTTTTTAAAACAAACCATTTCTTCATGCCATGATGCATATTAATATGATGATAATATAAAATTCCACGAAAATGTCTTGCGGGATTTTATTTTATTATTGCTATACGATGCATTAAAAGTCTGACCGCATTGATCCAACATGATGTACTTCGGATGCAATGAAAGTGATTTCGTATTAAGCACATGCCTTGGAAATTTTTTTAATTAATACCGAAATGTAATTATAAGTGAATATCAGAGCCGCCCAGTTGTAAAGCTGGAATTTCTGGCCTTCCTAAATGAAATAAGTTTTCCTTAAAATGGTAAAAATACATTTTTTTGGGAAAAATTTGAGGAAATTTTTTTGATCATTAAAAGAAAATACATACAATTTTATAGAATATCATAGAAATAGATTTTCCTAAGCATATTTTTCCCACTTAAAATATTTCAGTATGATAGGACTTAGCGTTTTAAAAGTTCACATGTTGGTACTTACGAAACATTTTTGCCGAATTGACATTTTGATTTGTGTGGGTACATGAGATTGTATATTGCAATCATAGATTTTTTATTGCAACTTTAGATTTGAAATGTAACTGTAACTTTAGTTACATTTCACATGGTAACTACAATGCAGAAAATAATTTCTCACTAAGATTTCTTCGAAGACGACTTGCCGATATGTTGTTATGATTTCTTGAAGATTAAGATTTCGAGCCGACATATCATTACGAATTTTTACTGAAAAATCGTGCCCTCAGATACACAAATCGTAAAGATTTCAGTACCGAAAGTTAAGATTTCGATACAAATTTGGAACATTTGGTTCAGGATTGGATGTTACACATTCATTGTATATAGTTATTTGAATATATATGTATATGTGTTTGGGTCAATTTTACCAAATAGACCATCCAACCAGGACATCATAATTTATCAGATATGAAAGTCTAACTTGGTTTACGATTTTCGTTGAAACAATTATTTTTTTCGTCTGCTTACTGCAGACAATTGGGTCCATGTACGAAATTTCACAACTTGGCATTAGTTCCAAGAGTACCAACGTAAGGGTTTTTGGTGTATGGGAGGAGCTATGACCCATTATCCAACACTGTTTACATTTAGCGATTTGCTTAGCACAAACAATTTTCATTTACGTAGCAGATTACACAACTGTAGCTACGATAGATGCCAAGATATGGTGTTTTAAGTAATTTGGTCCTACAAAGGTGCCACGCCCCTTTGATAGGATAACTCTTTCTGATTTCGTGAGGAACTTATTATAGACATTATATATCCTAGGTGCCAAGGTATTGACTTTTAAGCGTTTTTGTATTGTGGAAGTTCTGGCTGAATCTCATTATTGGTGACTATTTAGTGCCTATCGTACGATCGGCACTAAACCCTTCTCGTTTTCGCCCTGGGTCGTACGAAAAATAATTTTGTTGATATCATCTCGTTATCGTCATCGTTCTCGCTCCACGTCCAGGTCACCTAAAATTTTTGTGTAATATTAAAAAAAATTTTAAAAATATTAAGAAAACCAAAAAACATATTTTATGGTTAACGTTTTGGTGATTTCGAAATCTTAGAGCGTTAAAGTTTTTGGAAAATTATTGGGTTTTGCGTTGATGATTAAACTAGTTTTGTTCAAAATTTTACATTTAATCACCTCCTAATTCATCAATTTTCAGAAAAAATCACACTGGAAAAATTGAAATGAAACAATCATTTTTTTTATTCTATATTGAAATTTTTTTTTTAATAAAATATGACGTTATTTGAATAAAAATATTTACAATAAATTGAACAATATTTTTATCGAATTGTACAGTCTTCGCAGAAACCGATATTTTTGTGTGAAATTTCACAAATCGGTCAATGCTTTTTAACAAACATGACAGAGACTACAAATGGAACAATTTAACCTGGTAATTGGTGACATATGTTTCGGCTATTACCACGTATATACATATTCACATACATATATACATAGCCTCATCAGACCAGTTTTTGGTTAATTTGTACACGGATTTGAACCCCGACCATTCCATGAACTATGTTTGGACAGCCGCTCTTAACACTTGAGCCATGAAGGGAGTTCTCCAAGACGTGTACAAAGTGCAAATTTGTTTTTAAGCACACAATGCGCCACATGCCATCTCTTGTCATTTCTTGTTTGCCATAGCTTTGTTGAACCGTCGGTTCAAAGACTTGCTATGATGAGATTTTTTCGTATAGTTGTGATTTGCACCACTTATGTATATGAAAAATGGATGATCCTTCCGGTATAGAAATTTAATTTGTTATTAGTCGACTGTTATTATTAATTAATTGAACAATATTTTTATCGAATTGTACAGTCTTAGCAGAAACAAACAGAAATGACAAGAGATGGCATGTGGCGCATTGTGTGCTTAAAAACAAATTTGCACTTTGTACACGTCTTGGAGAACTCCCTTCATGGCTCAAGTGTTAAGAGCGGCTGTCCAAACATAATTCATGGAATGGTCGGGGTTCAAATCCGTGTACAAATTAACCAAAAACTGGTCTGATGAGGCTATGTATATATGTATGTGAATATGTATATACGTGGTAATAGCCGAAACATATGTCACCAATTACCAGGTTAAATTGTTCCATTTGTAGTCTCTGTCATGTTTGTTAAAAAGCATTGACCGATTTGTGAAATTTCACACAAAAATATCGGTTTCTGCTAAGACTGTACAATTCGATAAAAATATTGTTCAATTAATTAATAATAACAGTCGACTAATAACAAATTATATTTACAATAAATAAAAATGTATTTTTCTAAATATTTTTTTCAGTTTTATGAACTTTTTACTCAGAACGATTTCTACTGAAAATTTATTATTTTGGATAAAACGTTTAGAATATTATTATATAAAATATTTCAAACCATCCCAACAAGCCATAAAAAATATTTTGTGAATTTTTTACAAAAATTTTATGAGACTTTTTCATGGTGCATAGAGGCCATTATGAAATTTACATAAACGCGACATGATATTGTTGTCATTGTTGTAAAAAATATTTTAAGCATTTGAGGGTCATTTTATCTGAAAAACTGTGATGTTCGGGTGGGCTGGTTCACTTGACAAAGAATGACCCATATAAGCTTCTTGATTCTTGATATTGCACTTCAAATTTTATTGAATTTTGAAATTTTTTACTATTCCAGTGAGCGTACAAGAAATTATATGAATTTGGTTTATATATAAATGGAAATGGAAAAATATACTTAGTGAATTTCTTAACTTGCAAGCGTTGTTGGGGTGTCATCTTCCCAATGACAAAATGGCAAATTTTACTGAACTTAAGTATCATCAAGATGTGATAAATTTTCTAATGATTCAGTCTTATTAAAAAGTAAGACACCCATTATAGTAGACAAAAAAAAAAAAAAAATAACGCTTTTCGAACTTTCCGCTAAAGGAAAGAAAGTTCTGTTATTACATATAGAAGTAGTACGTTATATAAATGTTGAGTTGAAAGGAAAACATTTAGAGGTTGCTTTTTTCTAAAGATCCGAAAATAGCGAATAGACATCGATTAAGTGATTGTCGGTCATCTTAAATTATATATTGGACTGTGGTAGTAAAATGATGAATTTTATGGTAAAGCTGACGACTAATACTGATTTATTTTACGTGGTGCCCTTTCAGCTAAAAATATTGTTACTCTTATCAAAAAATAACCTCAAAAGGTTCGAATACTGCAGTATAAAATAAGGCATCCGATTGATTGATGATATTTTGCATTAGTAATGAAGTACATCAGATATTCGATAAAAATAGATTAAATGAAAAAAGTTTGAAAACTAAAGTTTTTGTTAGTCTAATGTACATACTGCGGCACTTAAAACAGTTTTAAGTGGTAATGATCTAATAATTGACATTTCAAGGGCATTCGAAAATAGTTGGTGCAGAAAATCGTTGTGGATGTCACATCAAGTAAAATAAGCGAGACAATAAGCGTAAAATTGTTTCACAGCGCGCCGAAACCTTAACGATTTGCAATTATCCAATAGCTTGTCAACTGCTGAATAGATCAGAAATCATTTAAAATAAATTTGCGTCAAAAATAAAGTTTAAGTTTGCATAAAAATCAAAGGAAATGCTGGGCACATCAAAGAAGTTGACCTTAATCTCACAGATATTTGTTAGATATTGTGATATTGGAAATAATAAAATTGACTTAATTTTTTTGATTAATTATACCTCCTATAGCCATTAATCGCTTTGTTCTGTTCGAAATGGTAGATAATTTTGAAACGAACTCAATTGAAATCCCATTCTATTAAAATTTTTTTTACTCGACAATGCGAAGTACCCATAACGCTTGATATTAAAGTTTTTGCTGGCGATAAATTTTTCTGTTGACATAGCATTTAATTTTTTTTGAGCCTACATACATGCATACCTTTTTGAATCCTTTCATTATTTTGCCATTTGACACAATAAAGAAAATCCTTTTTTCTTACATTTTCAACTTGAACCTGAACGAACGTTCCTTAATGTTTCCTTTGCGGAAATCACAAATTTATTGCATTCACTCGTGCGAACTAAAAATGTTACATTTTTTATTACGTAGCCCAGTGAACATTTAAAAAAATTAAAAATAAATTTACCATTTCATATAAAATTTTGCTTATCAATTTTAATCGAAAAAAGTGTCCTCTTCCCGATAAATTCAAAAATTGGTTGACACCTTTGTAAAGTTTAAAAAAAAATACAAACATTATTTTTTGAATAACTTTTAATATGACATAGATTTTCGTCGTCATTTATAACAGCTAGTGGGTCCAAACTTTGCATTAAACCATGCAACAGAAATCGTTGGATGAGCGATGCTACCTGTGAATAACAGAAAACAGAGAGCTGTAAAACGCGCGAGAGAGGAAGCGCAAACAAGAGACCAAAGAGAAGACGCTGCAAAAATATAATGGATGATTTTTTGAGCATTTGGTATCTGAAAATTAAAAAAAAGAACAGAAAATTTGCAAAAGCAATTAAAATATTGATTTGGAGCGATTCCCTCCATTTTATTTTCAAAGATTATTTTCTGTAAATGTTATCCCTGGCTACGCCTGAGGTGGTTCATTCGTAAGTTTCAACTTTGGCATACTTTTCCCTGCATTACGGGCGGTATCTCACCAATGGCAGCAGTAATGTTATCTTCTAGGCCTTCCTTGCTCCATTGACTGTAACGTTGCGATTTTCATTATTTTTGAAAAAATACGGTCCAATGATTTCGTCGGCCCACAAAAAGCACCAAACAGTGCATTTTTCAGATTAAATTCGGCAATTCTGTTTGTTGACGTAGCCATTGAGCCAAAAATGGGCTTCGTCGCTGAAGAAAGTTTTTTCGATAAATCCGCATTCCTCACAGTGCGCGAATTAAATTCAAATTTGTAGGCGATTTTGGCTTGTAAAACTATTTATAGTAAAATGGCAAACCTTAGTAAATAGTTTAGAGGTTGACACATGTTACAAATCATGCGTGAGATGTCAAAAAACTTACAGTGAAAAAACAAATAGCAAAAAAATCACTCATTATAACGTCCTTAATAAGGAAGTAAAAGCCTTCTGCAAAAAGGACAAACGAGAAGTCTGCAAGTCTAACTCGCAACCAAAGCTTAACAAGCCTCAAAAATCAAAGACAGAAATAACACGTAAGATGGTACGCCACGCGTAAAGACTAATTCGGTCAGAGCTTCGTCTGAACAGATCATGCATTGCATGAGTGGTTAACTTTTATCGGCTACATGCACTCCTTTATCGCAATTGCATCTGGGTTGCATTGTACAGACGAAGTTTAGCAAGTAAGATCATTAAGGTTTTAAGTGTATAATATCACCCACCGGGAAACTTTCTAATTGCTTTGAGATCGCGTCAGGAGTGCGCCATGGTTGTTTCTGATAGTACTTTAAAGATGTACTCACTAAAGTGTTGCCTCTGCTACTCTAAAGATAAATTCCGCTGTAATCTGTACACAGTTCATAACAAAAAGGTTGACTCCGCGACAACACTGACGAATTGTGTAAATTTGCTAAATTCCAAGCAATGCAAAATAAAAAGCGTTACATTTTTTGTAAGGCCGCTTTACTAATTGATTCTAAACACTTTTTCTGATAACGCAAATCGAATATATATATTCAAAAATGAAAATGTTTTCAGTCATATTCAAGAGTGCATATCATTTCAAGGAACAATGAAACTTTTTAATTTCTGTGTTGCCATACTATTCATAATCTGCGGCTCTAGACCTACAATCTTTGAACCAAATCCCTTAGTTCTTTTGAAGCCTACTGATGAGGACATTATTCTGGTTCAGCAATCTGTAAATAGATGTAATGTAGAATCTGGAACAACTAAAGCGGATGCTGAAGCATTGCAGAATTTACGTTTTGATAATTTTAGCAGAAATTTAAAATGTTTTGTCAACTGTCTGCTTGAAGCTACTAACTCAATCATTGATGGTAATATTCAGCAAGATTATATTTACAAGAAGTTGCTGCCAGTATTTGGAGAAAGTTTAACGAAAGAATATTCACAGAGATGTACATTTCAAGGTGCAGACAAGTGTGAAACTGCATTTCAGTTATATCGCTGTTATAGCAAATTGTACGATTAAATTTTTCAATGTGTTGAAGTTACTTGAAATCATACATAAATAGCTTACATATAATTCAAATATATAAACAAATCTCATTTTATATTTAACCATTTTTTGCTGAAATAATTGCATTAAATCATTTTGAGCGGAAAAAAAAGTGATTAAATTTTTATCAAATTTTTCAATTTTTGGGCGAATATTGTGTAATATATATATTGTGAATTTTAATATATATATAATACATTAACAATCAACATTTATTTCTGCGGCTCGTGAGCTTTTTTTATAAATTTTAAAATTTTTTTTATAGAAAACAGAGCGACGAATACAAAAATATATTCTTTAGTAAAAATCGCAAGATCTTACACGCGGATCAAAATGCTGATGATATGGTTGTTGTTGAAATGTTGTATACAAAGCAGATATACATAAATAAATACTCAGATATCCAGCTGGAATTAAATTACTTTCTTTAATCAGTCTGCCTTAACTGACACAAATGCCTCACGTCTTTTAATGAGTTGCTGCGTGCTTGAACTCATAAGGAGGAAGGTGGTCGTATGCTTCTTGCCTTTTGCAAATTACTGATGATACCGATATGGTGTAAAAATCTAACAAACGATAATTCCAGAGGTTAAGATGTAATATTACAAGGCAGATCTGACCAGAATAGGATGTGAAAAGCTCTGTAGCACCGTTATCCCCCTCTAGGTAGTCTATTTCCTCAATCGTTGCTGTGATAACTGACATGTGTTCCATGTGACATGTGGAAAGACAAGGAAATATAGAGTGGGATAACATTTATCTTGGCACTACTTTTACCTGTGCTAAAAGATATAGTAAAATGTTCGATATGTACCCTAGAAGCAAGAAAATATCTTCTTTTAAAAGTCTTTTAAAGACAAGTAGATAGATACGGCTTTTCGCTATAACGGTCTATTTCATATATAACCCAGATTCGCTTTACGGCCCAAAATCATTCGATATGTGACCCGAAAAATTTTATTTAACTAATTTTAATATTTTGAATATTTCATGTTTTGAGAAAATCGAGTAGATTTACATTATTTCAATATGCTAGAGAATGTGGTTCGATATTTCGTTTCAAAAGAGTTAAATTCAAAAAAAGTATGCAGTTACTCGAAGACTATGAAGAATAAAAATGCATTTTCAGTTTCAAACTCAGGTATTTTTGGAAAAATTAGATCGTATCCTATTGATTTTGTATAGATTTGTACCAAAATAATGTATTCGGTACACGGGTTTTCGCTATGCGGCCATCTTTTCAAGAACGTATTTAGACCGCATAGCTAGGTATGAGTGTAAATTATTTTTTTAAATTCTTTTCATAAACTTCAAAGACATGTTCCACTCTTAATTATTTTTGTACAGACTCAGTGAAGTATCTTTTTGAGGTGTTTGAGAGACACATTAAAAAGATTAAAAAAAGAGTTGCGTTAAAAGTTTCTTATGTAGAGACTTTTGGGATGTATTAGAGACTTGAAGTGCAAATTATGGGCCTTTACTATTCTATATTTATATTTATTATCAAAATTCATTTTTACTTATAATTTTTACGCTGGTCTCAGCGACACATGCAAGACATGGCATGTCTCATATACCGCACACAATAAAATACTTATATAAACATGAGGCAGCATGTCTTTCAAGTGACTACTGTCTACAGTATAAAGACATATTTGAGATATGTTACCTCCAGTTTCGTATGTACATAAGAAAGTGCTTGTAAAGACATTAAATGGAATGTCTCTGGTGTGTCTTTATACTATACGGTATAATGAAACACACGAGACATGCCAACTAATATCTTTATAATCGGTCTATTATGACCTTTAACACATTTTGTCTCTTTTTACTATGGTTTTATATCTAGCTTTAGCAAAGTGATTTCGTTAAAATGGCGAAATATCTTTTTAATAACGATATCAAGCTGTTTTAAAGAGATCACTGCTTTGTAAGCTGGATTTTTGTCTTGAAAACTTCTTTTTATGCTACTAGTAAAAAGCACTCCCTGGTGCTTAACATATTTCAGGTAAAAAACCTCAGCTTTCTTTCTAGAATATCAAAAAAAAAAACTTATTAAGTTAGGTTTTTTTTTTGATTTTTAAAAATCAATGTCAAATTTTAAAATTTCGAAAAATCAATCGAAAGTACTTTGACTAAAACTTTTACTTTAAGTTTAGGAAATAAAATATCTATACGAAACAGAGATTGTCAGCCAAATATCTGAAACTATCATCCCCCTATTCCAGCCAGTTTTTGAAGAAAGAGAAAAATATTTTGGCATATAATTATCACAACACACTTTTAACAAGTTTGAGGTCAATCGGTTGTGTTCGGTTTTTGGCTGAGTACATTTAGCATGAAATCCATGTCATATGTATGTTGAACAGTAAAATATAACTTGAAACATTTTCTATTTTGCTAAAAAAGCAATTTTGAGTTAAATTAGGACTAGCTTGCACTTCAAAATTTATATATTTGGAATAAACCTCACCAACGTTGATAATTTAAGTCCTATAAATGAATATGATGATTTTTTTTTTCAATGATACCAAATATATTACAGTCGCTCAGAACCAATATCGCATGATATTTTCAACGATATGTTTAATTTGATACAATACCACCAAATTATTAACCGAATAAATAATATACATCAAAATAAATCCAACATCTATCACAGCAACACTTGCAGTGAGAAAAACAAGAAAGTTAATTTAAGTTTGATTTTTAAGTTTTTCACATTTCGACACTGGTACCATCAACAAAACACTCTCAAAATGCTTATCTTCCTCCTTATACTGTTCGTCTGCTTTTCAAAAGACATTTCAGTGGAATTTAACAAAAGTTACGACTGCAAACAATCAGAAATTCTATTATTTCTTTGCAGTTGTAATCTTTTTATCCTCGGAATGACAGCGAAAAGTCATTTGCTGACATTTTTAAAATAGCGGCAGAGAAGGAATGAAAGTAGGAAAACAAAGATTTCAAAATTGGCCGGATTAGGAAGACAGCAATAAAAATGGAACGAATGGCAAATGAAACCAGCAAAATTCGAAAGAAGGCGAATATAAAGAAAAATAGATGTGGTGAATATAATTGCTGAAAGAAGTGATACTACTTGAAATATTTCAAGGTCGTAGTTGTCAAAACCGATATTGAAAATTATATTTGAAACTAATTTTCATATTCTTCCAAGATATAGCGAAATGCTGAAATTTTTTATATTTTCCTTTCTTTTCTCATCCAAATTTGCAAGCTGTCTTACTTCTCTCTTGAACTCTTCATCTTCGGCTTTCGAATTTTTCCGGAAATTTTCAATAAATACATTCTTATGCCATACTTATTTTCTGCGCTTGGCGCAACTTTTTCTTTTTTTTTTTTTCACTTTCTTTGAGTACGTACGCCTACTTGCCTTATGTTCTTGTCCTTCGTCTTGCCAGTTTTCTTTTTTACTTGGTTATTAATGTCAATGTCTAGTACTGCCTTAGGATGTCTACAGCTAATTTCTTATCTGACATTGTTATGAATTTAAGGCTGGCAAATATGCCTGTTGGTCATAATTAAGCTGTTTAGCAATGGCGACAACAACAACAAGCAAAGAAAATTTCAATGTTAATGTTGCTGTTGTTTTTTAAAATGGCACAAGTTGTTAATGTTTAATACTTTATATATTAATGATGTTGGGCATAATTTTCTTTAACGCGAAAAATCTTTTAAAATGTTTAAGATGATGAGCTATGCAGAAATTTTTCCATTTCCACTATAGGGGCATATTCTTGTTAAAAGTAGCACACGATGTAGTGTTAAACGTACGACGTAAGCTTCTGAATTCTTCATGCACCACAATGATCGGATCGTATAAATGTGGCTTTTGAAAAAACAGTTCGACCATAGAACAAATATTTTCTCTAAACCAAATGCAGATAAAAACCAAAGAATTTTAAATCGATATCCGCAATATTTTCATAGACGTATAGTAGGAACCAAAAAGCGCGAAATTTCTTTGATTTTGAAGTCAAACATAGAAAAAGCGCGTTTATTTAAATTAATTCTTCAATAAGTGTTGATTTATGCTTCCAATTCATGGTCTCTCATTGGCAAACTGAACAGATTAGTATGAACTTTTCTGAATTACTGTCTGAATCAGATATTGAAGATGTGGTCGCCACGCATGATCTCGAATTACGAATTTCATTAAATAAACAACCCATTGTCTTTTTCAACTGAGATTATGAGAATATTCCTCACCATCACGCCAGATTCTGAGGAAACTTGTCCAGTAGTACTTTGCTAGAACTCGCAGCTACACTGATGCAGAATAAGACCCAAAACATCATGACGCCGAATGAAAGAAATTGATGTGTTAACAATTCGAAATTATCTTACACACCATAAGGCCATGAAACAGCGATCCAAACCGCTATCGTTATTTTATTCAGGCCGAATCCTAATTTCAGGTGATGGCAGCAAAGTCGAGCCATTAGATATGAAAAAACTTGACCAGGATCGAGAAAAATATAAGTTTGTTAGCCTAGAAAAACTAACCAATCGTCGTCAATTCGAAGAACATTTTCCCATATTTTCGGTTTAGTAAAAAGACGATCTGCAATTCAACAGATTTTCTTAAGGGCCACTATGTCATCAGAACGTAACCTGAGAAGTTCGGTTTCTACTATTGGAGCTATTAAAGGAGCTCGAAGATGATGATGAAGTGAAATCGGCGCCACACCCCTTCTACGAATGTTAAGCAATTGAAAACAAGCATCATAATGCATGGTAACAAATGCACCATAAGAGGAGCTCGCCAAACTCATTCGAAACTTTGGCTGGTGGCAATTATCACACTTTTGGGCATTGCAATGGGTCCTGTAATATTCTTATTGTTTTATCGACAAGCTACTTATTATTATACAGAAATATGCTCTTGTAAACTAAAAAATAAATATTGATTCTCCAATTTCTTTGCCTAAATTCGGTAATTTTTATATTATTCGAGTGCTTCTTTCAAATATTAATCACATATCGAATTATAAACAAAATTAGGTAGATATAGATTTTATAAATTGTTGAGTATATTTAGAAAATATATTTTCAAGAAATTTTTGATTTCAAAATTTCTTACAACTATGATTTTGACCCTAAGGCATACACAACAAAATATGAGTATAAAAAATACATTTTGTGAATTGTCGTAAAAATTTTTGTTTGTTATACTTACAATCCCATCAAAAAATTTTCCGATTCACGAAATATCTCTTCCAATTGTTGTTGTAATGCAATTTTTCAATTTTCTCAAATATTTCCCAAAGAAAAGGAATATGATTTATCCTTACACTAGAAGTCCCACACGACATTGAAGCATCTCTCACACTTCCAACAAGCCACCCAACTCCGAATGATATTAAAAGGAAATCTACTTGGAAAAAGTCGACAGCGTCATTATTTTATAATTTTATTTTTTGACATTTGTTTGTCTGCACACATTCCTTTGGTTGTCATTTTTATGGTATTGTTTTTCTTCTTCTCCGCATGCTTCCATTGAAAATTTCACATTTATTCCCAGAAATCCCCAATGGGTAATCACTTTTCAATTTGGATTTGCGTGGTTAATTCCATACAAAAATAAAAAACGGAGAGTGAGTGTAGTCACTATGTGGTGTGAGAGTGACAGCAAAATTTTACAATGTAACTTTCATTTCACAAACGAATGCGCTCGCTGCCGCTTGCGCTAAAGAGCTGTCATTTAGACAGCGCTTTCCTTCATTTTTTTGCTATAATACGCAAGAAAGAAAACTTCATGTCGGTCCGTATTGCAAATGTAAAGCATGGGTTGATTGCCACATAATCAAGCATCTTGAACAGCTGTCAAATGTCACTGTGGATTTTCGATGTTATTTAACGTTAGAAATAAGTTAGGATCTAACACTCCACGAAATCTACTTGTTTGGACTCTTTTCTGTCAAAACATTTGCTATCTTGATTTGTTTTAAATTGTTTTTATCGGATTATTTGCTTGGTTGAGTCAATGTTTTTTTTTTGTTTTTTTAATCTCTGCTTTTTACTTTAGCGACACTGTGACGAATTTGCCAAATTGTTCTAATTAGTTGCGCAAAATTCGTTTCTAAGACGCATTATACTCAGCTTTAAAATCTATCGAGAGATTTATTTGGAATAACATTGATTTGCAATTAAGGACATTTTTTGTAATGCTAGTAAGAATTAATGATTAAAAAATATATCTTTTACTTGAATATGAAGACTAAGAGCACATTGTGTTACAAAAATTTTGTGAAATGGAACGTTTTACCACTGCCCAACGCGTTACAATTTTTCAATTGCTCTGCACAAAGTTTATGCATTTTAATTTTATTTCATTTCTTTATTGAAAAGTACAAGTCACAATTATTAAGGTACGCAAACCGAACAAATTCAAAAGTAAACTATGGCAGAAGTTCAATTATAATAAGCAAATGTCTAGACAATTTTCAACAAGTATTTGTAAGTATTTTAGAATAAACGAACCATTTCTATGTATTGATGAACGCTAAAATTCGATTGATATTTTATCTGAAAACTTACAAGAGCCGCATAAAAACTAAAAAAATAAATGAAAAAATTGTTAAAGCCATATTTAGATTTTATTGGTAGTGAAATGTAATGATGATGCAATAGAGACCTTTTTTTGAATTCCATATTACATAGTTGGATATTGCGTTCCAAGCATAATTCTTCAGACCAACAATATGGATAATAGCAGTTCTGAAAGTCGTTTTTTAATTCGACGCTTATCTCTTCATCAAATTATCTTCCCACATCCCAGTGTTTTCGTTTTATTTCATAGTCATACTGTCTTTATTTCACTCTCTCTCCTTTGGCTCTGTAACTCCCAATTTATTGATCAAACCTCTAATTTTTGTATTAAAAACTAGAAGCTCCAAAAATGAAAAATAAAATCTTAGAATATTAATATGATTCAATTTTCATCTAATGATTTATGTTTTTTTACATAGATTGGGTTCGGAAAAATTTTTAAAATCATTAAAATTTGATCCAAATTCGATCAGAAGTTCCACATATTCCAAAAAATCTCGCAGAATGGCATAAATTTGCAATATCTGCAACCTTCAAAGAATATTTCTAAAGAAAAGTACACGTTGCTGCCATCGTTTCAAAATCTTAAAAATGTAAACATTTTCCCGAGGAACTCAAGAACAAGTGGTTTTCAAACCATCTCTTATATCATAATTAATTCGCTTTCAATGAACTTTTCTGTGCTATGGACAAATACTGAAAAATATCTGTTTTTTCTATCGGTTTTTACCTAAAACGATATTAATGAAGACTGGAGTCCATAGTTGAAAAATTTTGCCTATATTTAAGCATTGAGTTATTTTAAAATTCGTGTATATGTTATCGGCCAAGCTAGCTTTTAGGATGAACTAGTTTTTCCTAGGCTTAACTAGTTCATCCAAAGCGTTTTAAGATTGAACTAGTTTAGCCTATGAAAATGTTGTTATTTTAGGGTAAGTGAGCTGGGTTTACATTTTCCAATATGTTCAAAAACGGCTTTGCGGCGGCTTTTAGCCGCGGTTCACTGTAGTATATCCAGAGACGGTGTGTTAGCAAAGTCCTTGTAGGATATAGTACAGTAAGCTACGGCAGATGACTAGCGCGAAGCCAGCGTTGAACATATTGGAGAATTTATTCCCGAAGCCCACTTACTCTAAGATACTCAAGTTGTAAGAAAATCGGGAGCGAGGCCGTTTAATTAAATAATAACACTAACTTACTCTATGCTAAACTAGTTCATGCTAAGCTTAACTAGTTCATCCTAACCCGCTTCGAATAAACTAGTTTGGACTAAAAAAAACTATTTTATCAATAAAACTACTTTGGCCGGTAACATAAACACAAATACAAATAAATGTTAGAGTAATAAAATTTCTTTCAAAGTCTTATAATGTACCAACTTAAGTGACTTTATCGTCAAGCAGATTGCAGATTGGTTATGTCATAAAAAACATAATATTACACATGTAATATGTACAAAAATTTTTTTTTTATTTCTTTTATCGCGTCTGCCCTTTGGCTTGGTTCTTTAACTTATAAAAACCATAAAAACGGAGCAGGCAGACGATACCAACGCTGTTTTTTTGAGTACGTGAAGTGAAAAAAAATAAAATTCTGGAAGAAAGCGCTTAAATGATTTAATATAGTTTCTTTTTACATATGCGGCAGTGTGGTCGTCCGCCTATAATATTTTAGTTATATTTACTGTACCCTTAACACAGTATATCAGAGGCAGACGCGATAAAATAATTTAAGAGTTTCTTTTTCTAACAACTTCAAAATATATTAAACAAAAAATGGCGCTATTTATCTTCACTTAACTCGCATAAATATTGCATAGCAATAGCACTGACGATAAAAACATACACGTAACTAAAATGTTCACCGGTTCTCTAATTGCATGATTATTATTAACAAGTCAATGTTTGGAACAAAAAAACATTTGATCAAACCAAACTGTTTTTTGTTAATTATTACCAAATAAGTATATATATTATGCAATAATATTATTCAATTTGGCTGAATTTTTGAGATGTTAATCTAAGTTAACATTTTTATTGACAAAATCTCGATATACTTATACAAATAGTTCGATTACTTGCGCAAAGTACTTTTCTGCATTCGTAAGTAAAACTTATAGTTGCTATAACAATTTAGAAGATTATGAACAACAATCATGCAAATACGCTTCAATAGATTGCCACATCTGAATATTAACTAAAAGTTTCAAGAATATTCTCTTAAATTGCACACTTTCTTAAACCAACAATAATTCAGCATACAAATTGTGATTCAAAGTTCTATTCTATGATATTTCATTGCATTTAAGTTTTCATTCATCCTTCTTACCTCACATCAACACCCATGCCTAACCAAAAAATACAATTTTACGAACGATTCCTGCGTCTGTAAATCAGTCCACCACTGCGTCTATTTGCTGCTACTCCATCTGGCGCTCATCGCTGCTCCATATGTTTTTACACAACATTTTTATTTTCGTTTTTTTTTTTTTGCGCTCTTCCTATTTGATTTTATTTTTATTTTTTCACAGGCTGCCTCTTCACTGTAAGTGAATCAATTATGTAAATTTAATTATCATTATTTAGAAAAAAAAAATAATGTTTTTAATTCCCCATCAAATACCAAATTGAAGTTTATGTTCTCATACACATTTGGTTTTTAAATCTGTACATTAAAGTTATATCCTTTATAGGGCCTTTTTTTTTGTTTTAATAGCACATTAGAATTTGTGCGTTTTCGTACCACTCTGGGGCTTTTTTGTATTAAAAATTAAAAGCAATCGAAGTTTAATGAGCTGTAAGAAATTGTAGGTTGGCCTTAACAAATTTGCATATAGAAATTTGATATTAGGCACTAAAAAACGAAATGCTATTTTTTTATATGATTTCTTAACTAATTTGAACAACATTACTAAAGCCATGTGATACTTTTTAATGAGTGTTTTAAAG
The DNA here is from genome assembly GCA_963680825.1 of Meiosimyza decipiens. Lineage (NCBI taxonomy): Eukaryota > Metazoa > Arthropoda > Insecta > Diptera > Lauxaniidae > Meiosimyza > Meiosimyza decipiens. Next base: position 15,042,165 of record OY804261.1, on the reverse strand, counting down.
AAAACAAATAAAGTTTGATTTTCTTTCAAATAAAGATTTATTTAATCACCGACGCCTGATAAATTTCAATCAATTCAATTCCCAATAATACTTTACTGTGACAAAAGAGTAGATTTTAATAAATGAGCTTAGTGTTAGTGAAAAAAATCAAGCAAATGTTTTCTATACCATCCACAAAAAAATGAAGTCGACTTTGTATATTGTGCTATCAACATGCAGGAAAAGATTTCTTCTTAATGCTTTCTCAAGTACTTTCCTTTCAAGTTAATGTTGTCTTAAAGGACATTGCACATTAGTGACGCTTTGAAATCCCACAAGTCGCACGCTCCTTTATGAGCCATTTTATTTATTTCCCAGCATAATTTTTTTTTTTTTTTTTGCAAATGTTTTTTTGTTATATTTTGCGCAATTATATTGCAACAAATGACACCATATGCCAAAAAAATAAAAATTAAAAAAAAAAAGAATGCAAAAAATCCTAAATAAATAAAATGGAAAAATGTAAAACTGGCCAAGACGGGGAGTAGAGCAAAGAAGCGTAAAAAGAAAAGGTTGAAAATAAAACAAATTTTATCATATTGCATTATCCTTTATAGCGTGAAAGGACGCAGTTAAACGCACAGCTACTTTGATATAAAGATGTGTTGATAGATTGTGTTGAATATTTTGGAAGAATATAAAACGGAGTTGTGGGGACTCAATGCAACAAGTTTTACGTATGTACATTTGACTGAAGTTTTTGAAAAAAAAAATAACTCGTAGGTGCAGATTATGTCTTAGTTGTGGTCCACAAGTAACTAGTTGCATTTCAAAGCTTTTCGCAATTGAAAATAAGTATCACCAGGCCTCCGAAAAACAATAAGGAATCAGTTAGGCTTTAAACTTAATAGCAAATTTACGAATTCAGTGTAATAAGTTGTACCTTCATATTTGTTTAGGTACAAGAGGACATGGAATACGCATAAATACAGCTGACCCATACTAGTATGTTTTATATACTAAAAAATTGGGTCCAGCATGCTAATCAAAGCAATGGTTGTGCTCTGCGTCCTCTCCTTCCTTTGGTCAATACTTAAAAGTGGAATGGAGACCTGTAATGCTCGAATTTGTTCTCTTAATCACAGTAATATTTCATCAATATTACAGTAATATTTCATCAATATTACTGTAGTAATATTTCATCAATTTTGTCTCTTCCTGTTTTACTAATTCTTTACAAGTTAATATTGTCTTACGGGCGTAGAACTTTGTATGCTCTAAACTCAAGACAATTTGACAAAAGATTAATTGGTTTGACTACACAGAGTGCATTTTACAAACATTTTGAGCCTTAATATCCAGTTATTTATTAATTTGGTAAGACAAAATGAAGACTTTTCTTTTGTTAGTCTTAAAATAAAAACCACTCCTCACCGAACTATTTTTGCTTCTCTATGTTCCATAAGGTACACCATTAGTTAAGAGATAGTTCTTGGTTAAAATTAAAAAATATTTTTGTTACTAGGCTTATGCTATAATGCCCAAGAACTAGCAAAGCATGTAATGTATTTCAAAATATAATATGCTATTTTTAAACTTTTTAATAGGAATTCTGTTATTTACGTTCTGAGAGCTGTTAATTAAGCCCTGTAATATTTTTATGCTCTTAAACGCTTTAATGTCCAGAAAATCAGCATAACTTGTCCGGGTTTTTACTGAACAAATTTCAGTGGAACCCAATAATAATTGTTAAATATTCCATGGGATATGTTTTTCATTTGAGAAAATAGCGTTAATGAGGAAGTCTGTGAGGTTCTCTACTGCGGAGCAACAAAATAACAACCGAACCTCTTCCAGAATTTATTACCGATCCTTCGATCGAAATTGATAACTCGTCTAATCCTTTAACGATGTTAAACAGGGGTAGAAAAAATTAAAATATTTACAAACTAATGCGTAGAAAACGGGTTTACTAAACAAACATATGTACCACAAAAGACGCATATTCTTTAGTATCCTGTTTCCATAGCTTGGTTTCTCTTAACCTCACAGCCTGTGTTGTTGAAAGGTTATTCATGTGAAAATTAAACAGGGTAACCTTTGAACATTAGTGACCGTGGTTTAACATAATTTGATTCCAATTATCTCCCATAACACCACTGCTCCATAGGAAGGTATGGGTTTTATGATAGCAGTATACATCTCATGAACAATATGTGGTAATACGCCCCTTTATTTTCAAAGATGCTTTTGCGTGAATGAAATACCTAAAGGCATTTTTCAAACGTCTCTCGAAATTCATGGCAAAGAAAATCTGAGTCATTAAGTCCTCAAAGATTTTTGCGTTAAAATCTCAGTTTGGCTGGAGTTGAAGGTAAAATCTTTTTTTTTTCCAATTTTTGACACTCAACACATATTTTTATAGAAATTTAACTATTACACTAACCGATAAATTTCAATTTCCTGTTTGTGACAATCGATTTCACAAAATTTCTTAAGTATTTAATACCACTGATTCCAGAAAATATTCAAATAACAACAAGTATAGTATTGGGCAGAGAGGAATCTTATTAACTAAAGATGATATATATAGTGATAAAATAAAACCTCCCTGGAGAATTTCATTTGTTAAATTTGCGTTGCATATCACCCTTCCGCCCAACATAATTTTTATCAACCGTGTAATACAGGAAATAGTTTATTTGACCTATAATAAGGAATTCACTGAAGCATTATCTACATAATTGGAGTTACTTTTAAATTCGTGTATTCTTTGTTGTTCAATAGTGTAGACCAGCGATGGGCACATAGTGGCACTTTTCGTGCTCATGGCCGGATCCGTTAGTCGACGCACTAATAAGCAAAAAATAATTCGAAATGAAAACAAAAACAAAACCCTAAGTCATTAGTGATTGTGCCGTATTGTGACTCGACGAATGTAGCAATTGTTTTTGTTTGTAGTGCAATTTGGATTTTTTTTTTGTGCTATTGGCGAATTTGAAAATGAAACCAAAAAAAACTTTGAAACTTCGTTTTTTGTTGTTTGATTTTGATGTTGCGCAGTTTTGCTGAATTTACATGCCCACCGCTGGTCTAGCTAGACCAATGCTCAAAACAAGCTTTAATCCATAATTCATAATTCTTTCATTGATAGACTAATAGACATGTAATTCTTATCTGTAGTTATATTTCGGATGAGAACGAAACTTAATTGATATGGCTTAGTTTTGTTACTAGCATAATAATTTAGTAAGCCGAGGCGTTATAGTTCGCAAAAACTCTTGTGGTATTGTGGAGCCTTTAAGATTTCAAAGGACTGAATGAAGTTTTTTGCTTCAAGTACTTACTTTCCTTTAGGTGGTAAGTTGTTAAGAAATTTAATTTTTCTGGATGTGAGTTTGGTGTGCCTAGTCGAAGTATTATTAAAAAATTAAACATACTTTCTTATCATTGTATATTTGCTAAAAATATCCATTTGTATTTATTTTTATTTTAAATTATCGATACATCATTATTTTGTAAACAAAATATGAGTCATCTCTATTTGGATACTCTAGCAAAAACGCTCACATTACCAGTATAGTTTTCATTATTCCCCAGGATAATAAAGTAAAAAAAAAATGATCCAAAACACAGTGCAAAGGTTTGTGTGAGTGTAAAAGTAACGTTGTTGTCATTTGACATTGAACGAGTGTCCTTTTTTGCAAGCATGCATGCAACAGTTGCCTACCAAAGAGTTTCAATAGGTTGGAGCAGCTTCTAGGGATGCTTTGCAGAGCACTGTAAGTTTTGCATTTTCTTTTTCTACTACGTTATAAACTTTTTTTTCAGCTTTTCTTCGCGTTTAATCTGCGCGTTCGCAAGCGGAAAACTATATTAAATGTCACTACAGAGTGAATATGCAAATTTGTTTGCCCTTATGTCTGTATGTGTGTATGTGTGTGTGCTATTTTTCTTAATATCCTTTGGAACTCTCTTGCATATTACAGCAAATACAGTAACAACAAGGGTAAGGATGACAACAAAAAACTTTTTACATTTTAATGTTTAATTCCGCGCGGCATCATCAAATTCTCGTTAAGTCTGGTGAAAATCGTAACAAACGCGACTTAAGGGACACCAACAGCAATCTACCAATATATCAACATATGTGTATGTATGTGAATTAGAGTGCTTCAAAAAGTATAGTTATTAAATCGAATAAGAATAGGCTTCTTACAATGCTTTAAGATATATAAATACATGGATCTCTAAATTTAATGCAGAGGCATCAAGAAAAATTTCAGGTCCGTTGCTGTATAAAATGTTATGATATATGTGCAATGTGTTATGACCCAACAGAAACGAAAATCAATTTAAAAAAACTTCTGATGCGCTTACAAAGAATTTAATTCTAATACCATTGTCAATCCATATTATTGTTTGCCTGGCACATCCTTGAGGAGAAGCATATCTTTAGAGGGGTCTTTGGATGTTGCAGGTAAAAACCACATTGAGACACAATAAATGCTGAGAAGAAACAAAAATATAACGCAATTCAGTGTTTATCATTACTTAAAAAAAAAACTATAAAAGTGAACTTACTAAGTCTTTTTAAAAAATAATAAGAGCTCCAAAAGAAAACGATGGTATTGTCTTTGATTTTGTATTATCTCATGAGATTTTATTTATGACATTCGGAAAAACACAATTCTGTTTCAAATGAATTGTCAAGCCAGGCGTGGTACTTTTTGCCTCATCACTATAACTATCAATTTTTCCACTAAACTATCCAATATGTAATACGCTCCATGGGGATAGAATGAAAAATATTATTTGAAGGGTCGTTCCTGAACCTTTTGATTCATGGTATCAATATTTCAATTTCAAGGACTGATTCTGCTAGGAGTTATAACCACAAAAACATTCTTTTCTATCTGACCCTGGGCTTCAGTTAATTTCATTTGACAAGAAATTTTACCTTTGAGTCGTAAATCTAGCTCTTCTCTTTAAGAGATAGTTATATGAAGTATGGATCATATGATTATGGCTGCTTAGTCGAGTATTTCACTACTACTAACTCTCACTAGACAACTGTATGGGAACCTTTCTTGTACATCACAAAGACCAGAGGCAGAGTATGATTTTGATGTTATTCAGAGATTATAAGCTCAAAACCGTCCATTGTCTCTGAATCGCATGTGTTCCAAATAATTTCTTTTGAAGTGCGAACTGAACTCTCATAAGAGCTCAATTTAGTGTGGATGTGAAAATTGTGGCTGCCAAGTAGACTCCATCGCATTAACTATCTCCCTATAGACGTATGTTTGGAAATATTTTACTGCTATGTTACAATGTCTCTTAAACTAAAGACCAAAGCCTTTGTAGTTTGCTCATCGTCGATTAGTATGAAATTTCTTATTCCATGAGTAGAGAATCAGAAATAAATTTCCTGAAATCATTGTATGTTGCCATAACAATGCCTATTTGTATATCTTCTATTCATATATGAAACAGCAGTGGCAAAATGATTCCTTCTCTTTTTAACTGCCAATGATTTTTTGTTGGAAAGGCTTTATAGACGATTGGTGCAAAAAATCTTCCCTTTAGTATTTTTTATTTATTACTTTTGCTAATTATATGAATTATATAAATAATTTTTTTTTCCAATAGCAGGCGGTGCCACGTCTCTTACAGGAAATTGAATTTCCATGGCTAAAATAATAGTTCAATTTCGATGATATTTGATTAAGTCCTAAGGAAGAGTATTAATATATTTGATCCAAGGGGCGTGGCACTAGCCATAATGAAATAAAACGCTGCTATAGCTGAGCTGCTATACTGGTTTTGAATAATTTAGTTTGGCGATAGATTGGTTGATGAGTAGTTTGGTTTGAATTTAAAGGTATAATTGGTGACTGATTCTTCTGCTTGGGATAGCTATTGCCTATCATGTGGGAAAAAGTAGCAATGTGTTTCTTTTTTTTTTCGCTGAGCCCTATAAAAACTGAAAGAAAAATTTAAGATTAAAATCTACGAGTAGTTAGACAATGGAAAAGAAAACTCTGTCAGGTAGAGCATTTTTAACAAGTTTTATACATATCAAATAAGGATTTTTCTAAGATTTCTTGAAAGGTTGAAAAATTACATGTTTTACCATTTAAATATATTTTACTTAACATCAAATAAAAACAAAACTAATAAGAAATGTCATATTTTTATAATACTTAAAAACAATGAAACCTAAAAAATAATCAATTTTCCAACTGTTAACGATTTCAAATTGAATTTGATGCTTTTAAACCCCCAACTGAGTGGCAATGGCGATGCTCCTAAAAATGTCGAAAATAAACTCGCACTGACATTAGGGAATTTTTTAACGATTCATCCTTTACATCTTGTATATTTTTTTTGTTTGGTTTTTTTTTTTTTTTTTTTGCAGAGCACTGCAGAAAAACACCAGACGCACAGGATATCGGCCAAAGTAACATACGTTCACCAAATGCGTTACGTTTCGTTTCAATTTTTCATTTGGAAATCTTTATGTTTATTGCCATCTCTTTTGCGCTCTAACACTTTGCCAACAGAGAAGCATAGGGGTATATCCACTGGCATAATGCTCTTCGATACTACGTTTCACATTTCAGACAAATAAATTTTAGGAATTTTTATTTTTATTGAAAATGATTTCAAATACGACATGCTACAAAATTGCTGCGGTCGGCATCCCTTCGAATCTGAAGAAGGAGAAAAACAAATAGACAGCGCGTTAAAGAGACAGACAGACATGGGCTCCAGCCAAACGCAGCTTTCATTTTTGTTTTTATATTTTTTGAGTTTTTTTGCCATCGATTGCAAACGAAATTGGTGAGGGGATAAAAAAGTAAATAAATAAAGGCATAAAATAAAAAATACCGCTATCAGCAGGAATATTGGAATATTCACATTACCAGTATTATTGTACATACAACAACAGCATAAACAATTCATACATTTTTTTGCTCGCTTTCATAGCTGCTAACACTACTATTTTCATTATACGAGTAGGTACTCTCTTACTCCAAACTACAGTGCGGTCCAATTGGGTATCGCAAGGTTATGCGATGTCTCTTCGATATTTCATACTTCACATGTTAAGCATTTAAGTGCTTGGATTAAGAATTAAGTTCCTTGATGTGCAGCTGACATTAGATAAATTTTGCACTTCGTTACAAAACATCTAACCCAGCTGATCTGAAATAAAAATGAGTCTGATAATGTCAAATAAAATGCGCTCAAATAAAGACAAAAAAACACAAATTTAAGCAAAAATGCGATAATACCAATGTGAAAGCTACTTAAAGAAACGCGATAAAAAAACTAAATAAATATTCAAAGCGCTATTTTTAATGCCAATGTGAAAACATTAGGAGGTGTTTCATATTTTTGATATATTGAAGAACTGCATATTTGAATATTCAATTCATTTTCGATACTTCACCACTAAGCGCATCCTGCACTTTGCGATTACCATGGCTCATTGGTTATTTTCTTATATTTTTTAGGTTTTGTCCCCAACGCAGAGCGCATTGCATCGATTCCTGCTGTTGGTATTTCGATTTTTTCTATTATTTTTATCTCCATTCCCCTTTATTTTACTTTAATATTCCTTAACGCTCTCATGTTCGCATTATCCTTTAACGATATTCAATTCAATTCGTACATTTTTAACACTTCATATGTAAGAATTTGTCGAGCACTAAGTTTGAATGTGTGCGAACATGTACACATACATACATGCATTCGCATATTTGTTTGTTTGTATGATTTTATGCACATTACAGCTCGTACATTTTTGTGTGCTCCCCATTCAAATTGTAGTTTTGTACGCGCCACAAATGGAACTGCAATAAAAGTCATGGAAGCTGCTGCTTTTTTTAATGTTGTGTTTGGGAATAACTGCTCTGTAAAAGTTTTTAATAAAATGAGTTGCTATTAGTTAACTTAAATTTAATTGATTATGAAATTTTCAGAATAGAGGAAAAACATGTAGTAATCAAAATTCAAGGATTTTGCCAAATTTAAAAAAATTGTGCAAAGCAGACGAGTAAAGGGGGTGGGTATAGGAAGACGTATCAGTAGATCATAACTCAGCCGATCGAATATATCCAGAGAAGAATTACGCGTAGCGTCGAATTAAATGTGAGCTTGTAATTGGGAATCTATATTATTTAATCTTTTTAGAAGAATTGTCAGGTCAAAATCGTTCGGGTTCTTTGAATCAACGGTTGTCTCAAAACAGAGATAAAAAGCTAGAGATTGTGTGGCTCTAAGGTAATCTGTGGCGCTGGATTCAATATGATGATTTGTATTAGTGACCTATATGACTGTGTACTATCAAATTCGTGGAAAGTCGACTGATGTCAATTGAGAGTAATTTGGCGTCGCTCAGCTTGAATCTGCCTTCAGATTTTGGCCGATAAATAACCGATAATTGACACGATTACAAACGCTCTTCTACGTCTTCTGCCTTCAAATGTTAAAACTCTGACTTCAAATAAAAAAAGCCATAAAAGAGCGTTGTAAAATGTGGACTGTTTTTTGGTCACTTTGGCTACACTGCCAACATACATCGTTAGCTTCTTTTTTTAGTCTCCAACGATGTAATATTTTATTTGAAAAGAAGCCCGTTAACAGGTTTTCACACACGGCGCCGCAGATTTAATCCTACGTTGGCTATAACCTTAGCAAACGAAACGCTTTCAACAAAACTGAGTCCTAATTTTATTGCAAGTGTTCAGTTTTTTACGTAAATAGAAGAGCTACTTCTACAAATATGATTTTAAAAGAATCAACATTTTTCCATATATCCCTTTGTATTAAGCGAAGAAAAATTCTTAATAGTCCATAATTTATTTATCAATGCTCACCCGTCAGTTTTCCACACAATGCATTTAAATCAAATCAATTTTAATATCCCTCTCTCTCTAAAAACTTCTTTTCATAATGCATTTTATCCATTATTTCATTTTATGAATCATTATTTGTCGCCACGATAACCTGGCGCCATAATAAATAATCTTGCAAACAACAACTTAAATTAAAACCAAGTTCCTTTACCTTTATGGTGAAGCATTTTTTTTTCAGATTTTTCGAGTAGGTATTATATTTTTTGCAAGTTTTGCAAAAGTATTTCAAGTAACACCGTCGCCGCCATCACGATGCCATAACAAAAATTCAATAATCGTAAATTTATGCAAAGTGCTATCAAATAAGATTTCAAATAAAAACATTTGAAATTCTTAAGGTTTTTTTTCTTTATCCTCCCACACACAGATTTCTCATAATCGCATATACGCCCTTACAAACACATACTCATATGTTTGTATGGATCTTTATGTATCCTAGTGGACTGCAATACGCAGTGATTTGTTTGCCAAATTTGAATATAACAATCCTTTAATATCCTTTAGCTTCTACTTTACATTTTAATGCTGCATTGGGTACGAGGGGGAAAAAATGCGGATGTGAAAAATAAATCGAAAACTTTATTTTGCCAGGCTTAAAATAAGATAGAAAATCATTTTTTTAAGTTATGATACATATCTGTTTCATTACTTTCACAAGCATCATAAAAGTTGTTCTAATTCCGTTTCGGATTTGTTTCGGAAACGGCTTTGAAACTCTAAGTTTATTTCAGGACCATGCAAAAAAAGGTCAAGTTCAAACTACAAAAAAAATTTCATTTGAAACTACGATCATTTGACTAAGAAGAGCTATTGACTTCGGACTTAAAGTCCACATCCGAACTAAATCAGAATTAGAACGGGCCTGGCCTGGTTACTATTAAAATGATCTACTTTTTAATTGTTTGTTGGGTCGATGATTCTTCTAACATAAATTATAAGAAAATATTTACGGAAACCCTTAAAGAAGCTTCAATAATTCGCCAAAAATATAACCAGGCTGACTTACTGTCGGCAATGCTCCCTTAAGATAGGAGAAAATTGATATTATTTCAAGCTACAGTGAGACCTCATATAACAATACATCATTCCGCTCCGTATTCTCCTATATTTTTTCCTAACATTTAAAGTTACCATATTGAGGTCCTTGGCAATCACCCGCTATAACTCAACTCCCACCATGATCATGCATCATATCGCATATTTTATGCATTAGATATCATGATATCTCTAACAAAATGGTCACAATTTGCAGGTGCCCAGTTTTCATGCGTATGAATAAATGTTTGCGTGAGAGCTTCTTCAGTAATAGGTGAACTTCTGTAACGAAAAAATTTCTTCTATGGTATTTTGTTATAGAATTTTCATCTATTTGAATATTTTATTTCATTTTATTTTATTGTTAAATATTTGCACCGTTGTTGTTGTTGTTGTTGTTGTTGTTTTTTAAATAAATATCCCTTTCCTTGTATTATATCCTTTTTAGAAAATAATCCTTTTGTGATGCCGCTGCTGCTGAGGATGCGTCGTCTCGTCTCGTCATCAACTACTTTGCATATTCTTGATGGTTTATTTTTTATGCCGCCTAAAGCGCTTCCGTTTCCGGTCTTTGTTTTTTTTTTTGCTTCTTTTGTGCTTTACTTGTCTATTTATCATGCTGAAGAGTTTAGTTGCAGTATGTGTGTGTGTGTGTGGGTGTATCCTTTTTCGCACATAAATTAACACAATAATATAATTTTCAAGTCTAAGCGCCTGAAAATGTTGCCGTTTCCGTATCCGTACTTAACAAATACATTTAAGAACATTTTCCTTCATATACACGTATATGTGTGTTTTTTAGGGTGGTGTGAAATATTGGAAAATTAACTTTTTTTTTGACAAAAAAAAATGTTATAGACACTCTCTAGAAAAATTATACATTTTCAGACACAATATCTTTTAAAGAAGTAAGTCTGCTCTAGGGTACATTTTTTGCATCACTAAATCCTTCATTTGTCTGTAATAAAATGCTCACAGCTCCAGAGCTTAAAAAATGTCAATTTATACCAGAAAAATATATCCTTACTAAATATGTATTTGGAAAATGAAACACATGCCAGAGAACTTTATGGAAACATATAGTATCATGCTTTTTGTAGAGCATCAGAAAATAAAATGATTTGAAATCGATTCAGTAGACCGGGTCTAAAATTATATTCTACCCAGAGAGGTCTCTCTCTCGAAGAGGGATAGTAAAAAACGATTTCTGCATAATTATTTTTTGTCGATAAGAGACAATTTCATCGATTAATTCTGATTTTCTTAGCGTCGTTTTTGGCAAAAAAAACATGTTTTTTGCTTGTAACTTTATTTCCTTCAAATTCAGTTCTTACAAATATTTTGGTAAAGAAATTATTGTTTACACGGTTTTTTTTTTAATTTGACATTTTCCGTGCTTTGAAAAATGTTTCAAATAGCCCTTTGATCCGAAACAACGCACCAATCAGTGCACTTTTGTGATCAGGGCTTCTTTCCGGAAGAGTGCTCACTCCACTTCTTTGAAACCGATCGGTTAGTTTCCAAATCATTGTATCGCTAAGAGTACTACAACGCAAATGATGGAGTTGGGAACAAAAAAAAAAAAAACAAATGTTATCAAACCAGCCTTATACTACTTTTCTACATAATAATAAACTAGCAAGAGTTGCCAAGCATCAAGGATTACACGCAAATTACTTGCAATTATTTAACGCAAAAGGATTTACATTTTTACTCAAAGTGCCCTTTTGCATCCTTAAGTCTCTCTTTCTAGACACACTTTGAACGCTATCGTCCCTTTTTCGCGCTTCACAAACATAAGCACTTATTAAGCGCATACATATCCATATATATATTTATTTTTGTGCAGAAGCGTTTCCAGTGTGAATATATGCAAATTAATGTGTGTCAAAAGTAAATACTAGGTATGCATGTGTTTGTGTAAAATCCTTACTCAGTCCTTGGAGAGCCTAGCAGTAAATGTTGTGGCGCATAGTTTCTTCTATCCTCTTGGCGCCTAGCGCTCCTTAAATTTTTTGCTTTCGGTGCTTGAAGTTTGAGTTGAGATCTGACTCAGTTATTTAATTTTCTTTATTTGTTTTTAGGCTTTATACGGCACACGGTGGGCTGTGAACAATATTAATAATATGATTTACATTTTAGCGAATTTTATCGTCGTATATTGTTTGAAGACCAATTTCATATTTTTTAGAGGTGTTGTTACCGAATATGATAAATTTACAAGGCTTTGCAATCTCCAGAAAAATGTTTTTTTCGGGAAAACTACAAATTAACCCATTTAATAAAGTACAAAATTTGATTGAGGGGAATGGGGTCTTTTGATGTTTTTGAGATTGAAAGCAATCAAAACGAAGTACCTGCTATTCGCTTACAAATCGAAATCTGTTCAATTATCCTGTATTAAAATTTAGCTCTACAAAAAGCAACGTGGTGGAAATCCATAAAAGATTTAGTTTAGGAAGCTGCTCTCATGAAAAACAAAGGATATCAGCGAAAGATCATCATTTTGCCTTCTGTTATGTATAGACCCGACTATTATTAAACAAGCAGAGTGAAGAAACATTTATGTCCATTTTTGGCTCTTAAAAAAAAAAATATTTAACCGAGAAATCTGTGAAATGAAGAATATCATAGATGAAATACAGAAGGTGAAAAAACCACCGGTTCGATCGGCTCGGATACATCTAAAAAAAAGACAATACTTCAGCTATTCATAGTCGCCATAATCGATAGAGAAGACTGGCTTAATTTTAGAAACCAACATATAGCCATCTATTCATAGCTCAATGTCAGTGTTGTTTATGTATCCAAGCTTGGTATGTAAACGATGTATGACACACAATAGCTTTTAGCCAAAACTGGATATATATGGATAAACGAGTTTAGAGTCTCTCCCACAAGCAAAGGCTTAAGTTGAGCATAATTATTTCAAACCAAACACTAACTTAGTTTTATACAAAGGCTCACTTATAGCAACAGTTAAGCCACACCGTTACTACTCATCTAAGCCCGTCTAGACGTAATTTTTCACATTGTTGTATATGTAATCACACATTATTTTGGTTGTGCAACACACTAACACATAGGCAGTCTGACGGAAAGACAAACCGACATTATTTTTTTTCTTTCAGACAGACACACACATGTGTAAACAAACACTTATTCACACATATTAACTTAAGCTGCAAGTGCATCATCATTATCATTATCCTTTACTATATCCTTGTACTGTAACATTATGCAATGGAGTACAAGTACGTGAGTTGCGTATTTTTTTTTTTTTTTTTTTTGTGAAACATTTTACTCTTAAGCAGGATTTACTTTCATATCTTTCTTTCATTACTTTTATTCAGCATTTTGAGTGCATTTTATTTTATTCTTAATCACAAGGCTGCGGCATTTTTTGGCTCTCTTAATGTGCTTAGCTTAAAATAGGCATGTCAACTTGCATTGCATTCACAACAAGTGTAATTTTTCTCAGCTCTATTAATAAATTTAAGCGCAGGACTTAGTAGCTGCGGTGTTTTTTGGGAGGAAAGATGAAAGTGCATAAATGTTTTTCTTTAATTTTAAGTTGAATCAACAAGGCTTAACATTAAGTTTTACTTCTTAATATAAAAGGTACGGCATCTTCTTCAGTACTTGAGGTTAGCAAGAACAAAGAACAGGTGTAGATGTCGACTATCACTTAGGTGGCATAAGCTTAAAAAGGCTAAGTGTAACTAATTCTTAAGAATACGTAGTTGTAAACGTTAAACATTGCCTTCAGCAGAGAGTCAGAAATAGATCAACTTATTGAACGCATGAACTGGGTGAAGATTTTCCACATCAAAGACATAGTAATAGCACAAATAATACCGAGTGCTTGTTTAATGCCGGTGTATTAAACATAAGGAAAGGCATTTGATTTATCTGTCTTTCGGAGTTCCTAAAAGGACCTTGACAAATAGTGGTCTTACGATGGTTGCAATGCTGTATTCCTTTTAAAACTCTTCAGGAAATAAAGATATATCATTATCAGTGTTGACAAAGACCTGAAAATCATATCAAGAAGAAAACATTAAACAAAAACCCTCAAAAATAATTTATTGGGCATTATAAAATATTATAATTTTCAACTTCGTGGCAGTATTACAAAGCAAAAAAAAAAACTCTTCATTACGGCTGTTCGACAATGATAGAAGCTATAGTTTGTCATAAAAATTAATAAGCTTTCTGCTTCCATTCTGTCAAAATAAGATGAGCACAACGTAGTGGTGATCAAAAATAAAATTGTGTCGATTTTAAGAAATCTCAGAAAGGCTGACTGTGAATAACTCATCGTACTACCAAAAAGGAGTTTAAATACTTTTTTTCGTATATGTCAAATTTATATTTAGAATTACAAAACCATTAGAAGTTTGAAGTTCCTGTCTTAGAAACGTTGCTCTTATGCTCTCGCCCAAGCAGATGTACTATGTTGAGGATGGCAAAATAATTCGACTAGTGAGAGATTAATAAAAAAAAGAACTCAGTTTGGTTGCAGGAAAACATTTATTGAATTAAATTGAATTATAATACGTTTGTTCTAAAGGATAGCCCCCTGTCTCGAATTTGAAAATAGGCCTTAAGGTATGGTTAGGTTGTAAGGGTTGCTTGCATATAGCGAATTTTATTCGGAGGCAGTTTGTCCATTGTGATATCCTTCGTATATATAATACCCTCCCTTCTCCTGAAATTCTCTCACTCAATGGGCGGGAACCGCACTTCTGTACCCTGGGGAACATGAGTATACTGGTGAGCTCCAACTCAGTTAGCCTTGCAAAAATGAAAAACCAAAAATAAAATAGGTTCAATTACTTGGTCACTCGCATAGTAGACGTTTAACCGTCACATCTTCTTCTTCGTCTCCACAACTCCTTCAGAAGTCTTTAAAAGATTCATCATATCTGGCAGTGATGGATGCCCCTTCAGCCTTCCTGTAACAGCTCTCAACACTTCTCTACTGAACTTTAAGGGAGTATGTGTCCTACATGTGTCCAAATTATACCATTTGTTTCCAAATGTGCTACATCCAACGATTCTGTATGTTTGATTGACTTTATCCGATTGTGTTCGTTTTATCAGCGGTATCCTAAGGTCTACCACTTGTTGATTCTCCGGTTGCTTTGATCTTATCTTATCGCATTGAACAACCAGCACAGCTCTATAATATGCTAACAGATTAAAAGTAGTAACTCCTTGTAGTGCTTTACACACTTAGACCTCACGATTTTGTTAGCGATCATTGCATTGATCACTGCCTGACTTTCCACGCATATGGTTATAACAGACGTAGTAAGCACCTTCTTCCGTATCATCTGTACAGCTTGATCTGTAGCATAGATTTCAGTTTAAAAAACGCAACAATAGTTGGGTAGTCTATAAGACATCTCTTCATTCATTAATCTGACTAGAGACTCCAGCTTGTGCTACATCTTAGATGCATCTGTGGAATTGGTGAGTTCTTTTTCTTCCAGAAGGGTGCCAGAGTTCCAACGAGCACACATTGAACAGCATCTGTTTTGATCCTTCAGAAACCATCAGTGACTTCTTGAAAACTTAGCTTCCTGAGCTGTTGGTAGAACGCTCAAAAATTATTGTTATAATGTAAATAAAATTTTGTACGTATGTCACTTGCAGTTTTCACATTTTGTCGCCATTGGCTAATAAATTGGAAATAAATTACTAATGACCTGTATTTGAAAATAGTATTGGCAAACGGAAGGTGTGCACTGTAGGAGCTCTTTTTTGAAACCGAAATCTCTGCGCAGTTGTCCTCATTTAATGAAATTTCCTCATATTCTAGCAAGTAGACATACGCGCTCATCTAAACAATTGAGAGCACATTGGCCAACGTTAGTGTCATATATAAAGCTTTCCAATAGCATGTTTCATATTTTATACGTATCGCTGATGCACTCCAAGCCAGAACTTTTGATCCATATTCCACAAAAAGTCGGCATTTTATTTAGTAATTTATATTTTAAGCATGGTCAGACTTAATTTCAGCGGACTTTATCCACTATGATTCTGCAAGCCTCATATACAATAGATACAGCTGTAATACTATTATTCCTATGAACTTAATATTACAAAACTGTTCTGTCCCCAGTGAGCTTATCATAAGTAAAATTAAATTAAATTTCAATTGAATTGCAATTCCCTGCTGCAGGCACAATTCAACTTTATACAAAACTTCAAATTTGTTCACATAAGTCAGTCAGCCGCACAGCACGGCGTGGCACGGCATCGAATGACGAATGGTGGCGACAAAAAATTTCAACAACCGTACGAGGACATTTGAGACCAACATACAACAAAGGAAATAAATGATAAGAGAAAAGAAAACGGCAAACAAATTTCAACGTCTTCAAATATAAAGAAAGCCGCAGGACATTTGCAATTGTTAGACATCATCTTGCCATGGCTTAGGTAGTTTATAGCGCCAAAGCTGCTTTTTCTATTCTTATGCAAAGAAGTTGGAGAGGCTAAAAGACATCGAAGTCAAAGACGTTTTAGTTGCCAGATGTGTGGGATTATTTTTGACCAAGAAGCTTTTCACGTGATACCTATTTAAAAATCACTCCTCTTTGTAACTATTGTAAACTTACAATTAATGGACTTCTGACCTTCCTCCCTCTACCAATGCGTCTCTATAGCGCCGAGTTAGTATGACCACCTCTGAAGCCATGTGTTGATAATGGGAAGATAGTACTCAGTTAATTTAGCTCAAATTTGTGTAAGATATTCCCTGACATACTCAAAAAAAAAAAAGTTGACATAGGCGTAAAGGCTTCAATTACTTCCAGGGGATAAAGCTCCAGGTGCTCAGTTTCAATCAACATAAAAGGGAATATTCCGTAGCTCAATTGACGAGAATGGGGATATTTGATAGTAACACCAATTAAAACTTTTGTCAAGTACGTTGAAAGAAACATTTCACAAAAGTTCCAGTTTGCCTGAATGAAATTCCCAGTAATACCAAAAGTGGTAATTAAATAGTGCTGTTGTAACTGTTGCTTAGAACAATTTCTGCAAGGAATGAATAGCATAGTACCTAGTTTGACCTCCTTAGAAATTTTGAAGTTAAGTATACAAACCACTAGAGATCTAACCATTGAATGATGACTTCACCTCGGGGAATCATGTTGCTTATCTAGAGAAATGCCAGGAAACTTTGTTGTTTCACATTCAGCTAAAATTGCGAAGGAAAATCTAAGTGCTCTCGCGAATGAATGTATGCAATGCAATAAGGTTTCTCTGGCAACACTCTGCGAACAACAACAAGTAGACATAACAAACTTTTGAATTCAATTTAGCGGTAGTGGCGGCATTGAGTACCGTAACACTGGCATGAACGTATGCGGTCTACAAGAACGCGGGTCAAAAACGTCACGAATGATAGAGGAGAACATGTAACGCCGAAGACAACAACTAAAAGAGCAAGTGGGGGAGTGGGCGGTGTAGGGGCTGCAATATCCAAAACGACACATTGGAGCGTAATAAAATTTACAAATAAAAAATGTCGCCACATAAAACAAACGCAATTCGAAAAGAACGACACAGCAGCAACAATGGCAATGGCAACAGGACAACAAAAAGAATAAGAAAATTGAATTGTAATTTTCTTTGCATCGGTTTGTCTTCTTTGTTATTTGCTGTTGACGTTACATTCTGTCAACTCATGCAGTGAAATGAAGAAAAATTCCTTAGCGAACAGGAAGCCATACGCCTTTTTTGATTATTTATATCAACATTTGTAAAATTTATAATACCCTTAGTTGATTTACTACGGATTGTAAAAAAAGGACTGAGTCGAACGAACTGATGTCAAGTGTTAAAGGATTTCGTATGAGACGACAGGATGTCAACAGCGCAAAGTAATTTTTAAACGCTGATAGTTTAATGTTTCTGCTGAGAAATTAAATTATTAGTTTTCAAATCTGATATTGCAACTAGAGATGCTTAATTGTGCATCCTCGAAGATATTTTAGTAATTAAGTAATAACCATTTTTGTCCAAATGGAGATTTTTATTTTTTGAGCACGCCTTAGTACATTTCTAGTCCCTTTTCGTTCAAAAATTTTCGAAAGAAATGTCTTATAGATTGTCCATACTGTGAACTATGTATATCTGTAAAGTCCACCTTTAATAAAGCGCTTACAAACAAATACATTTGATGTGATATATACTGCAGATTGTCTATCAAAAGATTCGGTTCTATGGCAAAAAAAAAAAAAAAATATGCGGAACTGTGTGGAACTACTTTACCTTTACCAAAGAGTTGTGGTACCATTCGTGTGCGCGAACTCTTGACAAAGGATACGTTTTATCAGCAGAACTAGGGGCCATTTTATCAGAGAGGATGAAATAAATTTGGCGCAGAGTTGTGGAGTTTTAGCAATTTCAAACCTCAATTTGAAGCTTTTTACGATTTTCATTTCTACTGAGATACCTATTACCAAATGTTACCTCATAGAGCCCAAGTACATTTTGTGAGTTACATTCAGTCAGGAGTGGGTTATAAATGTTGACCGCATAGTGAAACTATTTTCCATATGAAGTGCAATTTTTAGCTGAAATTACGGTAAAAGTCAGTATCATAAGTGAGGCAGCGCGTAAACTTGTATTCGGAAAGGTATTGGAAACATTATAATGGTCCGAATTATCACGAAATGTATGAAGACATTTTAATTTGCATGAAAAGACATTACTAAGTGGTCTAGCGTACTTATATCTGGCTCCCAACGCGTGGAATGTATGAGTCGCCAACGTGCTCATTATAAAGGCCGGCAAAGCCAAACGGTCAGAATGACGCAATCAATATGATCAAGATTCAAGGTGCAATTCTAAAACGTTCGGAATCGAATCATAAAGAAAGCTCATCTCATCACAGTTGAAACTTCTTCCTAAATTCAGACTCTCTCCTCCATAACTGAACTTCAAACTTCACACACGCCAAAATAAGTTTGATTGGATCAGTTGCTTGGTTACTCAAAATTGCTACGTAAATTACAAGTCGTCGCCAACTGTGTACATTGAATATGACCAAAAGTATACATTACCCCAAGGAAAAAAGCACAGTAGGTACTTAAAGCTACTACAAAACGTGGTGAAAACAAATTAACAATAATTAATCATTGCAAGCAAGTTCAAAAGATCTGCTACTTCTTCGTACTCTATAAACCAACGCTAGCAGCTGAGTTTATTAAGCATGAACCAACCATTTACCGTGAAAACACGACAGACAGACGCATTTTTCTACGTATAACATACAGAGTTATAAGCATCTTCTAAGTCCAGATAAACTAAAAGTTAAATAATTCAAAAAAAGCTTCAGTGTCCAGACCATACAATTCACATAGAGTAATAAGATGACGATGAATGGGGGCGCATTAAATAAGAGCACCGCCATGAACTTCAAAATAGATGAAAAAGCGTAAAATTTGAGGGTTTGAAACAGGTGGAGTGTTGTTGCAAGCGTTAACATCATTAATCACAACCACATGAAAACTGAACTTGAATCACTATGACTTTCTAAGGGAAGTTCCTTTAATTTTTTGGTAAATTGAGAGCAACGGTTTGTGGCGGTAACAAATCCACAAACAAAGAAGTCACAAGGTAAATGCTGAAAAAAAATTCTTTGGGGTAAATGGCATAGAGATAATGGATGGGTGAAGAGAAAATATTGTGAACACAGAGAGGAATTTTTCACAAAATAATGAATATTACTGAAAACAAAAAAAACGTGCTTATTGAAAAACGTTTAGACTGTTCGAGTCTGTTCCTAAAAACTTTAATTTCGAACACGCAAAATTTGGAAAGATTCAAAAATTGGATGGTATTAAGAGAAAGAAAACATATGTTTCTGAAATGAATGGTCAATTTTCCAAGACTTTTCATAAGTTTTTTTGATTTTCTTTTACTGAACATATCTTAGAATTTAAAATAAAACAAAAATATTTTTTTTGAAAAGAATGCAAAACTAACGGAATCAAATTATTTTTTATACAAATAATACTCTTTTTGGGACTCATGTGTTCGACACCATCCCTGCTGAGGTTTTGATTCAGTCGTGTTGAGCTGATGAGCACTTAACTCAAAAATGAACAAATCAACATTATTGTTCCATGACTTTGATTGTTGAATATTTCGAATAATGAACATAGGGCGGTAACAAACCTCTTCTATATTTCCAGTTCTGCAGCTAAATATTTCAGCTGTAGCTACGTTTTCTACTGTACCGCTGCTTCTGCTAAGACTGTTGATCTTCACATTGTTCTTGGTCTTTCCACTCGCCGTACACGCTGAGGATTCTCTTTTTTTTTTATTATTCTACTCGAAGAACTGCTTCACGATGTTGTCGATTACGTTCCTCCAGTATGTAATCAATTCAACGCAATTTACGCTGCCTTATCACGATATGCAACTGCTTTTGACAACGAATCTTCAGAACGTATCACAGACAGCAATTCACAAAAGGCTTTAGTTTTCTTGTGATGTTTGCCGAGACTTTCCGTATTTCACAGCCGTACAATATCAAGGAATTTACGGAACTGACGTTGTTTTTGAAGAGTTTCAACTTAATGCGTGTAATTTCACAGGATTCTCCAGTTTAGAAATACCTAAGTAGCGAGAGCTAAACTACTTCTGTTTAAAACGGCTAGGCCCATTTCGCCATCAGATGGTTTGAAGCTTCCCAGATAGTTAAACTCCTTGACATCCTCAATTGGCGTCTGCTTCAGAGTACTGCGTTGATGCGCTCAGTGTCATTATTTTTGTTTTTTCGCCGTTAATTCTAAACCGACTGACTCTCCATTCATTTGGTACATCTGGTATAGCTCGCTGATTGTACTTGCCAGGAAACAGATATCATCGGCGTAGGCCAAATATTTTAGTTTTCAAATGTTCTTCATAGGATGCCATATCTCTCAGACGTACATTGTCTATCGTCAGTAAAAAGAGGATTGGCGACAGAATATCCTCTTGGCACACACCCTTCAATTCGAAAAAGTCGGAGAGCTTTCCCTTGTGCAGCGATTTGAAAGTCACCCTTATTTGGATTCACCTTTTTTATGAAAACTTGTGCTCTCTAGATTTTAACTGTATCAAAATGTTCACACATAAACTTCTTCACAGACAGCATGGCTATTTTCATTAAGGTCTGTCCAGAGTTATCTCCTTTATCCTCCAATGGAGATTAAGAGGGATTTTTTTGAGTTCTTTCCAACATTTCTTCCAGTACGGAGAGTTCTAGTATGAAGGTTATAGTCTGGCGTAACATATAGCATAGCTGAGTGCTAACGGACGCATTATAGGTTTCAGAGACTGATATCTTTGGAGATATGCAGAATTGCTGCCTATGACGGAATTCACAACCACGCTGATCGTGAGAGATAGTTTTCACGCCTGTTAGTGTCCGGAGACTCAGGAGTCTGAACCACGGCTAGCTTGGAGGTCATAAACGTTTAGTTGAAATAGGTTCAACCGCAATAGTAACTGAACAATACTAAGTATTTCTGTTCAAAATTTTATTTGAAACGATTTTCCACAGTGTATTTAAGCTTTACCAAAAAAAAAAAGAAGAGGAATTTCAAGTAAATGTTTTGATTTTCATGGACTTTTAATTTTCTGCTTCTGAAAATGCTGGGGGTATACCATGCCGCGGTGTGTTTTTGGCTTTGGGGAAGGTATGTACAATAATTTTAAGTCACGTGAGGCATTAAATTCGTTTGAATTTCATTTCCATTATTTTTGTAAAATTTAACATTTGCGTGTTCGAGTACACATGTCGTTGTATGGGAGGTATGCCAGTTGCACCTTGTTGTCAACTTTGTTTGTTTTGTTGCTGTCGTTGCGTTTTTTTTTTTTCGATTTACTTTGTTTATTTTAAATTATCACTTTTTGTTTATGTATATGTTGTACATTATACAACAAAAACAATCAGATTAATATATAACAAAAAAAATGAACCCTAACTTCTTCTACGTTTCCGCTATTGTTTTTGTTGTTGTTTTTGTTGTTGCTGTCAACTGTCACACACCGTGGACATGCCGGACAGTTGCGGTAATTTATGAATCCTTTTGCTGCATACATTTACAAATATACAGTACGGTTGTATGGGAATAAAAGAAAATTTTTGTGTGAAAATATTGCAAATTTTTTGGGCAGCGGAGGTGGAGGACAAAAAGTTGAAAAAAAATTTACCGTAATGTTATTTGTGACATTGTGACGAACTTATCTTGATTTGTGTTTCAGCGCTGATTACATTATTCCTATTTTTCTGTTGCTACGAAAAAAATTATTCCTTTATTTTAACTTACATAAAGCGTAATTAAAATAAATGTCAAGGATATCAGGACATTTTTTTTTTTTTTGTTTAAGCTATAATATTATCAAAGGTAGAGAAAACTAGTGGTAGAGTTGTACGCGAGAGTATGTGGTAAAAAAGGCAAGTCATCGCTAAATTCAATTAACTCCTTTATCTGGAGAGTTCTTTTCCGCTGTAAACGAGTTTGAATAAATCAGACAAGCTCCACATATTAGTTAATTGTTTGGATAGAACTTGGGAGGAGCTTGATATACAGCCATATTCTCGTCATTTACCTTAGGTCAAATAAAGAAGAAACTTCCTGCTATTCATGGCAGAGCTAGCAACTCGCATCACCACTCTGGATTGAGAAGCGGTCCCATCTTAACCCAAGAATCCTAATTATATATTTCGCCTAGAAATTTTAATCAGAGGCTATTGATGACACCCATCCGGCTCGATTAACCGATAGTTGCTTCTATGGTATTTTTTTTTATTTTTATTTTCTAAGAGCTCTACTTACAAAAAATTCAGTTTATTATCATTTATGTCTGTCGAACTTTCCTCAATAAATGCAATTTTGGTTTCATTTTATAAGAAAATGGGTTTGCTTCTCACAATAGATAATATCAATTTCTATTTCTTAACTCTAAAAATTGCTTTAATCCATGTTTGGCTATGTATTTAGATGAAATATTTGGAGTCAATACCTGCCATATTTCAACCGCATCTTACACAAAAATGATAAACTTACACGTAAAATCTGATAAATGTACAAATACACACAATTACACGTGTGCCGAAATGCACTCAATTGAATGAATTTAAGTCGCTTAAAGAACACAACTTGACCATTGTTATAATCATCAAATTTGTGTTCATATTTCATTGGGGCAAATAGAACACTCTTCTATGTACACTCTCCAATAAATATTTCCACAGAAATACATTTTAAAGTGTACAGTTGACAAGGGGCAAATATGTAGCCAAACAGCTAATAATGCGGCCTGCATTCCATAAGACAACTCTAAACTGAAAGAAGTGGAAGAAATTAAAAATTTACAAAATGTATCTCAAAAACTATTTCATAAAAAAAATGATATTCGAATTCAGCAGAAAAAAAATTTTTGCCTTGGAGCTATTTTTTGCTCCGAATCTTTTTATGTGATACGTAGAGTACCATTTTCAGTTCAGCAAATTTTTGCAACTCATCTTTTTTGGTTCATGTTGCTGTTTTATTTCAAAAGTTTTATTTGTGTCGGTTCATCATTTGTCTGTTAAGGTGAATGAAGCCAACGATGGTGTTTGGCCTCTTTGCGATTGTATTGAATTTAAAATCGAAATGTATTGTGAAGATATTGTGCGCATATTTGTCTGAATTTTTCTGACAACTATCAAATAAAAACAAAATGAGCTACTTTGGTTAATCTAAATCGATGGGCATGAAGTGGTCCTTTTCGCCCTCATGGCCTGAATCGTTATTCTACGCACAAGCAACCAATAAGCAATTCGCACAATTTCAACTAATGCCTCGCGTGTAGTGCAATTGGTTTTTTTTTTGTGCTGTAAGCGAATTTTGAAATGAAAGCAAAAAAACTTTAAAATTTTGTTTTTGTTGCTTGATTTTGGTGTTGCGCCCTTATTGTTGATTTCCATGCCCACCGCTGATCTAAATTAAATAATGCAGTTTTTCAATATTAAAACTTTAAAAAGAAAAATTTGAACACATAAGAATATTAGATATAAAATATATTATATATAGACCAAGAGCCCTCTGTAGAAAAGTCGAGTCTATACGATTACAGAATGGGATGTACAAGAAAGATGCTTTTTGGTGATACTAATCAACCGCTGCCTGAAAATGCACATTTTTTTAATTTTAATCAAAAGTGTGCAAGATTACAGCTTTAAATGTATTCCAAATGATTGGCCTAGAAATAGTTTTTAAATTTCTAGTTAAATTTGTATATTTGAAGATAAGCTCCATTTCAATTGATATTTTCACACATATATATGTACATCCAATGAATGATGTTGTTATACTTATTTTATTTTGGAAGTTCTAGAAGAAGTTATAACTTTTATTAGATTGTTGAAAAGTTAAGGGTATGTGTATTATGAGCAACATCGACTTTTCCGCACTTTTAGACCAAATATTTGATTTTCAACAAATGCGCTACAACTAACATCGGATTCGAGTTCATCACATCAAAATGCACAAAAATACATCTATTCAAAAAATTTCATTTTATTTGATGTGCCTCTGAAATGTTAACAATTAGCCCCATTCTGCTTTATAAGCATTATAGATTAGTGTAGTACGTACATATCTCATAAAAACATTTTCCGTGCACTTTATTTCAAACATTATTTAAGAAACATTATGTTATGCTACAGAGCCAAACGATAGACAGATAAACGTTAACAGAAAAAAAAAGCAATAAAAATAAATAGAGTTACACTGAGAAAATGTGAGTAATGTTACTGAAGGTGATTCGGGGTTGAATACTCACGCTAATGTAAAAATAACATTTCATAATACTTTGCGTGGTTCTACGCAATTTGCTTGAAAGAGGTATCTTATTTTGAAGATCACCTGATTACCCAAACAATCTCGTTTTTCCTTTATTCTAAACTTATCAGCTGTGAGCTAACATATATTCGATAAAACAAAGACCTTCCATGTATCAAACATCAAATTCGAAATTTTCCAAAAAATCATTTGCTAGACTCGAAGCAAAATGAGCTTTCAAGACCAAGTGTAAAATTCCTCCGAAAATTCTTTCGATGTAAAAAATATGCAAGCATATACTTGGAAAGATTGACAACATGAGATGCTGATAAGCGCTACAAATATAAGCGTATAAATTTACAATACTATAAAAATACCAACTTATAAGTGTGCATTTGCAGCACCAATATAACAGCGACAACATTAATGTCAAACATCCTTCAACTTGAGAACGGAAATTTCGCATTAAAAAAAACCTCAATATACGCGCAGTTTGTCACGCACGCTGATCAAATGTCATCCAAATGAAATTTTCAAGTTTGCGCGCGTCAAAGAATTCATTGAAATGAAATCAATAAGGACGCGAAATAGGAGAAAATGTGAACGACAAATGTGAAATGTCTGTTTTGTACGAATATGTAGGTTTGTCAGTCTGTGAATGACATATCTTCCATCTGCAGTCGTATTTGTAACAACGCCTTTCAATGACAACCCACTACATTTTAACTCATAAATAGCAACTTAAGCTTTGACAGGATTTTAAGTGAGTAGAAAAAAAAAAAACAACAAATTGTACATGAAAAACCCCTTCAAAGTCCTAGAAAATAAGGTTTACTTTTCTTATATTTTTTGCGGTTTATTGTGTTTTGTTTGATGTGTGCGGATGATTACCTGAAAGGAAACTAAACCTTAAGTCTTTAGTATTGCAGTAATTTCTGGCGAAGCGTTTTGAGTCGGTTTTTGAGGATTTTATTTCGTTCAGTTTCTCGTCAACTTGGTCGTTCCAACGGAGATAAGGACGTCCTTTTCTGAGAGTTCCACTAATAAATTCCTAGAATAGAGTATCTTCTTAGTTCATTCTTTCAACATGACCTAGCTAGCGTAGCCGATGTATAGTCTTTTTTTTTTTGGTATTCGTTATTATTCACCTTTAAAGTAGAAGTTTTCTTCGAATCGATAGCTATCTCTTACACTAACTCTTTTTCTGTAGCTTATTACTCATCCCTAATTAATTTTGGGTTCAACTTTTATCAAAAGTGCAATTTGTTTTATCAAGGTAAAAAGACAAGGCTTAATTTTGCTTAGAAGAGTCAACACTCCTTTAAAATTTCCTCAGGGGAAAAACAGCTGACGTTAGTGTTTATGCAGCAAGTGCGAAAGAAATGATGTGTTTGTATTTTTCTCCTTCTATTTGACTGCTTTGATGGTTAGTTGAAAGGCTGAATTGATAGATCGATGAAAGCAGTTTAATGCGTTTGTGTTCTGGTGATATAAATATAGCAACTAGACATATAAGCTCAAATACTTTGTGATTAAATTAAAGAAGAATTAGCATTCCGGTACGCACCATTAATAGTAATACAATGTGTACATAATATGTACACATATATTTTAGAAAAACTGCTGTAAATATAACTTGAAATATATTTAAAAAATACTTTGAAATCATGACAAAACTGTCATTTGACCGACAACATAATAAAAATGCAAACAGTAAAGCAGTTTCGAAAACACATATGTTTAAATAAGAACTTTTAAAAAAATATGAAAATAACAAATTAGAAATTGGAAAACCATAGCAAAGGTCTGGTCAAGGATTAGCGAAGCAATGCACCATTTCGGTAGACTTTTTTTTACTGCTAATAGAGGACTTACTGAGGACAGTTTCATTGAAATGCACTGTCAGCAAGAAGCTAACAAAAATGGAAGGAACTGGAACAGTACTCAAGGAGTCATAAAAACTGTAATCGGTAGTCGGTGAGTAAATTAAAAGTAAGTAAAAATTTTAATTTTGCTAATTCGTAAAAGTTCCTATCCATTTCACACATGGCACGATCTCAAAACCTGAACGTCAGTCAAAGCGGAACAAATTACAACGACGTATGGCAATATCCTGTCAGACACTATGCACCCATAATTCGGTGCAGGCATCGTTGGCACACAATGCGTCAAAACCTTCTCGAGGAAGAGGTAAATAAAACATTTTTTCGTTGCAGTTAAAAATTGTTTAAGCAACAGATCGATGCAAATTAAATTTGTTGGACTGATTACGAGTATCAAGTTTTAAATCATAATTTGTATAGCTTTTTTATAATTTGCAAATTGCCCTCAGGAATGCCAATATTGGTATGCTGCTGTAGTGCTCAAGGGTACCTTGAACACGTTAGCAGGTGTCTAGGGAGTTAACTGTATGGTAGTCAAACAGTTGGCCGAGTTCGAAGAAGTGGCTGTGATTGGAGAGACACCGGCTACAAAACGACATATCACCCAAAAATAGGCAATCCTATCATAAAAAAATTTTAGGAAATATTTTTGAAACTTAAAACTCTTAGGCTATTTAAGATTTCTATAAATTAATTCTTTAATATTAACATAAATAATGAAAATAAATCGACTTTACATAACAGTGGAAATATCTGTTGTTTTGTACCTATAATAAGGCAATGCAGAAACCAAATTTGAACAAAGTTTCGAAAAAACAAATCATATAATATCAAAGATATAGATTATACAACAAACTATAAATATCTGTATATATATACGAGTATTTATTATGTAGGTACTATAAATACATGCATACGTAGAATGCAAAAGGAAGAACAAAAAAGTTGTTGATATTGAATCTGACAATGCGGAAACCAAATTGGAGCAAAGTTTTAAGGAAAAAAATATACAAATACAATAATTTTTTAAGGATTGAATATAACTTTTCATACGTAGAGGGTTATCAAATTAGATAAACTGATGGTTTGAAAGTAAAAGATAAGAAGTCGTTCATATTAAATCAGACAATGCGGAAACCAAATTGGAGCAAAGTTTACAAGTGAAGATATATGTAACTTTTTAAGGATTATGACTAATTATTCGTAGAAAAGCAATCAAATTATATAAACAGACAATGTGGAAACCAAATTGGTGCAAAATTTTATGGAAAGAGTAAACATATACATACATATATTTTTTAAGCGATTGAATGTAACTTTTTATTCGTAGAGAGTTATCAATTTAGATAAACTGATGGAAACTGAAAGAAAGTAGAGAAAATATCAAATTAGATAAACTGATGGTAGGAAAGTAAGAGAACTAAGAGTTTACATTCAATCAGACAATGTGGAAACCAAATTGGAGCAAAGTTTCAAGGAAAGCAATATACATATATTTTTTTAAGGACCGAAGATTTTAAGCATTCTTTTTATTCGTAGAGAAAATATCAAATTAGATAAACTGCTGGTTGGAAAGTAAGGGAAATAAAAGTTCACATTCAATCAGACAATGTGGAAACCAAATTGGAGCAAAGTTTCAAGGAAAGCAATATACATATACTATATATTTTTTTTAGGATTGAATGTTACTTGTATTTGTGGAGAAGTAATCAAATTGTATTAAATGATACAATAGAGCAATGTGATAGTTATTAGAAGTTTATGAATTCCGAGAAAGAAAAATGGAAATAAAATCTACTTCAATAAGATAACAAGCAATGCAAGCTGTTTCAAAATAAAATGTTGTCTTCAATTGTGCTCTTGAAATAAAAATTCAATTATTCTATGATACATAAAAATAAACAAAAATAAAATTTGCAAAGCCTCCTCAGAAATTTTTTTTTTTACATAGAGCTGCTTATAGATATATAAATTTTTTTTTATTTAGCAGACAACTTATTTTTTCTATCAAAATTTTCAAACGAATTTTACTAAGATAATAATTTTCTAAAAATATTACTGAGTGCTGTTAGATTTAAATTAAGCCTTTTTTTGTCTACTTTCATAGGATATGTATGTATTTTATATACTCGATTGATTGCTTTAGCTATTTATTAATTTGCATATATCCTTTATTTCATATATATGTTTTTTTTTTTTTTGTTCATAAAACCGACACCTTGCAAAATTGTTTGAATACCAATTAGTTTATAGCCTAGGTTGAACATTTCTCTTCATAGTTCCGTAGAATATTTAAACGGCGAACGCAGCCAACTTCTGCTACCAATAGTTTTCATTTAATGCTTTTTGCAAGATGTATCCAAACCACCTCTTATTTCTGGATATGATTTCAGTGGAAACAGATCCAAATAGCATTTGATGTAAATTTCGGCTTAAGGTATGTATATATCTAATTACCACCAAATAATTCGACGAAGGCAATTGTTAGTAAGCATTTCTAAGCTTTGTGGCAAAGTTGATGTTGACCAACATTGCAAAAATTTGTGTGTTGATTAGCGATATATTTATTACAAAAAATGAAACAAAGATTTTAAAACTGTAAGTCACTTTATTTTTTATTTCAACTCACGAATGCAAAAATATAAATTTTTTATGACCTTTTACTGCAAAAAGTTGCAAACAGCTGACTAAGATCCGTATAAGAATTATATCTTTAAAATATCGCGGACATTTGACATGAAATGACACATTGAACCGTTAGCTGCAAAACAGGTGCAACCAAGCAAAAATCATGTTCCAATTAGAGTTGAAAGCATCTTAAACTCATATCCACTGTAAAGGACAGTGAAAGGATTAATTTAAACGTAAAAAGTAATTTATTAATATCTTTAAATGCGTTTTTCTTCAAATCTATATTTTTTCCGCTGTGAATGTTTTCCAGAAAACGAACGATATATACGTGTGTACATTTTTACAACAATAGTTTTCTATATAAAAGCATATAATCAAACTTTTCGATTAAAAATCTCGTTATAAATAAATTCAATGAGAAATTAATTGCGCCATAGGAACAATATAAAATAAGCAGATTTCATATTGTATAGACAAACAGTTAACACACAAACATATATATATATATGTATGTATGTATGTAGATAAAATGTTTACACAAGTATAAAAACAAAAATTCCAGAGTAGAATAATATAATTAATACGGCCTATTTTTTGAAATCTCATGTACATAATGCTAAAAACGAAAAAAGAATTAGTTTTACACCTTAAGAAATTTGGTTATTTGGTTTAACATTAATTTCGAAAATATCTTCACATAAAGGCCAAATAGAGTTTATAAAGGCTGAATTTGGTGTATATCTGGGTTCCACATGAATTTGATATTATCCTTTGTTCAAATCAATTGTTCCAAACACGAACTTACCGTTTAATACGTGAGTTAAGTCCTGTTTGCGGAACAGGGCAAGCGTCTAAAGTGCGGTAATCACCATACGGTCTCCATGAACCATCTGCCTTTGCAACTATGTGAAGTGCAGGGGTATGAGGACTCTTCGAAGGTCGACAAACTCCTATTTTCGTCGGATTCTTCTTTAGCTGCCTAATATTTTTAAGCGTAATTCGCCTTAGTTTAGCGCGAAGACAAATGAACCATTAGTTTCTATGGAATTTTCGATTTAGTTGCACGATGTCTTCAATTTTTTATTTCAGTAAATCGATTCGATCGTTTACTATATAAATTGGCTGAATTTCCATTCTTGTGTTGGAATCGGTAATGAACCCTTCTTTCGAAGAAAGTCAGCGCCAATAATGTTGTGTGAAGTATCAGCTGCGATGAATATCCATATAAATTGTCGACCTAGATCGAGAGAAATGTCCGAACATGGCAGAACTTTCTCCGCGTTAGTTTTGGAGAAGTCGCATCGTGACGAGAGCGATATTCCGCTGACGCCAGTGTCAGTTTAGAACTTACGCCTAGACTTTCGATCCAAAATGAAAAGGCGTCAGCTTGAAGTTGTCCCATCGGTTGTGGATTTTTTGTCCTTTGGGGATGGCCCTTAAATGGCTACATTTGAAGATAATATTGTGTTAATGTATGTTGATCGGTGACATATTTTCTTAATGGTGCGAGTTACTGCGTTGTGTTCTTGAGACTCTTTTATCAAAACAGTCGATGGAATTCGAGCAACTTCTATTTGACTTTGAATCCAATCGCGATAGCGTGCATACCAACTGACCGATGCGATGTTACAATGCTAATGTGGGAATGACAGCATTGACTGATTTATTTTCTTGCGTTGAACTGGAGGTATTACACGAAATTGCATTAACCATGTTAGATCGAACTGCATCATCGATGATTTCACCGGCAATGAATGTTTATTGCTCTACCGTCATCTTAAGGTTTTCTTTAGCAAAAAAGTGAACCGCGACTTAATGTAATTAATGGTAAATTAATTTAGTTGAGGCACTTGAACACTTGTGGCGAGGTGGTACCACTGAATCGTTGCCAGTTTAAGAGGACTGCTGCTGCATATCGTCGTTGTGCATGATGATTGATGGGGTCACCAATATCCCTATATAATAAATCTAAATTTTATTATTTTTATTTTATTAATTATGTGAACAATTTTATTAGAATTCTTTAAGTAAAATTTTTTGTAGGACTGAAAAAAAAATGCAAAGATAATTAAAGCTTTTTTTAAAATATTACATTTTTAAAGTACAGTAAATTTGACTGCAGTATAAATCGCCAAATAAAAAAATGGCAAACAATTTTTGTTGTGAAAAGTACGCGCAAGATGAAGGTTAATAAATATAGTGAGATGATATTTCACAAAGCTAAAATCTTCAGAAAACATTGTTCAAACTATCTTAAGAAACAGCCAGACGACTCCGGCGGTGATAAAGGCCTGCCAGACAAGTTTACAGCGTCATCTATGCAAAATGTGGTATCTAGGAGTCCATGAATAAAAACTTCACTTCACCAAAATTCTTTCAAAGATTGTTTAAAATATATGCTTATGTGCAAGAAAGTAAAACCGTAAAGACGTGCTCTGAATCTGGTCATTGGTTTTTTGGTCACTTACTCAAAATGTCTGCCCCAAATTGGAAAATTTTATGGAAAACAAATATTAAGAGTATGTATTTCGAGTTCATGCTCAAAATAGATTTCTACGATCATATAATAGGTATATGAGAGAGAGAGATATTCTTCTTCCTTTTTTTTATGTCTATATCATTGGAAAGTAAGCCTTGAATCATAAATATTTAGTAGTCCATAAAGAAATATGTGTGCAGTAACTGTTCGCATTTTATGTGTTCCCGAAGAATTCTAGAACATGAACTAATTACCAACATGCCTAATGTATACAGATGTCACGTTGAATTGAGAAGAAATAAAACTGTGCTATTTTTTTCCGTGTAAGCACTAATGAAATAGAATATTAAATAAATGTTAAAAAGAAATAAGCATATTAAACCACGTTATCGTTCATTATCTTAATGCCAATTTATTTGTGCATGCGTAAAATATTATATTAATATGTATGTCCTTTTACTCGTGCGCATATACATATGTACCAGGAACAGGTATACTATATGTATGCGCGTGCATAAACAAGTAATTGTGTTTCTTTGACCTTGTGAAATTGACTGTCATTCTTGACTGAACATTATAATTACATCCTAAAAATTAACACAATTAAGAAGTATTTATTTTAAAGATCTAAATTCTGAGAAAATTAAGCTGTATTCTTTCTGAATAAAACAATGGAGATTTTACTCGGAATAAAACAATGCAATACTCAATTATTAGGACAGTCGACAAGTCATACAAACTTATAAAATAAGAGAATAATAATTTTAAAAAAATGTATCGAAAAGTGTTATGTTAACATCCTGCTAATAAATCCAGAAATTATCCTAAAGAAGATGTTTGCCATCACATGCGAAACAATAAACATTATTTCTTTTTTTTCTGTAATCTTCAAAGCCATTCATCTGAAAACGAAAACTTAAAGAGGACCCGACAAATTCGCTTTTGAGTTACTTCTACCATTTTATCGATAATTCTCTAAAGAGATTTTATCGGATGTTTTTTAAGCCAGTACTAACATTGATTTTGAAAAAAACTCATTAAATTTATTAATTTCATTAAATAGCCATTCATATTCGATCAAAAGATATATTCTGCAATATAACTTCGCGCACATGCCCATACCGACTGGATCTGATGAATGTCATCCGAGAGACAATGTTTTCGAACATATCTTCTTGCATTTTTGGCCTTATGTCGTCAATAACATGAATAATGTTGGCTTCCAATGCGTCGATTGTTCTTGGTTTGTCAGCGTAGACTAGCGATTTTACGTATATCCAAAGTAGATAATCAAATCGAATGTAGCCCCATCCTACTGGAACCACATTACTTCCACATTCATGTCATTCAATAGGGGAACGAAAAAGTCAATAATAATGGCTCTATAGCGAATGCCGTTGTCTTTATCAAACTAATTTTTTTAAAAATATGTTCCAATGTCTTTGCCAGCCCACAAGTCGCACCAAGCTGTACATTTTTTAGGATGTAATGGCTTGTCGATAATCTAATGACTTATCTTCGCTTCAAATGCAACAATTTGGCTTTTTCGATGCAATTGATTTTGGGTCCATTGACTGACATTTCAATTCTTTCACGTGCTGTATCTTGTAAGCTTTCAAAACCAAGATCATGGTGAAAAAAGCAGACAAAGACCAAGCTGTTGTGAACGATGTTGTATCGATACATTTGGATCTTCTATAACACTTCTGAACGGATGCAATATTCTCTTCGTGAATTCACGTAAAGTTTAACTTCCATCACTGTCCGAAATCCGATACAAGATGGAAGATATTGAAAAATTTCGACATTCAAATGTGTCGATATCATGAAAATATAATGCTTAAGAGGAATTGCATTTTCATTGCTTTGAAATCCGGCGAAGATGGTCTTACATTATCCATTCTTTTTGAAAGCTAGCAGAGAAGGTATTTTTGTCTGCCCAATTACATCTTGAGTAAAACATAACTAACGAGAGAATGGAATGTTGTACTCTCAAAGAACGCATTACAGCTTTTATTATTAAAAAATTGTAGCTACCACTTAAGTTAAATATTTTCAAAATTAAATGAACATTTTTGCTTTGGATTCTTAATGAGGACTAAGTG
This sequence comes from Meiosimyza decipiens, assembly GCA_963680825.1. Taxonomy (NCBI): domain Eukaryota; kingdom Metazoa; phylum Arthropoda; class Insecta; order Diptera; family Lauxaniidae; genus Meiosimyza; species Meiosimyza decipiens. Next base: position 15,008,283 of record OY804261.1, on the reverse strand, counting down.
AAAAAAAAAATAATTACAGCGTGATCATAATCATCCGATTTTTGTTGACAACTTTTTTCTATCTTACTTTTGAAATGTAAGAAATTTTATAACTTTATAGGTATTTTTACTGTTAATGTCGATATTTAAATTTTTGCGTGACCAAAGAAAACACCCTGAATAGTCTTTTTTCGTTTCGAGAACTTATGATTTATTTTCATAAAATATATTTTTTAGTTTTCTATATAGTGTATTTAATCCACTTATATGAAAGTCATCTTATATCTTTGCTGCTCGTGTCTTATTGTTATGGCTCATGGAGTTCCCAAATGTGGTACACAGTAAACCAGTATTTTGCTTTGTAAATGTAAGGGAAATGTTGCTTTTACACATTTGTATCTGCATTATTTACATAGATGTTATTTAATCAAAACTGTTTTTTATAGCAACGCTTACTTGCTCATTCTGAATTTTATTCATAGTAATGATTTTTCACCTAATTCCTATTTTTATACAACTTAACACACCTTTCTGGTTTTTTTTTATATCATTTTATGACTTATTTTTAACGCTTCTGACACTTACAATTAACTTTTCTCAACTCTGCCGAAATAACTATTGTTTTTGTTTTGCTTGTGTCCCATATTTTTCCCAAAAAATTCAACCATTTTCTTGTAATGTCATTGTTTTTTCTTCCCAAAATTGTTAATGTTTATTTTCTTTTCCATTTATCTTGCAATTTAATATACGAAAGTGCGCTTACAACGTAAATTAACACAATTTTATGAAGCGTCATCAAAAATTTGTTGTTCACAAATATTATTAGTATTTTAGTTGTGACTTTTCTTTTGATAGCGTACCTGTTGAGCCTTAATGTCAAGAAAATACATTTACACATTTATATATACATATGTACATGTATAGAAATTGATTGAGTTTAATATTGAGTAAAATTTTCAATGGTGCGTTTAGTTTTTAACCCTTAAATCTGCTTTAAATCAAAAAGGCAACCAAAATCAATGTTTTTTATAAAACTAAAATAATTGAAGGACGTTTTTTAGATATACATACATATATGAGCATATTTTGGCTTGCTATTGAGGTATATAAGATATAAGCTGTTAGTTTAATAGCTAAGATGGTTAAAACATGTAAGAGCTGAACTTTTTAACGAGTATTATGATGTGAGAATATTGGAACTTGTATATTCGAAATTTTATAATAATCAAATGTATAAACTGAACTTTTTATATTTTTTATTAGATACCGAACGTGATAAATGGCTTCAATAACATACATTTTTAAGCTTTACCGAGGGTAATCGGCTCTAGATTCTATAAGCATTTTTGAAAATTACTCATTATAAATTCAATCGTTCTGTTTAGAACTTAACTCAGTCAGCGCTGAAAAAATGAGTGAAGCAACTTTTTTTTTAAAGATGAATGAAAATGCAAGCGATTGAATTTTGCTTTTAAGCTATTTATTTCAATTTACATAGAAATCAGGTTTTTTTATACCCTACACAAAGGGTATATTCACTGTCATTCCGTTTGTAACGCATAGAAGAGGACATAGCAGGTATAGAAAACTATATATAGTGAATTTCCCCATATCGGACAGCCCTCATTACCATACAGCTCCTATGACCGAACACATTACGGCGACACCCACTTTTCATAAGCATTTCCATACAAAATTAAATCCGATAGCTATTTTGTAACACATTGATCAAAATATCTTTTTTAAACGGACAAAATTAAATAAGAATTGAATTAAATTTGTAGGAAGTAAGTATTCCTCTTATTCGTTTTTGTTTTGAAAGCAACGAATTTGGTGGTTACCCTAATAATGCTAGTCTACCTACACATTTATGTCAAAAATGTTGAGTAGAGTTAAATTTTTTCGTTCATTCTGGTTCGCCGGTTTTTGACGAATTTGCGAAAATCACTTCAAGTTTATCAACTGAAGACAACAATTTGAAAACCAAAGTGCCACTCTAGAGATAAGGGAGTCTGAAGATGAAGCTGCTGAAGAAATTGCTGATCCCATAACTGCACATGATGAAGCATTGAAGCAAGTTGCCTATTTGAAGCATTTTGCCAGAGATGATTTTGCAGCATTTCATCACATCAAGAATGTAAAGGGTGTTTTTTTAGAGGTATAGAGCTTCGAATTGAAATAAAACACAAGAAAATCGTTTTAATGTCCATCAATTTGGCTTTATTGGAAGGATAATTTTATGCCATTAATGTTTAAATATGATTCCGGGCATGTAGCCGCCGCGGCTGGCTCGAATAAAGCCAATTCTACAGGTCCAATTTTGAACCACTTTTTCGAGCATATGGGGCCGTATGTCGGCAATAACGCCACGAATGTTGGCTTCCAAGTCCCCTAACGTTTCTGATTTGTTGGCGTAGACGAGCGACTTCACATATCCCCAAAGAAAATAATCCAATGGTGTCAAATCACACGATCTTGGTGGCCAATTGACAGGTCCATTCCGCGAAATTATGCGCTCATCGAATGTTTCCTTCAATAAATCGATTGTGACGTGCGCTGTGTGGCATGTAGCGCCATCTTGTTGGAACCACAACTCATCCACATTCATGCCAATTCTATACCGGTCTCCATTAACGGTAACTGACTCTTCAGCATTATTTCGGAAGAAGTATGGCCCAATGACTCCACCAGCCCATAGAGCACACCAAACAGTCAGTTTTTGTGGATGTAATGGCGTCTCAAGGGTCTCATGTGGATTCTCTTCACTCCAAATGCGGCAATTTTGCTTGTTGACGTAGCCATTCAATCAAAAATGAGCCTCATCACTGAACAAAATTTTGCGATGAAAATCAGCATCGAGATCAATCTCATTTTCGGCCCATACACCAAAATCACGACGCATTGCATGGTCTCGCGGCTTTAATTCTTGCACAAGCTGGATCTTGTAAGGTCGCAAGCGCAAAATCTTCCATAAAGTTGATGGACAAAGCTCCAATTGCTGTGCACGGTGGCGAATCGATTCATTCGGGTCCTCTTCAACATTTTGCTCTACAGCGGCAATTGTTTCTTCGGTGCGCACTGTTCGACGTCTCTGCGGATGCGTATTATCACATAGAGTAAACGTAGTGCGAAAACGATCCATGGTTAACCGAATTAATTGCTCTGATGGACGATTATGTCGACCTTAAAATGGACGGAGCTTGCGGTAAACTTCACGAACTGAACCATTATTTTCGAAATAAATTTGCACGATGTGCAAGCGTTGTTCTTTTGTCAACCTGTTCATGATGAAATGGCAAACCAAACTGAACATAAATGACAATAGAGTTGCCAGATTTGACCATAAAATGCCAGTTTTATCTCTATTCAAAAAACAAACCTCTAAAAAAAACACCCTTTAGATACACATTTTAAACCCCAAAATTAGAGCTTGAGTCCATTGTAGGTAAAACAATCTATTCTCAGTTGATTTTTTTAACTAAAGTAAATAGTATGTAAACATGTGTAAAATGTCTGTGGTCTGTAAATTTGTTCAACAAATTCAATAAACGGCAATTTCAAATAAAAATTTTTGTTCTTGCCTCATAAGCGGACAGCTCCCATAACCGGACAAAAATACTGCGACGTTGGGTGTCCGGTTATGTAGAATTTCACTGTATATTCCTTATCACTTTCAGAGTCGATTTTGCCATGTACGCTTGTCTGTCCGTCTATCTGCCTGTGGAAATCACGATTACGGAAAAATCAAGCAAGCTAATTGGATAAAATTTGGTACAAAGAATACACTTTAAAATAAACTTCTTGGGATTCAAAATGGGCGAAATCGGTTCCAGAACTTGCACACCGGTAATACAAATTAAACATTTGAAATGCTATTTTATAGAGAATAATATGATGTAGTGATACCAAATTTCTCAACCATAACAGCAAAAACTTGATCTGGCAAAAAAAAAAATTTGGCGACTTTCAACGAAAGCGCGTTCCATGCAAGCGAAAACTTCAAAATGCTATACTGAGAAAATTATTTTAGAATGTAACCAAATTTCGCACAAATAGTAAGAATGAATTGGAAAAGCTTTGGACAAGCACTTAGTGGGCGTGGCAATCTCCAACATCGTTCCACTTAATTCACACATAAACAACAAAGAAATGGTTTGACCAAGCATCAGACAAATTTTTTGAGAATTTCGAAAGAGGTTGTAACACCTCCCATAAAAACATTAGATCCAAAACGCTACACAAAGCTATTTAAGTTAATGTTGTCTCTCTTATTATGTGATCAAATCCTATAAAAACCAATGACTTTGCTTTTGTAACATTCCATTTTCGAGTTTATATATACGAAGTTCCTACTTCAAAAACTTGTTTTTTATATTGTAAAATTAATATAGCCTCAAAATATTGTTCAGAATATATTTTAAGACTCAATTTAAGTAACTGAGTAGACCAATATTACAAATGAGCTAAGAACTTACAGTAAAAAAATCACATACAAATGTACATATGTATGTATATTCAAGATTTAATAAACTGTACTGTACAAACAGGTAGGCGCATGATGCTTAGCCAGTTTCCAGACCGATTTTATCAATTTATGATAGCTCCACGCAACAGGTAGAATAAAATAACAACGAAAGACAACTCCTGCAAACAACAGGTAGCTGAGCAATATATACCAACACCAAAAATTACCAAAGAATATACATATGTACATATCTAAGTTATTGCATTGAGAAACTTATAAAAACGTGACAAAGTGTCCGAGCATTCACAGTTCTCAATATTCTCTCAATCGAAGTGTTTCAAAAAATAATTTAACGAAACGAAAATGTTCAACAAGACAACCGTCTTCCTTTTGGTGCTCATGGCTTGTGCAATGATAATCACCACCACTGAAGCAGGCAATGTACGTGTTGGACCCTGTGACCAGGTCTGCAGTCGTATTAATGCTGAGAAGGATGAGTGTTGCAGAGCTCATGGTTATAGTCGTCACGCCCATTGCAGTGGCGGAATGCATTGCGTTCGCTAAAAGTCAATATATATTTCCAATGAAGTAGAATGAAAAAGGAAGCTTAACAAAAAATTTGCAGCCGCAACGAAATTTCAATTCATTGTAACTTATAAATTGGACATAGATAAAATAAAATCATGACTTCAAACATTTATTCACAAACAATAATGATTTCAATCCTTTTCAGCAAATCAAGAAATTTGTTTTCATCGATTGCCGTTTAGGTTACCGAAAGTATTGCTTTGAATATGGCATGTTATTTTGGGTAATCGATTACTTTTTTCAAAAGTGGTCTGAATTTCTCATTAAAGTACAGATCGTGGCTTTTATGTGACGCGTATAGAAATAAACTTCTTTTTTAAACTCTACAAGAATCAAGAAAAGCAAATATCTCTCAAGGGAAGCAACGAATTCATTGGGAAAAGGTTTTTTTTTGGCGCAGTTTGGCGTTTAAGTATTTAAACTTGGAAAACATCGTGACAAGAAGTTTGAATAGAACTTTTTTCATCAAAATCGCAATATTCAAAGCAATCTGAAACGAATTTTGTCTCATATGAAATAACCTTATATCTAAGTAGTTATTCATAGTTATCAGATAGTCTACTCTCATACTTAGATATGTTTGCATGTGCAATTTATTATTTATGTTTTTAATAATTCGATAAATTTTAAAAAAATAGATGAAATGGCTATTTAATCCATTCCTCAAACAGAATTCTCGTACCCACTGCTTTTTGATATCCTGCTCCAGCAAAAAAACCGCAAACGCTCAGTTTAACGATACTGGGAACTGCAATTACTTTCTTAGCTGGCAAGAAAGTTGAGAGCGTTTCGAGTAGGCATTGAAACTCAAATTTATTAATTCTGTAGAACTTGTAAAACCTATAAAGAATTTAGTAAACTTTTGGAAATACTTCAAGTCAATTAATTTCAAATTGACTTACAGTTGGCCAGACATCTCAAGAAGATAGGCAGTAAAACCTCCAAAATTTCTACTAAAAAGGGGTTGTACGTTATTTTGACGCTCTTTCTCTTCCGTACATAAGATTTTCAAAGCTCTTTTATATATATATATATTACAAATTATTGCAAGAAGAAGATTTTGCATCCGAAATCGAGATAAAAAAATTTTCCATGAATTACGTGATGGCATCACAATTTCGTCTCACATGAAATGAAAATTACCGGGGTAATTGCAATTCACGTGAAATTTATAGTATATATATATATTTCTTAACTACTTGTCTTTCTGAGTAACTTTTACTGTAGGATGTAGATCTTTGTGTCTGAAAGGTGAATGGGTTCGTTTCTTGTAATATTATTATTCTATTTAAGTTTAATTCAAATATCAACATAACCTGTTCCTATATCACTCTCTTATATCTTATATAACTTTCATAGCGTTGTTCCTTATGTTTTGACCGTTTTTTAGAAGGAGATGCAATTATGCAACTACCGAGGAACCTGCTTGTAACAAAAGCGATCTGTTAAACTGAGATGATTTTTGGTCACCCATCACTGTGTCAGGAAAGATTTTATTAAGTCGTTTGTTTTCACTTAAATAATGACGTTCGATAAGTACATTTTTAGTCCTTCATACAAATTATCCATTGGAGGTTTTTGTATTGAGTCTAATACTGTGACTATAACGTCTTGTGGGAGTGCAGTTACTAGACATTCATATTTTATTTTGTCAGCTGTGATAGTTTTTGTGTTAAATTGAATATCTGCTTGCATTAACTATGCTTCGGTGCAATTGGTTCAGAATTGTGGTAATTTTACCGAAGTTCAATGTATTGCGAGAATTTAGTAGTGTATTGGTTTCGAAATTGATTAGTGTGTCTCTCCGGTAGAGGAGTGTGTTATATTCATCATAGTTGTAGGGGGTTAATTGGTAATTGGAGGAGATGGGTTTGTTATTGAAGGGTATGTGTTATGTTGTGTACCTAGTGTAGTGTAGTGCTTTTTCGATATATTGCGATAAGAACTCTTAGCTATCGCAATACAATGAAATTAATTTAAAAATTCCTGGAAAATTAGGAATTATATGAGAATTTTTTTAATGTAAGTTATAATTAATGTTAGATAGGTCATTTACAGTTATGTATTTCATTCACAGGTTTATGGGTCATTCATAGGTTTATAGGTTCATTCATAGAACTGAGTGGTTGGTGGTGGGTTCATGATGATGTTGGCTGTGGACGATGATGATTGAGAGTTGTGTAAGAGGTCCACTAAAGTAGAATTAATTTTTTTTTGTTGTATTTTTATGCACACAGAACTGATCGTAAATTACAGCTCAAAATCGACAATAGAATCAAAACTGGAAAACTATGCTGCAATGTAAATTTTATCGAAATTAAAGTATTTCACACAATACTTTTGCATAGAAATCATGTTTGCGAACATAAATATTAATAAAGTGGTACATTTTTTTTAGAAAATATTATTGTCACACAACAAAATTTTATGTATTCGTTTATAGTTGATTTAAAATTAGTTAACTCAAAAAAGAGTTCAATGTATTCAGTTACCTATATTATTTATAAAGTCAATAGAAAGTTCATTTGATTATGTTTTATATTCAATATTAATAATCAGTCCGCTAATGTGCTCTTCATAGGAATTTGCATTTTTTTTAAATTTCAATCTCTAAAGCTTCGAGCTGAGAAACTTGTTTATTATTTTCAGCTTGCTTTTTAATAAATGATCGGGTTTAATAGATGATCGACTGATATTAACTCTCATTTTTTTATTTTATTTGTGCAGGAACTTTGATTTTTCATCAACAAGACATAACAAGTATAGACTGTTGTGTTTTTTATAAACATATTCCCCATATCTGGATTGGAAGCCATGTGAAGGATACATTTGACCTGACTATAAAAACCTTAAAGTTATTGTACGTACATTTGCATAACTTTAAGGAAAATGAATAAGCATGGCGATGAATTTATTATAAGAATGCTAGCCGTAAAAAAAAACTACCCAAAGAATCAATTAAGTCCCAGAAAACTTAAAGATTTCAGCAATGAAATTGCTCCAAAAAGGAATATATCTCTTGTAACACATAGACTATCATCCTCCATCATATTACAGTAAATTACATACATTGATTGACAAAAATGGTAAGTAATTACTTTTCTAAAATATTTGAATTTTTTTCTCATCTGGGCGCTTATTTACATATATATATATCTATAGATGACGTATGATCTAGGTTAATTTCAATACTGAAAGCTCATCGCCGGTTATTTTTACATTGAGTGCGTTACATTTTGAAAATGTATCCGTGAAGTTTGCACATTGCAAGTTAGTCTAACTCCATTTGAAAATTTAGTTTTTGAAGATTCTATCATTAGGCTAAAAATATGCAGCTTACATTGTCTTGACCTGTCAATTTCCAATTTTATATATTTATATTTATTTCAAATAGAATTTTGCAGTAAGACTTAGTCTTTTATAGTACATCATTGAATGAAAAATACAAGTGAAAACATTTGCTTAAGTAATAAGTTGTATATAAAATTAAGATTACAAAAATATAAATGTATATAAACTTTAAAATACATGATACAATGGAGAAAGGCTTGTAAAAAATAAAAATAAATTTAATTTTAAAATTTACTGAGTTCAAAAAAGAGAAGACGGAAGAAGATGAATTGTAAAAAGTAAACGGAAAATATGAAACAAGGAAAAAGATCTGCAAATTTTGAAGAAAATAATAATGTGATAGAAAAAAAATAAAATTAACTAAAATATTACAAGTTCAAATCAAGAATCTTTAAAATAATCATGAAATGGCTCAAAAACAAAATCATTTCTGTACAATTCTTCGTACGAATTCAATCAATAGTTATGTTAAACTTCTTACTTTTCCATTTTATTTGTAATTCCTCGTTGCCACTGCATCTCATTGTTTTGGTATATTTGTGTTTTTTTTCCTGCTGAACAGGCTCTATAGGGAGGTTTTCGGATTTCGAATTTAATGTTAATATTGAAAAATCTTAAATGACGACTTCAATTTGGTATACGATATTTTAAGTTCATATTCGATAAACTACATCAAGATCTCGGAATTTGGCATTAAAATCGAAATAAGCGACCACTCCCTTATAGCAACAGATTTTTACTGAGTACTTCTAATCCACTGGTAGTGCAGTCTTACAACTAATATCCTTTTTACAGTTCGAGAAATGTCACTATTAGATTTACGTGTGCTGAATTCGAATCTGGGCTCCATCGCATAAGGTTCTTGAGATAATCTAACCTAAAAGTATAAAAAAAAACACTAACCGTGAATTTTTTTTTTTAAAAACTATGTGTGAGATCTTAAAGTATGAGTCGTTTTCTTTCAAGAGCCGTTGAAATTTCTGAAACATATTTTCTTTATGCCGAGATATTGAACTTTTCTGGCTTTACCAAAACCCAATAAATCAGCACTGAAGTCAAAAAATAATTTCGAATTTGTAGGACTGTGGACTGTCTAGCGTATGGTTCGTTTTTCTTCTCTCAGTCAAGTATATTGTGAAAGTACAATTTTTATAAAGAGTAGCAAACAAGTCAAGTTACTTTGAAATGATGAAAATCTGCTGAATGGTGTGGTGATAACTTTTGCTCTCAGGACGAAAGTAGGCAATGAAATCTTTTGCGAAAAAAAACCTAAATTGACTTTGTTTACTAAATGAAGCATAAAAAGAAATTATTAAAAAACATGAGCCTGAACAAAACTAACAAAACACAACCAGGAGCGACAGCAGTGAAATCAATAGATATAATATTAAGAAAACAAAAATCCCAACAAAACAAAAACGAAACCAAGGACGAAAACTCACATGTTGTGTACGCTGGAAACTAAGTAAAAATGTACAACTTCAAAGAATTGAAAAAAAATGCGACCAAAAAATAGCAACACCAACAAAAATTTCAAGGAAAAGCTGAAGAATTGTAGACACACGCGAAGCAGCACAAAGATAAACCAAAAGTACACAAGCCCACATATAAGGATATACTCTCACAGACACAAGCGCGAAAGTGTAGAACGAAATTAGTTTTGTGGTCATCTGTGCATGATTAATGACAACGTATTATTTTTTTTTCATAACGACAGCAGCGTCAGCGTCTTGCAGGATATCATACCAAAAAAGAAACTGCAGAAAAAAATTAAGAAAATAGACAAAAAACTAAGAAAAGCTAATGAAGTAGCGGGTACAACATAAATTAAGTACGCCGCTGCCGCTTTTGAGTTATAAATTAATTTAGAGCTTAGCGTCGTCATTTGTCTGTTAAGTGTGCTATGAATGTATCCTTGTGCGCCTTTCCTTTCCGTTTTATATATTCTGGGGAATATTCTTTTTACGTAAGTAAGTAGCAAACAATTTCGCAATAATTTTTATTACAACGTAAAATCCAATCGGGGAAAACCGCCTTCCCAATGCACCAAACCCAAAGCAAAAAAAAAAAACCCAAAAGCTATAGAAGGTGTACCTAACGGTTGAGTGCTCCTTGAAGCACTAACCTTCAAAATGCTATGGAAAATTTGATATGGCTGTTAAAAAATTCAATAGCAGGTTTTTCCCAACAGTGCTTGGAACAATAAAACCTACGAGAGAACAAAGTTTTCACTCAAGAGCTTAAAGATGTTCATTCTCGTAGGACTATTCTCGCTCGCTCCGAAATTTGTTTGTTCTCTTGACATTTTAAATTTAGTTCCGAAAACGAACACTACGGGGAAAATTGGCAGCACTGTAGTGTTCTCAGAAAAATGGTTCTCTCATGATTTCCTGAAACTCTCCAGCTCTCTACTTTTTTGACACACACATATCTTCTCACTTTAAAATTCTCAAAATATTCCCTACTCTCAATGTTTTATCCCATTTCTTGCACATACTCTCTGCGCACATGGTTTTCACCCGCATTAAATTCCTTTCAAATATCCTTTTTCACTTGTTTTTCATTATATTTTTTTTTCTGAGCAAAACAACACGAAACGTCATCGTTTCACAATGACAGCTCTACCCATTGCATGTCGTTGCAGCTCATTATCGTTGTCGTCCTCACAGTGCTCGTCATCATCATCATTCGCCTGGCGAATCGTTTTACTCCCATGTTCGACGATGACGACGAGTACGACTTTTGTTTGTATTTTGCCCTCATACTCGTGCACTCAAAAAGTAAAATAAAAAACACCCTCCATTTTTCTCCTTTCAGTCTCTTTATGACTGAAATATTTTCCAGCTGTTATCCTTGCTGTGACTTTAATTCCTTTTTTCGTTTTTTTCTTTTTTTTTTTTGCTTTAACAAAATTATAATAAATTTTTCCTGTAGCACTTTAATGTGTCACACGGTGCTGTAGTAAATATATAAATCGATATGTGTTGAATAAATGTGAAAATATTTGAAGTTCCTTTAACTTATACATACTTATGTATATATGTGTTATCTGATTTTCAAATTCATTTACTTTTGATTTAAAATTTTTTTTAAACCACTTTATGTACTCGTTGGAAATTCACCTGGAAATAGGCAATGAAAATATTAGCTTTACGTTTACACTACTCTTGCAAGAACCTAGTTATTGGTGGCAATGGGTCAGCCGCCCAGGTGCCAACCCGAAAGATGTAGAAAAATAAAATAATCTGAAGTAAACTCTACAATGAATCTGAGGGCGCTTAGATTGAACATTGCAGTTAGATGTGAAATAAAATGCTTTGAATTTGATAAACTGTGGACAATTTAATTTTTATTTATCTAATGGCAAAACATTGACATCAATATGGTCAATTATATCGGAAAAATATCTGCCAGGAGTAACATTGCAGACTTCAACCACTTAATAAAATTTTCTATTACTTTCCGCTTCACAAAAAACGCTAAGTTTCGTCCTTTAACTTCGCAATCCTTTGTGGTCATTTATTTACACCTTCTACATAACTTCGCAGAAGAAATTCAGAAGTTATATAACGTAATTAATTTGTGCAATTTCGTCCCAGCTCAGATTGGATATTAGAGAATCTCACGAACAAAGAGATTACTGAGGCTTTTACAAAAACCCCAAAAAATTGACAACTGGAACAATACACACATAAAACATACTTCCAATAGCTGCTTATCGGGTAGAAAAACATGAACTGATTGAACATCAAGCAGTCGAGATCCGGAAAAGTAACCTATGCCATTCGTTGTAGCTCTGAACTATCGAGATTTCTCTATTCAAGCCTCTTCTCTTGAAACACTAAAGTAATTTCACGTAATGCATTAAATTTGTTCGTAGTTCTGCACGGATTCAAGTAGTTATTCATTGAATCTTTTTGCGAGAATGGTGTATGAAGATGAGGTCCAACCCAAAAATCTATAAGATGTACAATGATCTGCACGTAGTAAGTTAAGGTAAGGTGTTTTCCCAAGAGATGACAAATTGTTATCATGAATTATGCCGTGGATTGGTTCACTGTATATCAGATAAACATATGTTCAATACAAATATCTGTTCAAATCAAAAAATGAATTTAAGATCGTTAAATGACAAATAATCTAAAAAGTCGAGGAAGTAACAGTCGAAAGCCTGAAAGTGTACTTACGCTAATGCAGTAAGTTCTCTGCAGTTCCTACAAAGCTCACCGATTTCAACCAGACCAAGCCTAACAGAGACTCTTATACGTGCCTGTGTTGTATCATAAGACTGCCAAAAAAATAGCGACCGTGCATATAGTTTAAAAGGAGAAATTTTCTCGACTGCATTGACTCGAACACATCAAGAGAATACTTAAAATACAACGCTCCAGCGAAGAGAATCTTCAATTCATAGGCGCTAGGCTTGCGAAAATAAAGCAAATCAAAACTTTGCTTCAGATATCTGGTGAGCACACAACATCTGCTAATGCCCTATAACCTTTTAAAGTTTCGGTCTTCGCAAATTTTTTATTTTTTGTAGAATTGATTTTCAATATAACATGGAGTTGCCCTGCAATAGCATAATAGCAACATTAAAAAAATATTTGATATTGAAGATAGCGGCAAGAAGTATTAGTTTGCGGCCTCAGAAGACTTACTGTGATATTTCTGCATGTTATAAAGACTCCCTATTGCCTTAAGTTTGATATGACTAAAACTATACTCTTTGAGTTTTTTGACAACTTTCTTCGAAGCTATACGACGAAGCCCGATTTTAGTAAGGCCTGACGGTGGTATCATATCTATGGAGATTTGAAAAAACAACCTATTTCGATCTACAGTTATAATTCAATATAGCGTAAGTCTTGCTTTGAAGCAAAGAGTTTTATGCTGAATTAAATTATTACCGTAGGTCGAAAGAGGTTGTTTTGTCAAATGTCCACAGATATGTGGTACGCTGTCTCTTTATCTTCGTCATACATCCTGTAGCACTCGTTCTGTACCAGTCCCATGAAGAAATAGATTGCCGTAGTATCCTATTAAGAATACTGTGATTATTCAAATGCGACTTATATTGAGGCTCAGTAGTTACCTTAAACACTTTGGTGAAATTTGTAGCATTAAACAATTTGACTGATACATAATGAGCATCTTCTATTCGTTCCAGAGTATTGAACATTTTGCTATCATTATGAACAACTGTGGTTTAACTAGGCGGAATTGTTGTGAATTAACCTAACCGAATTGGCCATTTTGTAACCAGAGTTGTTTGTGTATCCGTTAAACGATATGATTTCTTTTTATGGTGGTAAAGCTTATAAAGAGCTGCCTGAAGGCACTACCATACTGATATATAGCTGAGTGCAAGAACATACTGTCCTACTGCAAGGATCAATCACATACACGTTGGCATGGAAGACCGAGACATGTTTGCTTTATTTGTATATTCAAAACCTCCGTACCAACTCCCCTTTGTTTATTTTAGGACTGTCCGTTCACTTAATGTGAACGTTTCCTTTCAGGAACTGAAACTAGAAAATGATCTAAGTGAGTAATTATTAGGTTGATATCACAAATTATTTCTTCTCTTAATAAGGCGTGACAGATTCGATATCTGCCGCCTCTTCAAAAATGTGTTTTGATATGAAAGTCATCAGTCTCTCTCGATGAAAAGGCCGAGCGCGGCACTCGTACATAATTTAGAACAGTATGGCTTGGCTTACTACACCAAAGATGCTCAGCATTTGAAAGCAGCGGCTTGACATGGGAATGGTTTGAATATGTTCAAAGCGCGTGTTTGGCGCAGATTTTTCTCCTCAACTTTCCGCTAGTCCAGTTGCTGAACTTGTTTCGCAAATGACGTTGCTAGGAGGCAAGTTTCATACAAGTTAATCATCAAGGATAATTCCAAGGTATCTTAAGTTTTTGAGATAGGATATATTTTCACCTGAAACTAGTTGAATGATATCAATAGTTTGTAAGTACGTATTTTAATTTCCTTTTTATTCCTGGTAAAAAAAATATATTTAGCCTTATATTATTTCAGATTTCCAATAGATTTTTTTGTTGTTAAAATATTTATTCCCTTCTTTTTGTCAACGATTTTTTTATTACTCTCACTCTAATTAATTGAAAAAGTTTTCAATCAAAATTTTAAAAGCATAGCTCTGCTTCAATGAAATGTGAAACGTGACAACCATTCAATAATCTATTCGTAATATTAACCACCTACTAATTTGTCGAGCTTGCTGAAGGTACAAGAATACAGCCAACTTTGGAAAAATGTTTTGCCAATTGACGCTACAAAGGAGTAATGCTCATACACATTCTGGCACAAGCCTGTCAAAAACTTTCACAACAAAACAAAAACTTTTTACTCATACTGACATCACAGTTTTTAAAGTTGCGGCGCAAAAATGTGCGAGTGAATTACGTGCATATGAGATTTTGAAGTGCTTACTTGAAAATCACAAGAAGAAGTCATTATCCTTCAATCAAGTACAACAAAAAACGCATATACACATGTTGTACTTGATAATGAAGGTGTGTTGCCTTTGTTCATATTATTTTATTAGTTTAATGAAGAACAGACATACAATGAACAGTTCATTTGAATTCGGAGGATAATAAGGTTCCTTATGAATTATGCTTTGAGCTATTTTTTTCTTTAAGTAGTTTCTCTCATTACTTAAAGGATATATATATATTTTTCTTGTTCACTTTAACAAAAAAAAAAAACAATTTCCTTTCAGATGACAGCCACAGCAAATGCCAATAATTTGTCTTTCATTATTTTATAGAGAGACATGACTACTGCGAG